>CM017562.1:49120261-49487761 GCA_007844125.1 Sinonovacula constricta
TCACCATCGTCCTCGTCGTCGTCATCATCAGCATCATCGTCACAATCATTCCCCATTATCAGCTCACACCTCTCTGTTCTCCTTACCACCAGCGTCATCATCATCATCATCATCAACAACAACATCATCATCATCGTCATCATCATCATCTTCAGTAGCAGCAGCAGCCTGAACCGTGACTTGGTATTTACCGAAAAGGGCTGTATATTCAGCACCATAAACCTGAGCAATAGATTGAATAAATAGGATTTTTATATTTAACGAACCCCAACTTTGGTTTAAATGAACCTGGCTATAAATGCAACGCCATGATCATCAGTCTATATTTAAACGAAAATGGTGTTATTTATAACTGCATAAACCTCGCCTTGTTTTATGCTTACGTATAATATAACAAAAGAAAAAGGAGACGTCAAAAGCAGTCGTCTCAGACGGAATTCGTGGTCAAGGGACTTCGTCATAAAGGGGTTCAACTATATAAAGTTAATACGAATATAGCTTTACAAAATGAATATCACTAAGGTTTGAAGGATTATGTTGTTTTTTCTTCCGAAATGTCATAAACCTTAGCTATTGTTAACGACATATGCTAAATGCTAACGAATATGGCTTTAAATGTAATATGAGCCAAAACTATAGTTTAAACGAATATGGTTCTAAAAAGTTTTGAACCACAATCGTGGTCAAAAAAATATGGTCCAACTCTAAACAAATATGGCTTTACATGTAACGAATTGAAGCTTAATGGTGGTATCGACAGTTTAAACCAAATAGTTTTTTTGAATAACCAAATAAGTTATTGTTGCCTTAAAAGGTCATACAGAATGATGTTCATTGATGCACTAGATCTATGTGAACAGTGAAGCATAAATCAAGACTAATCATTGCAAACAGGTATTTCCTATTTGAGCCACGCTGCAGAGATAGCTATTTTAGATAAGTTTTGAAATAACATTATATCGTCCGCTCTGACTTCGATATTTATTTAAGCAGAGAGCACTTTGTATATAGTCTATGAAGACGTTTCTATAGAAAATAAAAGCCGAAACGAGCGCAGCGATTGCATGCTTGTATTTTCTATGGAAACGTCTTAATAGATTCTATCCGACTTAGAAGTGCCCGTCTCACTTCTACCTGTTCTACCTAATTGTCATGTAATCCGCCCCATAAAACTGTCAACCAAACTGTCAATCGTCTTGACGTGTTCAAACTTGTCGTCACAATGGGAGGAGTCAAGCCAGAATGCGTGGTTTGTTGCACATTCGCAGTTGAAAATAAAACCCTTTAGTAAAATAGATCGATCTATTTTGTTCATTGTAAAATAGAAAATAGAAAGGAGTTCTATTGAAATAAATCGCTAAGGAATTTGAATTTTCGTAGCTTCTGATTGGCTACAAATTTGGGGCACTTATAACATGCTTATTTATATATTTGGGAAGAATGAACATAAAGTGTGATTTTTTCCGATTTGTAGTGTCTAACAATATAGGACGTGTTAAAAATTTCTTAACTTAAACGAAAGCAGGGGTTTATGATACCCCAGTTCCCCAAAGCAGTGGTAAGATATAGTTACATGTATTTGATATAGGCAAACTGTCTGATATCACCTTTAACTATGGTGATACATCTACGATTGCAGAGCTTTCATCGCTCTGAAAATGGCGCCCAAGCATTTTGTCTCACTTCGTTTATGTCACCAACGAACTGAAAATGGCGTGTTCATGATGAAGTTCAATTAGGCTATGAAATCATCTTGTGAAAATGATACTTTGTGGTTCGTTAAGGGTACGTAACTCATACGACTAAGCGGTGCACTATTGTTGTGGCACGTTTTGGTTAGCACTCATCTCTTCGAAAAAGTACGCTCATTATGTAGTACGCAAAGGCAATTATGATAATGCGTCGTCCAAAAATGGTGAGCAAATGTTCCGATATGCAACGGAAATGTCCGATATGCAGCGGACTGTTTCGTCATGCATCACGTGCGGTCTTGTCTTATTGTCTGCGGGTATTGATTTCAATCACAAGCGACATTGCCGACAGTTAGAAGCTTCAATACATAGTACAATCACTCGATGATGTATATTTTTGCAACACTTTAATAAAGATCCATTAGCGAATTTCGGTGAATCAATTATTTATTACAGACCTATCGGTCGTTGTCTGTAGTGTGCTATATTGTCATTCAAAATAAATGGTGTTCTGTGGATCCTCTTGGGTCTAGATCTCCATATTCACGACTAGTCACCATCAGATATTAGTGAGAAACGATCCACATCGACTGAAATGATGCATATTCGATTGTATATGTGAACATTTTATGCAACTTTTGGTAGGATAAAAATGTGTATGCCTTTAAACTGGCAACATAGATATCTCAGATGCGGAATTCTTTCTCGCATATATTGTATGGTGCATTCCAAGAAGTGATTGAACATACAAATGTCTTAAAGATCTTTTGACTATTTCTTAAAGATAGTATCCTTATTAACTGGCAACAATGACAGTTTGGAGACACGTACCTATTCTGCTACATGGTGCATGATTAATTGAATATTATTTGTAAAATTGTTCATGCTTGGCAGTTTTGTCTGTAGAAAAAGAAATATTTAAAAGAAAACGCCGCCTGTCTCCGTTTGTGGGCATATGAAATGCAAGCTCACTTAGGGCCATGGTATATTCAACACTCGTTCGATATTACCGACGTTGTCCACGGTTCTAGCAACCCCGCCCCGGATCTGGACATAAGTGCCAATAAATTGCGTCTATGCGCTTTATTCCGAAATGGCCAATATTTACTTAATTGATTGCATGACTCTACAAAAATGTCAACTGATACTTATGCTAGCTTAGACACATGGCCTACTCAATATGGCCAGACAGAGACCAATTAAGTTTATGTAACCCATTAGTTTGTGCTTTATGTGTTGTCATTTTGCGTTTTATCTAACGTATCATGTTTAACTTGTGTGCAAGGAGAATGAAATAAACTATATTTGACATTTTGATGTAGATTCTGTTGTGGGATGCCTGCTTGAAAAACCTGACACTAATTTTGGAAAATTTCGAGAATCGGTCCATATACAACTTCCCTATTATTGTGTGTGGCATTGGGTCGTATGGTGTCACATTGCAGTGTCTGATTGCATTTTTGACGAAAAACAGGGGAAAATGTATGCATTGGCTTATTTGTTCATAGTTTATTTTACTGTATATGTCATTGTTGATGATATGCAATACTTGTTAAGTCAACAGTCAAATACAAGCCAGTAAAATTCACAACACTTTTGGACATTTGTTCAAACACGGTGACCTCTTTTCATCTATCCACGGCTTTGATACAAATTTGGTTAACGTATAATATAACCATAGTTGAATTTAACTGCTATGAATTGCCTTATTTTATATCTTTAAAGTAATGTCCGAATGAATTAGGAAAACAAAACCATTGCTGTCTTCTTCTGTTTAATGTACCCTAATGTAAACTCCATTCTATCTCCAACAAGTCATGAAATAGTCAATATGTCACAATTTGTGTCGAACGATCAGACAAATATAACTTGATAATGCAATAGCTGGGAAGAAATCAAACGCATCAACTGAATTCTCATGGACAGAAAACAGATAAAAAACAAACAACGTCCAAATAAATTATTGTGAAAAAAGATCCCGCAAAATGCTGCTTATTGATGTGCTACATCGACGTGCAATGTGAAGCATAACACACTACTTGTCATTGCAAACATGTATTTCCTAACTGATCCACACTGTAGTTACCTTTTTTTAAATAAGAAAACGAATATCATCCGGGTAGTCAGCTTTTACGTCGGTATGTAAGTTCAGCTGGTATTCCCATGCTTATTTATAGATGTAAATGATGGGCATTTAAAGTGATATACACTGTACTGACTAACTGTCGGATACATCACGACTGTACTGACTAACTGCCGGATACATCACGACTGTACTGACTAACTGTCGGATACATCACGATTGTATTGACTAACTGTCGGATACATCACGATCGTATTGACTAACTGTCCGATACATCACGACTGTACTGACTTACTGTCGGATACATCACGACTGTACTGACTAACTGTCGGATACATCACGACTGTACTGACTGACTGTCGGATACATCACGATTGTACTGACTAACTGTCGGATACATCACGATTGTACTGACTAACTGTCGGATACATCACGACTGTACTGACTAACTGTCGGATACATCACGACTGTACTGACTAACTGTCGGATACATCACGACTGTACTGTCTAACTGTCGGATACATCAAGATTGTACTGACTAACTGTCGGATACATCACGATTGTACTGACTAACTGTCGGATACATCAGGACTGTACTGACTAACTGTCGGATACATCACGATTATATTGACTAACTGTCGGATATATCACGATCGTATTGACTAACTGTCGGATACATCACGATTATACTGACTGACTGTCGAATACATCACGATTGTACTGTCTAACTGTCGGATACATCACGATTGTACTGACTGACTGTCGGATATATCACGATTGTACTGTCTAACTGTCGAATACATCACGATTGTACTGACTAACTGTCCGAGTCTAACTGTCGGATACATCACGGTTTTACTGACTTACTGTCGGATACATCACGATTGTACTGACTGACTGTCGGATACATCACGATTGTACTGACTAACTGTCGGATACATCACGATTGTACTGTCTAACTGTCGGATACATCACGACTGTACTGACTAACTGTCAGATACATCGCGATTGTACTGTCTAACTGTCGGATACATCACGACTGTATCGACTAGCTGTCGGATACATCGCGATTGTACTGTCTAACTGTCGGATACATCACGACTGTATCGACTAGCTGTCGGATACATCACGATTGTATTGACTAACTGTCGGATACATCACGATTGTCTTGACTAACTGTCGGATACAACACGATTGTACTGTCTAACTGTCGGATACATCACGACTGTACTGTCTAACTGTCGGATACATCACGACTGTATCGACTAGCTGTCGGATACATCACGATTGTACTGTCTAACTGTCGGATACATCACGACTGTATCGACTAGCTGTCGGATACATCACGATTGTACTCTCTAACTGTCCGAGTCTAACTGTCGGATACATCACGATTGTACTGACTAACTGTCGGATACATCACAATTGTACTCTCTAACTGTCCGAGTCTAACTGTCGGATACATGACGATTGTCTTGACTAACTGTCGGATACAACACGATTGTACTGTCTAACTGTCGGATACATCACGACTGTACTGTCTAACTGTCGGATACATCACGACTGTATCGACTAGCTGTCGGATATATCACGATTGTACTCTCTAACTGTCCGAGTCTAACTGTCGGATACATCACGATTGTCTTGACTAACTGTCGGATACAACACGATTGTACTGTCTAACTGTCGGATACATCACGATTGTACTGTCCAACTGTCGAATACATCACGATTGTACTGACTTACTGTCGGATACATCACGATTGTACTGACTTACTGTCGGATACATCACGATTTTACTGTCTAACTGTCGGATACATCACGATTGTATCGACTATCTGTCGGATACATCACGACTGTATCGACTAACAGTCGGATACATCACGAATTTACTGTCTTACTGTCGGATACATCACGATTGTCTTGACTAACTGTCGGATACATCACGATTGTACTGTCTAACTGTCGGATACATCACGACTGTACTGACTAACTGTCGGATACATCACGATTGTCTTGACTAACTGTCGGATACATCACGATTGTACTGTCTAACTGTCGGATACATCACGACTGTACTGACTAACTGTCGGATACATCACGACTGCACTGACTAACTGTCGGATACATCACGATTGTACTGACTAACTGTCGGATACATCACGATTGTACTGACTAACCGTCCGAGTCTAACTGTCGGATACATCACGATTGTACTGTCTAACTGTCGGATACATCACGACTGTACTGTCTAACTGTCGGATACATCACGATTGTACTGTCTAACTGTCGGATACATCACGATTGTACTGTCTTACTGTCGGATACATCAAGATTGTACTGTCTAACTGTCGGATACATCACGATCGTATTGACTAACTGTCGGATACATCACGATTGTACTGTCTAACTGTCGTATACATCACGATTGTACTGTCTAACTGTCGGATACATCACGATTGTACTGTCTAACTGTCGGATACATCACGATTGTACTGTCTTACTGTCGGATACATCACGATTGTACTGTCTAACTGTCGGATACATCACGATCGTATTGACTAATGTCGGATACATCACGATTGTACTGCCTAACTGTCGTATACATCACGATTGTACTGTCTAACTGTCGTATACATCACGATTGTACTGTCTAACTGTCGGATACATCACGATTGTACTGACTAACTGTCGGATACATCACGATTGTACTGTCTAACTGTCCGAGTCTTACTGTCGGGTACATCACGATTGTACTGTCTTACTGTCCGAGTCTTACTGTCGGATACATCACGATTGTACTGTATAACTGTCCGAGTCTAACTGTCGGATACATCACGATTGTACTGTCTTACTGTCGGATACATCACGATTGTACTGTCTTACTGTCCGAGTCTTACTGTCGGGTACATCACGATTGTACTGTCTTACTGTCCGAGTCTTACTGTCGGATACATCACGATTGTACTGTCTAACTGTCGTATACATCACGATTGTACTGTCTAACTGTCGGATACATCACGATTGTACTGACTAACTGTCGGATACATCACGATTGTACTGTCTAACTGTCCGAGTCTTACTGTCGGGTACATCACGATTGTACTGTCTTACTGTCCGAGTCTTACTGTCGGATACATCACGATTGTACTGTATAACTGTCCGAGTCTAACTGTCGGATACATCACGATTGTACTGTCTTACTGTCGGATACATCACGATTGTACTGTCTTACAGTCCGAGTCTTACTGTCGGATACATCACGATTGTACTGTCTTACTGTCCGAGTCTTACTGTCGGGTACATCACGATTGTACTGTCTTACTGTCCGAGTCTAACTGTCGGATACATCACGATTGTACTGTCTTACTGTCGGATACATCACGATTGTACTGTCTTACTGTCGGATACATGACGATTGTACTGTCTAACTGTCGGATACATCACGATCGTATTGACTAACTGTCGGATACATCACGATTGTACTGTCTAACTGTCGTATACATCACGATTGTACTGTCTAACTGTCGGATACATCACGATTGTACTGACTAACTGTCGGATACATCACGATTGTACTGTCTAACTGTCCGAGTCTTACTGTCGGGTACATCACGATTGTACTGTCTTACTGTCCGAGTCTTACTGTCGGGTACATCACGATTGTACTGTCTTACTGTCCGAGTCTTACTGTCGGATACATCACGATTGTACTGTCTTACTGTCCGAGTCTTACTGTCGGGTACATCACGATTGTACTGTCTTACTGTCCGAGTCTTACTGTCGGGTACATCACGATTGTACTGTCTAACTGTCCGAGTCTTACTGTCGGGTACATCACGATTGTACTGTCTTACTGTCCGAGTCTTACTGTCGGGTACATCACGATTGTACTGTCTTACTGTCCGAGTCTTACTGTCGGATACATCACGATTGTACTGTCTTACTGTCCGAGTCTTACTGTCGGGTACATCACGATTGTACTGTCTTACTGTCCGAGTCTTACTGTCGGGTACATCACGATTGTACTGTCTAACTGTCCGAGTCTTATTGTCGGGTACATCACGATTGTACTGTCTTACTGTCCGAGTCTTACTGTCGGGTACATCACGATTGTACTGTCTTACTGTCCGAGTCTTACTGTCGGATACATCACGATTGTACTGTCTTACTGTCCGAGTCTTACTGTCGGGTACATCACGATTGTACTGTCTTACTGTCCGAGTCTTACTGTCGGGTACATCACGATTGTACTGTCTTACTGTCCGAGTCTTACTGTCGGATACATCACGATTGTACTGTCTTACTGTCCGAGTCTTACTGTCGGGTACATCACGATTGTACTGTCTTACTGTCCGAGTCTTACTGTCGGGTACATCACGATTGTACTGTCTTACTGTCCGAGTCTTACTGTCGGGTACATCACGATTGTACTGTCTTACTGTCCGAGTCTTACTGTCGGGTACATCACGATTGTACTGTCTTACTGTCCGAGTCTTACTGTCGGGTACATCACGATTGTACTGTCTTACTGTCCGAGTCTTACTGTCGGGTACATCACGATTGTACTGTCTTACTGTCCGAGTCTTACTGTCGGATACATCACGATTGTACTGTCTTACTGTCCGAGTCTTACTGTCGGATACATCACGATTGTACTGTCTTACTGTCCGAGTCTTACTGTCGGGTACATCACGATTGTACTGTCTTACTGTCCGAGTCTTACTGTCGGGTACATCACGATTGTACTGTCTTACTGTCCGAGTCTTACTGTCGGGTACATCACGATTGTACTGTCTTACTGTCCGAGTCTTACTGTCGGGTACATCACGATTGTACTGTCTTACTGTCCGAGTCTTACTGTCGGATACATCACGATTGTACTGTCTTACTGTCCGAGTCTTACTGTCGAATACATCACGATTGTACTGTCTTACTGTCCGAGTCTTACTGTCGGATACATCACGATTGTACTGTATAACTGTCGGATACATCACGATTGTACTGTATAACTGTCCGAGTCTTACTGTCGGATACATCACGACTGTACTGTCTAATTGTCTGATACATCACGATTGTACTGTCTTACTGTCCGAGTCTTACTGTCTGATACATCACGATTGTACTGTATAACTGTCGGATACATCACGATTGTACTGTCTTACTGTCCGAGTCTTACTGTCGGATACATCACGATTGTACTGTATAACTGTCGGATACATCACGATTGTACTGTATAACTGTCGGATACATCACGATTGTACTGTATAACTGTCGGATACATCACGATTGTACTGTCTAACTGTCGGATACATCACGATTGTACTGTATAACTGTCGGATACATCACGATTGTACTGTGTAACTGTCGGATACATCACGATTGTACTGTATAACTGTCGGATACATCACGATTGTACTGTCTAACTGTCGGATACCACATTTAAAACATTTTTAAAACATATATCTCTTCATGACACTATGATTGAATAGGAGATTGTTCAAGTTTTTTTGGGCTGAAGTTAATTAAATATTGCCTGGGAAACACGGATTGACAAAAAAAATGCCATTGACAAAATGGTACCAACATACCGACACAAAATCACAACATTGATCGATATGGTTCAATAGCTGTTATGTGTGCTGCGCTGGAAAGCTTTCCACTTACGTCGTTTCAAGATGAGCGTGGTGTTGTTTAGAACCGACTATATAATGACAATAACGGATCTCGACGTACATGTTAGACGTAGCCTAAACTTTAAAAGTTAAAAATGTCAAGCATATAATACAAGTTTTGCGACAATTCTCAATGACACAGAACCACTTTCGATCAAACCAATGTTGTAACAGATGCATATGTGTTAAAAGCATATTCATTTAAACAATGGTTTAGCTTTTATGTGCTCACAAAAGCCGTATTCGTTATGATCCATGGCAGGATTATAAGGTTACATATAAAACTATGAAACTACATGGTGCCAATCATGATTAAAATGAATATGTCTTTACGTTGAGGGACATGACGTTTAAAGAATACAGCTTATTAACTCATCCACGGTTTAAACAAAGATGATCTCATTGCACGTAAAGCCATCTAAGTGTCTGCATGAAACTTAACCATTTTTAACGAATATGTTTTTATTGCATACAAAACCATCTGGGCTTATGATCTTAAATACTGCATAAATTCAAATCATTCGAACGTATATTTTTGCATATGCAACGCCATGGGGCTCCACTCCCGTTTGTAATAAAATCACACCTGAACGTGCATGGTTTAATATGCAACGCCATGCGTCTCAAATAAACAAACAAACAATTAAATGACACGGAAGCCCGACTCAAACAGAGGAATTTCGGCTTTGTCTTATTCGGAAAGAAAACGGTCATTAACTCGTATAATGGAACTGCACACATCAAGAATTCACACCGGGTTGGAAAAACACCGATGACACCGTGTACTTTCGCCGTGATAAACGAAGATACCCGACAGCGAAAGGAAGGTTTTAGTTAAATTTATATTTTTCTCCCCGAATAAAAATTCGGGGAAGCATATAGTCGCCGCGTTGTCCGTCCGTCCGTCCGTCAGTCCGTCCGTCCGTTCGTCTGTCTGTCCGTCTGTCCGTCTGTCCGTCCGTCTGTCCGTCCGTCCGTCCAGCATTCGTGTTCGGCCCATAACATTGTTATTTGAAGTCGCATTAAAAACTATTTGACAGAAATAATCGTCATATAGAAACGACGTATCGCGCGCAAAATTTGGTTAACTACCTTGAAGGTCAAGGTCGCAGCATGACCTTGAAGCTAAATCGTGTCCGGTCCATGACTTTGTTATTATTATTGGATTTTAAAATTATTTCACAGATATGATCTCCATATCGAGAAGACTTGTCGCGCGCAAAATTAGAGTTGCTACCTTGAAGGTCAAGGTCACAGTGTGACCTTGAAGCAAAATTATGTACGGCCCATAACTTTGTTATCTGCATTCACATTTTAAAATTCATTCACAGAAATGATCGTGATATCAAGATAAATTGTCGCGCGCAAAATTTGGGTCGCTACCTTAAAGGTCAATGTCACAGTGTGACTTTGGAGCATTATCGTTTCCAGCCAATATATTTTTCAGTCTATCAGTCTTCCAATGAGTTGTATTTCTTGAATACTTTGTAATTGTTAGTATGACTAGTTCCATTGTTCCCGAAGTTATCTTAATTGTTGAAATAGCCATTCCTTTGAACCTTAATAGGTACAAGATTGATTATGTCTGATTTTAGAGCACTACTCCAGTTACTAACTTCACCTTCATAGTTATTATAGAACAAACCGTTTTTGTGACAAAATACCCATTCGGCGAGCACAACCCGTCTTCGACGGTCTCTTGTTTAATTAGTAAGACCGTATAAACGTTTCATTTTACGCTTTTTGAGCATATAAACATTCGCACTACAAGATAATATAGGCTATCACAAAGTATTTGGCAACACAAAAAGACCCATTCCGAAGCCATATATGATATGGCTTTATATGTAACTGCATGCACTTAAATTATGGTTTGAATGAATTTGGCTTTATAGATAATTGCTTGAACTATTCTTTTGGATGAAATGGATATGGCTTATAAACAGCTATGGCCTACATAACTATTTATCTTCTACGCGTGTATAACTCTCGGGTGCTAACTCTAGCTCTGTATGCACTTAATACCAAACATAAAAATTGTGTGTAAAACAGATTGTATCGCTATGAAATCTTAGCTATTCCTATCTCCTACAAGGTTTAGAAATTTTCATAATCAAATGAATTAAAACAACATCTCTCTTTTTCTGATATGTCTGCGTAAACTACAAACATACACAAAATAAATTGTAAATATTAATGATAAACAGAATGCTGTTTACCGAATTTGGACCCGTATTTTATCAGGGTTATTGTAAAGGGGTGGTAAGCATAATGTGCAGCGGAAGTAGTACCCCTGACGTAAAGTTTTTTTGATATTATAAGATAGACTATTTTAATTTGGATTTTATTCGCTATAATGAAGAAGAGTTATGAAAATTAAAAAAAACTTCACTGCTATTCTCAATAATGGGCTGGTCCATTTAGAACTGAACTGATAATTTCACTGAGATTGTTCGGGTACACTATGTAAAAATTTCTGTGTATGTTTTCAGTGACGGATAAACGTTATTGCAACACATAACTTTTCTTCGCAGACACTCTTTTAATTGCTCTTTCTCAGCATACATAGTTTTGTGGTTCCCAAAGAAAATTGCATCCAAAGTTTTGACATTCACTATAGAGTAAAGAACAAATTAATTTAGTGTTGTGTAGCCGATAAAAGTCCGCAAAAAAACTTTCCATATGTGCAAATTTCATTGAGCATTCCATATATAGGCGTCGCGCTCTTTAACTTGTAAAACGCGTGGCGATGTATAGGATAGTGGAAAGTGTATGAAGTACTGTTTGGTTCGAATCGCGCCGATATACATTCGTGCTACATATCATGGGAGTAAAGCGCACAATAATAATAGAACGCCCAAGCGTACAAGAACAATAAAACGTCATTTTCTGACTAAGCATAATTTAATTGTGAAATATGTTTTTTAGATGCAAAATCGTTGAAACACATGCCATACATTTTAAATGCTAATGTAATTAAATATAACATCGATTATCTCGCGCATGACCAAACACTATTGCACTTGGCGGCTTTTAGCTCTGCGCCATTTCCTCTTCTATTCACTTAGTCGGTGCACTAAGGAAATTAGTCTTATGATGACGTATGGTGATATTATTTCACCGGAAGAAGTCGAAACACGATATTGTTGTTGTTTCTTATTATCTATGAAGGCAGACAATATTTTTGTAAGGTTTGGCCAGCAGATAGCAAAACCGCTCGCCCCTAAATAGCTCCGAGACTATTATATGTTCACTAAATGAACTTCTCAATTGCTACCCAATCTATGCAGCTATACTGTTTTCCGGAACTTGCCTTATGTCTAGGCATTTGTTATTCCAGCATATTAGGAAGGTCATGGTCTAAGTCAACGTCATGGTAAAGTTTGTCTTCATTTTGCGTCTTTATTTCAGTATTCACAAACTGACTTTGTGAAGTTCCTTTGTTCTGAAGCAAATAAAAAAAACACATTAGAACACAGTCGTCAATTACAAATAGATCAGAACATAACATTAAACACATAGATTTTGATCCAGCGACCTCAGTTATGTAAATCAAACACCATAACCGCTCGGTCATCCAGGCATTTGCTATATAACTAGTCAATCGGACTGAATCATTTTCTGTTGAAAGAAATGTCCAAGAAGTTACTTTTTACATAACTCTGTTACTAGCTCATGAGAATTCAGTCGAGAAATCGTTTTGTAAGCATTATCATATGGGTGTTGTCAATGATTATGTACTGTTGCAAGAAAAGGTTGATGTAGATCTTTAACGTCGCCGGAAACAATGTACGAGTAGGCTTAGCATGATAACAGGAAGCCTAATTTACATCAAGGAGAATTTAAAAAACAACAACAACAAACAAACAAACAAAAAGAACGTCAGCTTTATTGATATGTGTAGCTAAAAGGACAAATGTATGCAAAATTTAAACTATTTTTAACCATTAGTCTTTTCACTAATGGACATTTCCTCATCAAAAACCTCGGACATCGAACGGTCTCTACAATAAAAATAAGGCAACATCAAGTATTATGTGACATTATCTTCACCCGAATGTTGTGCTTTTGAATATTACTTAGAAACGAAGGATAACACAAACTGATATATCTAATTGTTTAATTAACATCTTTAACAGATGTAGCTAATTTATTTATCATGGATTTTTCTCCTTTTTTTCTCTTGGAGCTCTGGATTAATAATCACAGTACTTTTATATTTCAAAGTTAATCATTAGTTTCTATTAAGTAACATGGTTAACCATACCTAGTTATAAAGAATTTTAACCTGTGGTTTTGATTGTGATAACTTTTGAATACCTTATTTGTTATTAAATATGCCTGAATTTTCCAATGATGCCTATTTAAAATAAAAAGAAATCACATTTTCTTTCTTAATTTGATGGAAATAATGCACAAAAAAGCCAAAGCTTTTAAATAAAATGAACAAAGTTTGCCCTAGGAGGTTGAACTCCCAACCTTCAATTATCAAAAGTAAGAGAACACTACAATATAAATGTAAAGTTCTATGTGCTTCTTTTAATGATAGAATGATAATGACTGTTCAAAATACGATATCTTCATAAAGCTTTGGCTTCACCTCGTAGCCATATCCACAACCAATTTCAAACATAGGATCTTGTTGACGTTTGTCCATGCTTTCTCCGTCATTCTGACAAAGTCGTGTTAATGCTAACGTTTGCATATGCTTTTTCCCTTATTGTTTGACAAGAATGTGCTAATGATGACTTCATCTTATGCTATAGCAACCATTGTAAGACAAACGTGCGCTAATGCTAAGGTTCGCTGTAGATATTGCACTTATTGTCTGACAAGCGTGCGCTAATGCTGAGGTTCGCTGTAGATATTGCACTTATTGTCTGACAAGCGCTCGCTAATGCTGAGGTTCTCTTTGATATTACACTTATTGTCTGACAAGCGTGCGCTAATGCTGAGGTTCGTTTTTGATATTGCACTTATTGTCTGACAAACGTGCGCTAATGCTGAGGTTCGTTTTTGATAATGCACTTATTGTCTGACAAGCGTGCGCTAATGCTGAGGTTCTTTTTGATATTACACTTATTGTCTGACAAACGTGCTCTAATGCTGAGGTTCTTTTTGATATTACACTTATTGTCTGACAAGCGTGCGCTAATGCTAAGGTTCTCTTTGATATTACACTTATTGTCTGACAAACGTGCGCTAATGCTAAGGTTCTCTTTGATATTACACTTATTGTCTGACAAGCGTACGCTAATGCTGAGGTTCTCTTTGATAATACACTTATTGTCTGACAAGCGTGCGCTAATGCTGAGGTTCTTTTTGATATTACACTTATTGTCTGACAAGCGTGCGCTAATGCTAAGGTTCTCTTTGATATTGCACTTATTGTCTGACAAACGTGCGCTAATGCTGAGGTTCGTTTTTGATAATGCACTTATTGTCTGACAAGCGTGCGCTAATGCTGAGGTTCTTTTTGATATTACACTTATTGTCTGACAAACGTGCTCTAATGCTGAGGTTCTTTTTGATATTACACTTATTATCTGACATGCGTGCGCTAATGCTGAGGTTCGTTTTTGATATTACACTTATTGTCTGACAAGCGTGCGCTAATGCTAAGGTTCTCTTTGATATTACACTTATTGTCTGACAAGCGTACGCTAATGCTGAGGTTCTCTTTGATAATACACTTATTGTCTGACAAGCGTGCGCTAATGCTGAGGTTCTCTTTGATATTGCACTTACTGTCTGACAAACGTTCGCTAATGCTGAGGTTCGCTGTAGATATTACACTTATTGTCTGACAAACGTGCGCTAATGCTGAGGTTCGCTGTTGATATTGCATTTATTGTCTGACAAGCGTGCGCTAATGCTGAGGTTCGCTGTTGATATTGCACTTATTGTCTGACAAACGTGCGCTAATGCTGAGGTTCGCTGTTGATATTGCACTTATTGTCTGACAAGCGTACGCTAATGCTGAGGTTCGTTTTGATATTACACTTATTGTCTGACAAGCGTGCGCTAATGCTGAGGTTCGCTTTTGATATTACACCTATTGTCTGACAAACGTGGGCTAATGCTGAGGTTTGCTTGTGCAATGACACACATGTTCAATAAATGGTAAGCTCGCATTTGTTCGCATAGACTATGACACTTCTTGTTAAAGAATGATACTAAAAATTGTGATTCGCTTAGTCTTTGTTCTAATTGTTCGAATAATGCTGCGGAACGCTTATGTCTGTGGCACTTAAGTGCAAGCCACATAATTGCCGTTCAATGTTTAGGACACACCAACAATGGTACAATGTTGATGTGGTTCGTCAAGGTATGGTACTAGTCGCTCCGTAAACCGTATTCAACTAAAATTATAATTAATTAAGATGGCAAGCTAATGTTGTGGTTTGCTGATTCAAATGACCCGTTTGTTCTGCATCGTTGTGACCTGCTCCTTTTGCCTGTGTAAATTGATCCCGTACACCGGCGATATTGCCTACAGTCAATACAAACACAGGATGCTGCACATGTATACAATAGAGATCCATTAGCGAATTTTGGTGGATCAATTATTTATTATAAACCTATCGCTCGGTGTATGTGGCTTCGCTGTATTGTCATTCTAAATAAATGGTGTTGTGAGGTTCCTCTTGGGCTTAGATCCCCATATTCTCGCTTGATCACCCTAGGATATTAGCAAGAAACGATCCATACCGACTGACAATGATGAATTTGTCCTTATGTATATATATATTTATATTACACGACGCCACATGCCTTTATTATTGTCAGTTCTGTAACTTTTAATGTACTTACGACTTACGACTGCAGTGTATGAATATACTTTAATATTTTATGTTGTCTAAGTCCTGATCACCATACTTTATTAGAATACACCATACAGCATGTACATAAAGGACATAATGAAAAGTCTAGACCACCCTTTTATAAGCAAACACATATATATATTGTGGCGTCGTGTAACCTAAATAACTCATTAGATGTCATAAAGGCAGTTCACGACTACAGGTTTCCTTAATTGGATCTAAACACGTATGTCACGGTATAACTGCAAGAGTCTAAACGCTGAATGTTTACCTAATTGAATGCGAGTCGAGCTGTACAAAAGTGTCAACTGGTACTAAGAGGCAAGAGGTACGCAATATGACAACACGCAAACCAATAACTTTTAGTGCAACTTATTGATTTCTGCTCTGTAGATTGATATTTTACAGTGTGGCTTTATGGTTGCAATTTCTGTGCAAAAATAATGATTTTTTTTTATAAATATGGCAGCTCAAAATAATTGGAAGAGGACGTTTTATGGAATGCATGCTCAAGAGACAATGACTCTCACTAGTTTGGTCGAATAGCTACAATCGCATGATTTGATGCACAAAACATCACCCTCTCCGATCATGGATTGGTATAGCACTATATGCTCTCCTGTGACAATTTCTTGTTAACAGTATACTTCTGTGTACATTTGACATTTAAAACCGTTAATAACCATAATGTGGCTTATTTCAAAGTTTTCTTTAGAAAACTGAGCTCTTAATAAAATATGCATGTATGTTTAATGTGCCAAGCATTTATTGTATGCCGATTTCAAATTTTATGTTCAATAATCAGTAGCACATAAAACAACAATTGCAATAAGGAATAAAAAAACGCGTTCCAATGTGTGCCTTAAATGGGATGACATGCAGTTCATTTTGTTTCCAAGTTGGGTTTTCTCACACCTACATACACCTATGCACGCTTGGCTTTTTTAGAATTTACTTGAATTAGACATTATTCTTCCGTTTCCCAAATTGAAAAATTGGCCATTTGTTCTTGTCAAATTTAGTTTCAACAATTCACAATTTTCGTCGTGTTTATTTTGTGTTCTCCAACAACAAAATCCCGGATTAAGCTAGAATTAATGACTTTCACATTGGAATGACAAACTCAATTTCTACAGCCGTGGGCAACTCGTTCCCAAATCCCCCATTTAGCACACTTCTCTGGATGTGTCATCATTTTAAAAGATGACTTTAAATGAAATGTGTCACAGTGTATTTAATCCTGTTGCTGTAACTGTGGCATGTAGTTATTGGGGATTTTACGAAAATCTAATCTGCTGGTCAAAGTATCCGAATCCCGTATCCAGTTAGGGTACAATTTTGTTTCAGCTCTGTAGCAGGTATTACAAAAGAGGCTGTGGGCACAAACTTTGTGTATACGTTAGTGACAGTGTTAATGTCGTATGTGACATTGTTGGAGACTGAATATGCATGTTTTTGTCGAGTTCATCTTAATGCTCGTAGCATCATTGGGTCATATCCCATTGCAACACTTCGTTCTAGTCATGGTTAATAAATGCCACCTCCGTCTACAGCACCGATAGCAAAACCACTGGACACCATCAAGGCCTTTCCGAGTCATGTATATCATCATCTACAACGCCAGTTTCCTCCGCAGTGACCTCTCTTTTTTAATTCGAATTGGATGCGTAGAAAATCTACTGCGTATGAGTTTGCGTCTATTTTTTGTTTTTGTTTCAGCATACCCGTTCATGACTTAACTTAAAACTACTATTTACTCAAACACATGGATAACACAAATATACGTACCACTGTAGAACAACGCCTTTCGCGCCTAATAATCATAAATAAGCTTAGTTTTGTTAGTATTAAAAATTGTGACTTGGGCTTAAGTTATGACGTAGACTTAAGAATGTTTAGTGAAAACGGGCCTTAAACTGAAATGTTCGTTTAACGGTGTTTATGTTCAGGTAGGGTAGATGCAGTACTGAAATCACTGTTTTAATCGTGTGTCAACTTCGGATATATTCAACTTGGTATCCATTTCAACTGCATGTATTGCCTCATTATTTTATACTTGTCAGGACTTTCGATACGAAAGTGACACATTGATTACAGGAGTGGTGGGTGATTAAAATTGACTGAACTTTGTTTATATCTAAGCGCATGTGTTTATATTTGGGGTACATATACGTATTTTATTGACAAAGCTGTTTTCTTATTAAGATCACTGTTTCCTAACGAAAACTATGACAGAAATAAGCCACAACATTATGGTTATTAACAGTTTTAAATGTCAAACGTGCAACGTGAACAAAAGATACACTGTAAGCAATAACGGTCATCGGACAGCATCCAGTCCAGTACCATATACCCTCATATATATTATGTGTGTATATATAGAGAGAGGACATGATCTGCGGTGCTCCGGTAGTTCTAGCAGACATATATCAGTGATATTTGTTCACATAATTGTGTTGGTTCGATGTAACAATCAAACGCTACCATAAAATAAAAAGTGTATTTGCAAACAACCATTCCAATGGGAAAATATCAGAAGGTCAAATGAGATTTAACACACATATTCAAATTTGAGCTAGCAATCGACAATGGCAGAAAAACACAATTTAAATGTTAAAGTGTTAAAACACTGAGACCAGACATTACACAAAACGCGAACAAACAACAGTTATCGCCATGGAATGACCATCCCTGAGTCTGCGAAAAGTGCGAGTCTGTTACAACACATAATTGCAACTTGCAACAAATTCTTCGTCCAGTCCTGGTCAATCAGGGGATTGTATGCTACTCACACCATAGAAATGCTCCCTACTCTAAAATAGTGGTATATTTATTTAATTGATTGCATGGTAACCTGCGCAGCGGTGTTAATTGATAGAATAATTTAGATGTCTGGTCTAGACAATAAATCAACAAAGACACCAATTGTAACATTGCCACTAATTGCTTTTTGTTTTATCGGTTGCCATTTTGCGCCTAACTAAACTTGAAATGCAGTGCATGTGGCCCAGAAAGAACACGTTCTATACGTGATAAATGTTATAAATGAAATAACTGGACGAAGTTGTGAAATTATATATATCTATATATTGTATTTCTAGCACTGTAAATGCAGTATATGTGAGATACACGAACGGTTACTCTATGGCAAGGGATGGTGTCTTTTTGGGCATATTACCTGAAAGGTGGTATCCGAAAGCTAGGGCCAGATACAAACATCCATATTTCTTATTATAAGCTGAAATTATCCAGAGATATACTGTTTATATATGTAATGCATCTATGTTAAGCATTACATTACACTCGTCATTTCAACGTGTATTTCCTATCTGAGCCGCGTGTACAGTCAGCTTTTTTAAGCTACGTAATCACTTACTTTTAAAAACATGTTACATGGAGGGCTCCAGGGGTGGCAGGGTGTTGGATGCATCCCCCCACATACATGTAAGCTTACAAAATATAAATTTTTAACGTAAACTGTGTTTGTTGCCTGCGTAGATCGAAGTTGAGTTGAATAAGTAGGAGAAATCCCCATCTTGCCTATTCATAGATTTCGAAAGATTTAACATTAAAGGTGGTATCCCACAGTTTGGTCGGAAAAGTCTATTCTCAATACCATAGTTTTGTGTCAACAGTCAAGGATAAAACCCCAATCGACATTGCAAACAGGAGTTTCCTATCCGAGCAACGGTGCAGAGATAGCTATTTTAAACTTAGAAAACCACCTGGTCACTTACTTTTATATTGTCACCCGGGTAATTCGCTCTGACGTCGATATCTATTTTCAGCAGAGACCACTATCGCGTTGTTTTATAGAGTTGTAAAGACTGTACATTTAGAATATTTTTTATTTCGCGATTAGTGCAGTCTAACAATATAGCTTAAAATCGTCTTTATAGCGACAAAAGTATGGGTTTATGCAAAAAGTATGACCGAATTTCCCAAAGCAGTGGTAAGGTATTGGTACGTGTATTAAATTTAGGCAAACTATCGGATACCACCTTTAAATTTGGTTTCCGACAGTTTGCCTTTAACAAATGCATGTAACAATAATTTTCCACTGTTTTAGAGAATTTAGGCGAAATAAGATATGATGTCTTTCAAAAATATGTGTTGTCGTAAGGTTGGAACTGTCAAATGCTTTGCAACAATTTACAACAATTTAAACCATTTGAAACTCAACTATAGTGTTACTGTTGTTTAAAAAAGCGGATAGCGAGATGCTGTATTTACATTCACAACACTGTGACATGTTCGCTTTAAAGTGGAAAAAACAACGTGTCATCTTAATGTTATACTTGCGGGCCTTTTGATTGTAGTTATTGGATTTCCAAGAAATCTCATCTGCTGGCCATAGTTCAATTCCGGGTTTTTGAGCTTGTTCTGCCATTATTCAGTGTACTATTTAATTCTGTCCCATCATCAGCAGAGAAAGCAAGAGAGGCAGCGGGCACGTGACAATAAATTCTTGGAAAGAGGAGCTGAATTTGTCGTCTGTAATTGTTGTGGAAAGTATTGGTGAGGAACTCGCGATTTGTGCGTATTGGAGCAACAGTGATCTGCGGATATAATACGGGATCAAGGGTCCGGTGCAGTTAGTCCCGCTCAGCAATAGTTTCGTGTGGAAGTGAGTGCTCGGAAAAAATTGTTGATTTTGTTGTACTGGATAATGTAAGTGCAGATCCGTGGAAGTGCACAGTGTATTAAATGGACAACTCACGGGAATTAGGGTGTGCGCAGGATTTATCTATAACAGGCCAACCAATGGCCGCTTCCGGTAGAGCAGTTCGATCCAACTCCAAATCTACTGGCATGAACGTCGGTGCAGAGTCTGATGTAAGTAAATTTATATTATACGATGCAAATATCTACTCCGATCTAATGACACAGAGATGATACAAAAACATACAGTATACTCACATTTACGAAAACTCATTTTTATTCTCACCGTTAAGCACCCATTTTGGATCTATCGCACCGACACAAAAATTGGATAGCTAATTACTGTTGAATGAAGAACCCAGGTATATGTCTTGGTAGAACCACGGCAGGTCAACTGAAAGACCTCCCCACATGTAAGCTACACAATTCCCCATATAGCGCAGAAAATCGATAACTAATTCAAGTCAAGGTTAAAGGAATGCAACAGATCTGTAACAAACTACGCTCAAATGATGACGTATGGTAGTATGGAAGTTATGATTTATTACCAACTTCAGTAACCAAATGTTACCATATGGCTTAAAATATAACGAACTACAGACGAAACTCATATGTAATATCAAATTGTGAAAAATAAGATAGACAATCAACATCAGTCGAAACTTTGTCAAAGGGCAATGATATATTACTAGCTAATGAAAAACTCCCAAATGGTGAAAACGTAGATTTGCTTTCTTTTGGAAAGATTGTTGACATTTAATTACATGATAATATTGTCTTGTAGAAAGATATTTGATCCAAACTGTGAAATGTTTTTCCAAACGGCTTGACGAAAGTGTAGACTAAGATCATGGTTTGTTCGAGGCAAAGAGAAACGTCGAGTAAACGAATCTTTTATTACACGTTAAATAGTATGAATTATGAAAAGACCTGCTCTCCCCAGAATGTTAAAATCATCCTAAAAGCAATTACTTTTTATGTGTACATTAGTTCATTCACTTTTTTTTTTGTTACATGAAGCCAGCACAATACTGGTGAAATTAGCGACGTAATGCAAATTATTGGTGGAGAAATACCACCGATTTATGTCTGTGTAGAACCACCGGCGCACCACAGGAAAACCTCCCGACATGAAAGTTCTCCCCACGCGGTGAGGAGTTACAAGACAGCAATTTTAACCGCTCGGCCACGGGCGCCCCCTTATACATGTATGTATGATAACTGAAATCTAGTTACACTGAAGGAAAACATGTTCCATAATATTCTTTCATCTTGCTTTAGTAAGGCCGATCAATATATTGCTTAGGTCAAAGTAAATTCCCTGGTAAAGTTACTTATTTTCTTGTTCAAAGTTTCACAACGACATATATATCTTAAAAGGACTGAACTTAACTACTACAGAACTACTGATATACATTTTGCTGGGCATGTTAAAAAATACAACAAGAAATTGTTTTTGCAGTTTACATGGGATAAGTCAGTTTTTCTCAAATTGTCTAAACATGAAAAATGAGTCTGCCAAAGAGTACAGATATTTACAGTTCTTCCAGTTCGATGCTTATTATCAATAACTAAATAAAATATCCAGGGACTTCAATCCTAAACGGTTTCTCTGGAAGTGGTCGGCATTGTAGCAATGCCACTGTTCAATCATTTACTATTTCTCCCGTTTATTTATTTGAACAAATCATGTTCATCTATCTACAATTCCTGTCATTATTCATTTGGCAAAATTTTCATCTTAACCATCTACTTTATCTACAAATTATAAAATATGGCAAAATAGCTGTCCTTTTTTATACTTCCATTATATTTCTCGATTATTCTTTTTGGAATTTCTTTTACATTTCTACTTTTTTTCTCGATTATTATTTGGCAAAGTGTCTTCTCAACATCAACTATAAATTTCGATAATTTATTTACGGAAAATCTCTTTTCACCTATTTACTTTTTCATATATTTATTTTCCCTGTTCAAAACAAACCGCTGCGGAACTCTAGTTTGAATTGGACTTTATGTTATTAGTTAACATATCAACAATTCCTATGACTTTAAAAACACACTTTTATTACTGCATTTTTATACATAAAGATACATTTTACTTGTAACCACATTTATTTAAAGCTCTCGTGTTTTTATTGGAAGTCATAATAATCGTTTATATTTTTTTCTAAAGTCCGCTCCCCATTATTAAAAGATACAATTAATGCATTTCCCTCATGAATAATTTAGATCGTTATCGTTTATAGATCCATAATATTGAAAAAAAATCCGTGCATCATTTAGAATCGTTACAATTTTATCACAACATTCTAGATCCTCGTGTGTTGTTGTGCCTGTTCATCAAAATAGGATAATTTATGTTCTGTTATATAATATATGTGGATTACTGGTGTATTTTTGTAAGTTAAATTGGGATTGATTTAAAATAAAAAAATGAAGATTGTGCTTATCACCAATTAACAATTGAAAATGAGCATCACATTTTGCGGGTATGTAACCTACTGCGACAACGAAAACGCTCAATGCACGCGTTTTATAGTATAATTCATTACAATGAAAACAGTGTGTGATGTTTTGTAAACATTTTAAAAGTTATTTAAAATATATGCCCACACTACTCTAAATCTTGTCAATAAAAACAAAAGAAGTACTTAGAAAAAAGAAGACTAATCCTTTTGGTTGTATCAGAATTCATTATTACGTCAACCAGTATTGCCAACGCATAATTATATAAAGTATTTTACTTTTACTTTCTGCCACATATTCTTTTCTCCCATTTGTCTGGCGTAGTTAACCACATCCAAACATGCAGAATTCACAAAATTGTAATTATGTCTGTGAGCTTTATGTCTTTTTAAAAAGAGATGGATTCAATTGTAATAATAATGAATGATGATTATTCTTTTAATGACTATGACCACTAATGAAACATGTCTCAAACACTAGTATTGCGTTTTACTAATGTGTTTCCACTGCGACTAAATCTGTTCCTGTCTTTAAGCGGTACGAGAACCCGACAGCCAATAGTCGTATGATTCTATTATGAGAGGTATAATCAGATAACATGAAGCCGACTAAAGACATTCTGGAAGAGAGCAAAGTAATCGGTACAATCAGATAAAATAAAGTTAAGTAGAGACATTCTCGAGGAATCCAAAGTAATCGATTTGTTTTGTCGAAGACATACACTGACAATCGTTTTTTTTTAACTCTGTTAAGAGCAAGTTTTTCATGTGTTCTTTCTTGGCGGTAAACAAGTTACCCTATAAGTTTTATGTAGAGAATATGCTAATCAACAACATGTCAGTTTTAACAAATAATATCAACAGCAATAAACATGAAGAAAAACATGTCTGTTTGAACAAATAATAACATCAATAAACATGAACAAAAACATGTCAGTTTGAACAAATGATATCAACAGCAATAAACATGAACAAAAACATGTCAGTTTGAACAAATAATACCAACATCAATAAAAATGAACAAAAAAATGTCAGTTTGAACAAAAAATATCAACAGCAAAAAACATAAACAAAAACGTGCAGAATCAGAAAACCAAACCAAACCAAACGAACGAACCGTAAAACGAACTAACGAAGGAACAAACACCTAAACAAATAAATAACACACAGACAAATAAATAACACACAGACAAACTTTTAAAACAAAAAGGCATATATTGCAATTCAAACAAGTTTACAAGAAAGATCGCGGCTGTGAGCCTTCAAAGGGGCCGCAGAAAGCATGTACTTTAGACAAGAAGATGACTGTCCTGTGAACTTACTTCTCTCTTAAACTGTCGATTCATTACATAAAAATATAGTGTAATGTACCGTAATTCTGATGGGAACAAGATCGTCTCCTACTTGGCTTTCTTTCCTGTGATCTGTTACATATGTAATAACAAGCTGTAATATCGGCATATTCAATTTCTTTGGTTAAACAAGACCTCGCCAAACTACGCAAACTCATATTAATGTCTACGACCTTTTTATAATTGCATGCTAAAGTTTATGGTTAAAGTTACATTGTTAAAACTGGATTACTCGTGTTTGTTTGTTTTTTACTGAAAAAGTAAGTCTCACAATAGAGCCTAGATTTCCTGTTACTGTCTGCTATACTATGGTCCCCATAAAAATACATTCTATAACAGGCACCGCTGTCCAAAGCAGCGCTAATGAGAGCATACGCTACGGTTCTTGTAACGCTCCTATATCGCACCATCTCATCTACACAATCTCATAGCGTCGAACAGAAAACAAAGCAATTGAGTCAAACAGATTCATGAGGTAAGTCGTTCAATCGGTTGTCATACCAACGAAGGATATCAGATAACGCAGACGACAATAAAGAATCAATGTCATGTGGACACTGGTCGTTTAGGTTGTAAGGCACTTAATGGGTTACCTTTTTTATTTTAAAGTAAACTTCATAACCACAGAGGCAACTTGTAAAGAATTATCTTTCCTTATTTTTGCAACTCGTGTGAGTGTTTAAATGTTTGACGGTATGAATGTGCGTTTTCATGTGTATATTGATGATTCATGTCGAGAACACCTTTTTGTCGGAAGTTTAGACGAGTTATCTTCGCTCTGGCACATACAGGAATGTCCTGTTTGTGAATAAACTGCAGGGCTGTCAATCTCCGTGGGAACGTCCATGTCCGGTGATTAAAGAATGCAATAATTGCTTTTTGGAGTATTGAGTGGCCCCTCTGTCAATTATTAAATGGCTGACAATCACGGATGGTTCATACACATAATGGAAGAGACGACAGTATGCGGCAAAAATGGTCAGTTCCAGACCACCGCAATTGTAACTTAGCACAAAACAAAATGGCATTAATAAGCATTTATTTGAGTACATTTTCCATGACATTTATCACACATTTGTTTTGCCTTTTGTACTGTATGTGTGATAATACATACATATATAATTTTACGTGTTGGTCAAACGCGGTTGTCATATGGGTATTGTACAGTAAAATTTATGATACACCCTCCACAATAAACGTCTTCTCTTCTATATAACATTATCCAGTTATCATTTTTCTTGTTTGATTAGTTTGATTTAGTCTAGACTCAGTACATACCGTAGTACATGCCTAGTCTAATTGTCAATAAATCTTTATTTTTGTATCTTGGGTTTTATTGCAAACCGACACTTTATATGTCACACGGCGCCCATTACTAACTTAAATTTAACGGGAATAGAGTATCAACAGTTTAAACTTAAAATACGTTGGTAGAAAGATAGAAATCTATCAGTTTAAAATAAGGTGAATTTTAATTGAGGACAGGTCAACATATTAAACATTCAAAAATGTACATCGTTAGCATAATAAACCAAAAACGTTAGCATAATAGACAGTTTAAAAATGTGTAACTTATTTAAAATACCATTCTCGTTCAGGAAGCAAACAAGCTTAAAATCAGACACTGTCATAAATAGTTGGAAAATGTTATTGAGATTAAAATAACAACAATAACCATATTGGCTTACAATGTACGAAATCATTTAAATATGCGATGTGCGGATTGTGTCTTTCTATGCGTTATGTGCAAACACTGAAAGGGTGAAATGGTCGCTTAAAACAGTCAGAAAGAAAAACTCTGATAGTCCCTTCAATTTTGTATCAAGGCTGTGCTGCCATGCCTGTGGCGTGAAGTTATTGGATTTTTTACGAAATCTCATCTGCTGGTCATAGCGCGATTTCGGTTCTTGAAGCATGTCCCGCCATCAGTCATTGTAATATTTAATTCTCGTTCCATCATCAGCAGACCTGTATCGCTAGTGGGGAAGCGGGCAGTTGATATTAAAATCGTTATATAGGTAAAGGCAGATATTGTCGTCTGAATTCTTTGGTCGGATTCTAGTTGTGGAAGAATTGGTGTAGAACTCGCCTGACGAAGCAACAGTGATCTTGTAAAATAGAGTATGGGATGACGGGTCTGGGGAAGCAAGCCCCGCTCAAAAGTAGTTTCGTGTGGAAGTGATCATTTGGTAAAGGTTTTGTTGTACTGGATAATGTAAGTGCAGATCCGTGGAAGTGCACAGTGTAATAAATGGACAACTCACGGGAATTAGGGTGTGCGCAGGATTTATCTATAACAGGCCAACCAATGGCCGCTTCCGGCAGAGCAGTTCGATCCAACTCCAAATCTACAGGCATGAACGTCGGTGCAGATGCCGAGGTGAGTGAGAAACATTAAGTGTGCACAGACCTAGACTAATTAGATCTAATTACACATCCATCATACATATACAAACACATTAACGAAACCATCCAGGCATTACGTAATGCACACATATGCGTTTACACAAACTCACTTCTAGACAATAGCTTAACACACATTCCCATATGCACACTTACTTGACATGCAACATTCTACACAAATACACAAATGTATATTTATATCAAAAATCTATTACATTGTCAATAACTTCTTAAGTTAACGAATTTTCTAAAAAGCAAATATTTGAATTGTTAGTATTTAATCGAAATGCAGTTATTGTCACCAACCGACAACACCTTTGTTCTTAAACAGACGACAACACAAAAAATTGTCTTAATTTGTAATAAAAAACTAAAATCCATCACCTGTACGTGCATTCTAAACTGGGTACACAAGTTTTGGCTGTCATATGCAAATACAAGGGAAGCTAGTCTTCTAACACACTAGAGTATAACTTTTTGTCAACTGACTAGAAAGAATGTCAACTGGGGAAATGGAGTGTTGCAACAAAGTAGTTTTAAAACGAATTAAAAAGGAAATATTTCATGAAGGAAGACCTACGACGAGCTACAGCTGAAATATTGTCATATGTCATGTATAACATATGACGAGAAAGACTTTAATGAACATGTGTAGCGAGAAAATAGACCTTTAATCAACTATACAGTAAAATATTGTTATTTAGTAAGAAAATGAATCGATAACAAACTGCAGTCGAAATATTGCCATATAGCCGAGAAAGAAGTAGATTTACAACAAAACTACAAACAAAATATTGTTTGACAGCCGATAAAGTAAATTTAAACCTAACTTTTGTCGAAAACTTGCCATATAGATGAGGAAGTAGATATGCAATCAACTACAGACTAAATACTATGGAATAACCGAGTTCGTAGATCTATAAACAACTACAGATTAAATAATGGCAGATAGCCGAGAAAGTATATCGACATGTACATGTATAACCAATCACAGTCAAAATTTTGACGAAAAACCAAAAAAATAAACGTATATCTATTGTCAACTGAAAACGAAATATTGTCGGATGGATGAAAAATGGTTCTATAACTAGTTATAGACGAAATATTGTCGGTTGACTGAAAAGTGTAGATCTATGGTCAACTACAGACAAAATATTGGCCGATAGCCGAGAAAATTTATCTTAAATAGAGTACGAATTTCTTAATTGCTTTGGGAAGGTCCTGTACCCACTAACAATATAAATTTTAATATCAACGAAACTTACAAGTTCTTAAATGTATTCTACTTATTTTTCATCTACATGTAGTTGTATTTTCCATGTAGTAGGTTCTTCACAGCACATACAATATAAATCATGTTATAATTTTAATCACAACTATACTTAACACATTTGAAAACAGTTTTTGAAAATTGGTTTATTGCCTCCCGTATTGAAAAGGGTCATCAAATGGATTTTAGTGAGAGATCTGTTAAAAGAAGGATATATACTGATTAAGATATAAAACATTGTGCAAAAAACAGACCAATAATGTCATTAGCAAGGAAGTAGATATAGATCTATAGCCAACTAGAAACGAACTGTGTGCCATTCTCCTGGAAAGTAATGACCTATAACAGATTTCAACTCACTACAGACAAACTATTACTAGTTTGAAAGAAAGTACTGATCTATTACAGACTGCAGCTAACTACAGAAAACAAGTACCATTTTGCAAGAAACTACTGAACTATAACAGACTACAACTAACTACAGACGAAGTATTACCAGTTTGCAAGAAACTACTGAACTATAACAGAATACAGTTAACTACAAACAAACTATTACCATTTTGCAAGAAAGTATTTGAACTATAACAGACAACAGCTAACTACAGACAAACTATTACCATTTTGCAAGAAAGTACTCAACTATAACAGAATACAACTAACTACAAACGAACTATTGCCAACTGGGCTAACAACGAGAGCTATAACAAACGAAAGAATGCATATAAATTACTTAAAACTGTAGACAGTATTTTGCGTTGGAAACAGATTGTGCTGGTCATTGTTTTAAAAAAGTTCAAACAAACAAACAAATAAATTTTAACAGCAACTAAACATCAAATGAAAAATACAATCAAAAGTTATGGTATAAAATTATATGACATTTTAATGACGTTAAACAATACATCAGAATCATATTTTATCATGTGTTGACCCACTGCACAAACTGTATCATGTCTCCCTATTCGTTTGCTTTAACACTTTGCTTAACATACTCTGCGAATTGCACACTGCACGCTGATTGATCGCAATGAAGGTAATCATGCAGAGAAATATTATATTTGTTTAACATGCTATACGCAACGTTACAGTAGTATATTGCACTTCAAAGGCAAATTGGATGCACTGGCAAAGGCATTTGTCATGTGGAAGTTTCCCCAATGGACAAAGACAATTTTCTTGAAAGAGATTCCAGTTTTACTTGCCTAAAGGTGGTATCCGACTGTTTGGACCATTTTTTTCTCTCTTATTCAACCAGAAAACTTGTTTACCTGAAAAGATTTTGCGAATGCTGTTTATAAGTGCATTACAAAAGTGTATTTCCTACCCGAGCCACGCTGCACAGTTAGATATAATTAAACTAAGAAAACGCAATAATAACTTACTTTTAAGATCACTTTACATACACACCAGGGTAATCAGTTCTGACTTCGATATCTATTTTAGCTGAAATTCCCATCGAACGTGTTTATAGATTTGGAAATGATGGACATTTTAAGCGATATATTTCACGATTTGAACTGTTTAACAATAACGTTACAAACAGCCTTTCCTAAATTACAGTATAAGTTGATGCATAAATTCCCTAGAACAGAGCTCAGATGTTACATGCATCAGATATAGGAAAACTGTCGGCTACCATTTTTAATATCTGTCCACGTTTTGTTAAATAACATGCCATACAAGACAACAGTAATATGTCCATTTTTGTTTACACGAATCTGTGAAATAAATCTAATGTTTGTCCTTATTTGCTCATATTTAATGCGTATATTCACAAAATGAGTGAGTCTAACTAAATCACTTCAGCCCATATATTATTTCTCATCTAAATTCATTTTCCCTCTCCAAAACGGACTTCTCTGGAATTCTATTAAGTTAAAGGTAGCCTTTATGCAAATAACTTATAAGTATGCAATTTGTATTCGCAATTTCACAAAATGATACATACAAGACATCGTTTTTATCTGTTCGAATACATCAAGCTATTCTTGTTTACTTGTTCATTTTATTTTCTCCATTCAAAACTGACTTAAGTGAAACTTTTATTTTAAAAAGATTTCATGTAAATAGTTTTAATGTGTTGCCCGTGGCTAATTGGCCAGAGTCGCCGACTTCAAATTAGATGACCATCACCTCGTGGGTTCGTGTCCCGATCGAGCCGAGAATTTTTATGTCGAAACGTCTTTTGGCTGACATACGTTGCCCAGTAGATTCTACCCCGACCCCTGCCTGAGGTCATTTTACACAAATCATTAGCTGGACGTAATATATTTGTGCGATATACTTAAACAAAACAAAAATAGTTTACATATCCGCAGTTTGCATGTCGAAGTTTCATTTTATTGTGCATATAACATAATTAATTTCAATTACATCAAAATACTTTATTGTCTAATATTAAGTGGTATCTTATGGTATTATATTTTTCAGCTCTATTTTGTTATCCTACATATTTCATTATGGAACTAAATATAATCGGATATTGCAAAAAGTAAAAGGTTGCTTGAAAATCAAAGGGGAAATATAACTGCAAAACTGAAAGTCACCATTTATTATAATCTTCTGTTTCGATCGTCAGGCAAATGCTATTTTTTGTACTTTTGAGTAAAATATTAATAATTTGCAACTTTCAAGGCAAACATTATCCATCATAAATTTATAAGAGAATTTAATCACCCAGTTTATTTGTATCAGCATAATGAAGCAGACGAGACTGGATGCGCCTGTTGTTATGACACTGAGTAACAAGTATAACTGTACCGCGTAAATTGCAGACTTTAAAACTTAAATGTAGTTAAATTGTACTAAAAAATCGTGTAAGTTATAGCAAACAAAATAAGAACTTAAGAAACTCAAGTTGCTTTTGGGAGGATTTGCATTAGTATATACGAGCATTATTTACGGATATCCTTCCCTAGGTATAGTTATATCCGCTTTGTCATTAGTCTCCCGAGAACAACTACTTCTAAATATTCACAATTCACTTAGTCTTTTATCACTCTTTTGGGATTTTTAGCCAGATGAAAATGATTTCAGTAATTGTGATTACTTGCTAAATGAAATGAAATCAATTTAACCCTTAGCTTGCTACAGTTTGTTAAAAATCCATGCTAAATTCTCAGTTGTTTTTGCTTTAATATTATATATGTTACACATAAGAGGTGATATACTTCTAACCAGAGACAGATCAGCAAATAGCGCAGATCCTGATCAGACAACTCTCATCTGGCGGATCTGGATCTACTCTAGTTACTTAAGCTTTATAAACACGTGAATAGCAGGCTAAAGTCTAATAAACAACTGTGATTACGTTTTCTCTCGCATTTACCGACTTGATCCGTCATTTCAGCACACGCATTTAGACTGATATTCCGTTCCAGTATGGCAAGGTGTGCCTCTCGCTCACGAGAACCCGACAGTATCCATATGGCAGGTTTAGTTATTTGATGGGAGGCATTATCAGATGACATAAAACTGACTTACGACAGTCTCAGGGAATCTAGAGTAAAAAGTTGTGAAGAAACTGACAATTTGTTGTCGTTGAATTGCCCACCCAGACATTAATTTTTACGGCATCATTTTCGGAGAACCCTTTCAAGTCGTGTTGTAATCTTCTGGATTCATAAGTATCTCGTGGCTACCCACATATAAATAATTGGATTTCCCCCGATTATGATAATTCCAATGGGTTATATATATTATAAATACAGCTGATGATATAAATGTCAATAATTATGATTGCTAATAAATTTTAAGGATTACTGTTAACCTACTTGGTCTCCTATTACAGCCCATCTCATCAGACTGGTATACTGTTTCACTAATACTGCATCTGCCTCCCGCCCTCCAGCGGTACGATAACCCGACAGCCTCCTGTCGAATGTCTCACTGAATTACTGGGGGGATAATCGGATAACAGAACTCGGACTCAAGACAGTTCCGATGCATCCAGAGGAATCGTTTTATATTGGTCAAGAAATTGAAAGTCTGTAGAGAACACAGTTTTTTAGATTTGTCAATGTGTTAAGTGGAAGGCACCCTTACAAATCATGTTTTGTACTGGAAATATCTTTGACTTCATTGAATAAAGCATACACGCACGCAATCTTTTGAACAAAACCAATATCAGTCTACTTAAACAAACATCAACACCAGCGATAAAGAACTACATCAACATGTTAGATAAACAGACTCAGCCAAACACAAACTAACTATACATACAACTTTATAACAAATTAGCACTCCAGAAAAAAAGACAGCTATATTTCAGAAGTTAAAGCCGCTAATTGTAGCGCGGACTACGGATGTGGTAACCCTGTCACATTTCTTCATTATTATCATTCCCGCTACACGAGCTTATAGCAGCGACCATGATACAAATTATCCTATGCAAATTGAGTCAAACATATTCACGAGGTAAGTCGTTCAATCGGTTGTCATACCAACGAAAGATATCAGATGAAGTGGACGTTACAGTTAAAGATTCACAGTTAATGGGTAGTGATTAGTTGCCGTGTAGAATACGCGGCACTTAACGGTTTACTTCTTTATTTTAAAGTAAATTGCCTTACAACAGGAGCAAATTACACACATGAATATATATGGGTCGAATAGAAGACGAGCTTGTTTGTGAATAAGCTACAGGGCTGCGGATCTCCGTGGAAAGTCCTCAGCCATCGGTTGCGGAATACTATAATTGGCTTTCTGAGTATTGAGCGGGCCCTCTGTCATTTATCAAAATCGCTGACAATCGTGGATGGTTCATACACACCATGGTAGAGACGCCAGTGTACATGTGAACATCCGGCACGACCCAGTCTATGTTGTGAACCATTGTAAATGTAACATAGAACTTCACAGAATTATATTGAGACATGTAAATACAACTACTTAATTTACAAATATGTTAAAAGAAAATGGTCATACATTAATAATCCGTTTATAAAAGATGTATAAAAAGAAACGATTGTAATGAAAGGAGATCAATAAATTCATCATGAGTTAAACAATCACAATTATTGATATAATAGATAGATAACAGCGTCATCTGCTGTTCCCACAAAATATTCAAGCCAAACGTGGTTTTAGTTTAAATAAGCTTTAAGTATAGTAGTCTATAGATTAGCAATTTGTATTTCGCAATTTAAATAAATAGCGCATACACATATATCATTTCAGTCTTTTTGATACATTAGGATACTCTTTTTAGTTTATCTTACAATCCCTAGCCAATTTTGGCTACTCAGAATTTCTGTAATGTTTCAGGCAAATGGTTTATTAATTCGATATTTATCCGAAAATATCAGTTAATGGTATATACAGCTACAACATTTCCATAATTGCAAATGCACAAAGAGTCTTGATATCCGTATATTATATCATGTTGTTATGATAAATTTATTTATATTTCTGTATATTATGTTTTACTATATAATCACACAAATATGTCACTTAGTTACAAAATATTCTCGTATATTGCCAAAATATTTAGTTGGTATATACAATTACGACGGATTTGTAAATGCCATCGTTGAACCATTGTCTACATAACGTATCGGGTGTTATTGCGATTTTACGCCAATTTGTGGCAATTTCATCCCATTTGGGAAAAGTTGATTTAATTAATATACCTCACCACTAAAGTAATTTATCACAAACTTATGAGGAAGTCTAATCATATAGCTAGTCTGCAAGCAAAATATTACCGCAACGAAAAATATTAACTCCTTCTTATTTATATGACACTCCATAAAGTTATTTAAGAAAAGCCTTTAGAAATTATTTTTTCCAAGATATTAAAATATACTTAGTCGTTCCAGTGATAGCAATTAAAGATAGCACATAAGAAACACAAATTATTTTGGTCAAACAAGCAGTCATTATAAAATAGATCAAGTTTTAACCAGATTATCCATATTTTTCTCCTTTAGCGACCATTACCTAGTCATTGGTACAATCTGCCACTGTGTTGTGTTGTCGTCATGTTGACTGGTGGTGCAAACCACAATCTTACTGTACGACATGTAATAGGTAAGACTTCACAGTATACAACATACATTGTGACGTTACAAAAACAAAAGCAAACAACAGAAGAGTTCTATTTTGTATATTTCGACTTTCGAAATTTAGAGATATGTATGAATGATTCTTTCCTTCAACAACGGTAAAATAGAAACATGTAAACTGTTTGACATGGTTGCACGAGACATGTTAACGGGTTGACATGGTTGCTTGAGACATTTTAACGGGTCGACATGGTTGCTTGAGACATGTAAACTGTTTGACATGGTTGCTTGAGACATATTAACGGATCGACATGGTTGCTTGAGACATGTTAACGGGTCGAAATGGTTGCTTGAGACATGTAAACAGTTTGACATGGTTGCTTGAGACATGTAAACGGGTTGACATGGTTGCTTGAGACATGTTAACGGGTCGACATGGTTGCTTGAGACAAGTTAACGGGTTGACATGGTTGCTTGAGACATGTTAACGGGTTGACATGGATGCTTGAGACATGTTAACGGGTTGACATAGTTGCTTGAGACATGTTAACGGGTTGACATGGTTGCTTGAGACATGTTAACGGGTTGACATGGTTGCTTGAGACATGTTAACGGGTCGACATGGTTGCTTAAGACATGTAAACGGGTCGACATGGTTGCTTGAGACATGTAAACAGTTTGGCATGATTGCTTGAGACATGTTAACGGGCTGACATGGTTGCTTGAGACATGTTAACGGGTTGACATGGTTGCTTGAGACATTTGAACAGTTTGGCATGGTTGCTTGAGACATGTTAACGAGTTGACATGGTTGCTTGAGACATTTAAACAGTTTGGCATGGTTGCTTGAGACATGTTCACGGGCTGGCATGGTTGCTTGAGACATTTGACCAGTTTGACATGGTTGCTTGAAACATGTTAACGGGCTGGCATGATTGCTTAAGACATGTTAACGGACTGACATGGTTGCTTGAGACATGTTAACGGGATGACATGGTTGCTTGAGACATGTTAACGTGCTGACATGGTTGCTTGAGACATGTTAAGGGGCTGGCATGGTTGCTTGAGACATGTGAACAGTTTGACATGGTTGCTTGAGACATGTTAACGGACTGACATGGTTGCTTGAGACATGTTAACGGGCTGACATGGTTGCTTAAGACATGTTTACGGGCTGACATGGTTGCTTGAGACATGTTAACGGGTTGACATGGCTGCTTGAGACATGTTAACGGGTTGACATGGTTGCTTGAGACATGTTAACGGGCTGACATGGTTGCTTGAAACATTTAAACAGTTTGGCATGGTTGCTTGAGACATGTTAACGGGTTGACATGGTTGCTTGAGACATGATTAACGAGCTGACATGGTTGCTTGAGACATGTTAACGGGCTGACATGGTTGCTTGAGACATGTTAACGGGCTGACATGGTTGCTTGAGACATGTTAATCGGCTGACATGGTTGCTTGAGACATGTAAACGGGTTGACATGGTTGCTTGAGACATTTGAACAGTTTGACATGGTTGCTTGAGACATGTTAACGGATTGACATGGTTGCTTGAGACATGTAAACAGTTTGACATGGTTGCTTGAGACATGTAAACGAGTCGACATTTTTGCTTGAGACATGTTAACGGGCTGACATGGTTGCTTGAGACATGTAAACGTGCTGACATGGCTGCTTGAGACATGTTAACGGGTTGACATGGTTGCTTGAGACATGTTAACGGGCTGACATGGTTGCTTGAGACATTTGAACAGTTTGGCATGGTTGCTTGAGACATGTTAACGGGTTGGCATGATTGCTTGAAACATGTTAACGGGCTGACATGGTTGCTTGAGACATGTTAACGGCTTGACATGGTTGCTTGAGACATGTAAACAGTTTGACATGGTTGCTTGAGACATGTTAACGGGCTGACATGGTTGCTTGAGACATGTTAATGGGTTGACATGGTTGCTTGAGACATGTTAACGGGTTGACAGGGTTGCTTGAGACATGTAAACAGTTTTACTTGGTTGCTTGAGACATGTAAACGGGTTGACATGGTTGCTTGAGACATGTAAACGGGTTGACATGGTTGCTTGAGACATGTTAATGGGCTGACATGGTTGCTTGAGACATGTTAACAGTTTGACATGGTTGCTTAAGCATGTTAACAATTTGATATGGTTGCTTGAGACATGTAAACGGGTTGACATGGTTGCTTGAGACATGTAAACGGGTTGACATGGTTGCTTGAGACATGTAAACGGGTTGACATGGTTGCTTGAGACATGTTAACGGGTTGACATGGTTGCTTGAGACATGTAAACAGTTTGACATGGTTGCTTGAGACATGTTAACGGGTTGACATGGCTGCTTGAGACATGTAGACAGTTTGACATGGTTGCTTGAGACATGTAAACGGGTTGACATGGTTGCTTGAGACATGTTAACGGGTTGACATGGTTGCTTGAGAAATGTTAACGGGTTGACATGGTTGCTTGAAACATGTTAACGGGTTGACATGGTTGCTTGAGACATGTTGCTGGGTCGACACGGTTGCTTGAGACATGTTAACGGATTGACATGGTTGTTTGAGACATGTTAACGGGCTGACATGGTTGCTTGAGACATTTGAACAGGCGGACATGGTTGCTTGAGACATTTGAACAGTTTGGCATGGTTGCTTGAGACATATAAACTTATGACTTAAGTGAAATAATTTGCCCAGAAAAATCCGCCCTACATTCATTTAAAAATTTGCATCCAGACATCCAATATTATTAATGTATCATTTTCGGAGACCATTTTCAATTCATTGTTTTAAATGTTTTTCTCTCTAGTCTCTCGTGGCTAACCACATGTAAAGCCAACTTTTAATTATCTTGTGGCGTTTATAAGATTTAACAGCAGATGAAACAAATTTCAATAACTATAATTGCTGATGAAATCAATTTTTCATGACAATGATTAGATTTATTCCCTCAATAGTTTGTTGCGCCTTAAATACCAAGAGTGTTGACTTGCATTGCGTTCCATTTATGTCTGCCTCCCGTCCTCTAGCGGTGCGAGAACCCGACAGCCTCTAGTCGTATGATTCAATTAATGAATGGGAGGTATAATCAGATAACAAGAAGCTGACTAAAAACATTCTCGAGGAATCTAGAGTTATCGATTCATTTTTGTGAAGGAACTGGCAGTTAGTTTTTTACTCCAGTACGAACGTGTTATTGTAGAGTTATCTAAGTGATAGATGGTGTGACAGAACCACACTCTCTCACTCAAGAAGTGCGGGCAAGAAAATACACACAAGCGAGTACAGTTAACTACATTAATTGTTAAAAATAATCATCAACAACTTAATTTATACAAAACATAAAAAAAACAATCTGACATTTACATTTTTTTCAGTAATTTGTTATAAGAAAAATAGTTTATGCAGTAAACCAAACAGTTGAATGAATTAGAACAGCTGAAATTTAAAAAAAAAAAACGGTATTGGACCAATATGGGTATATTTTGAATATTCAAATAACATCGAACCTGGGCTCATCCGCGATGCAAGTCTCCTCAGTAGGGATGCATCAGGTTACTAAAAGAAAACAGGTTAACATGTCAGGGTAACCGGGTAATCCCCCGGTTTACCGGCTGAAAATTCTTTATGTACACTAATTAAAATTCTTTTTTTATTGCTAATATACTGTATTTAATTGGTTTAGAACTCGTATATGCGTTCTTTTTTGCTATATTAACATAACTAGGTATAGTTTGTGCAATACTCGTTGTTTCTGCAAATAAAGTATATTACCAAAAAATGTGACTTTATCTTGAAAGTGTACGTCGCCATTTTTGGATATAGCTTTGTAGTCGTATATTTTACGGTCACAGCAATAACACTTCATGTGCCCTGTATTCACTGCTGTTCTTGTTTCTGTGTGATATTACATAATTGTCTAAAAGTGTTGTTTGTTTGTTGGGTTTATCGTTCCACTAACACTATTTCAGTTATCCGGAGACGGTGTCCACTTAAAGCAGGTATAGTGCTGCCTTTACTGTGCATGGCAACTACCCGTATATTTGCTCGAGCGTTTACGACTTACTTATGTCGCGGCCCCGGTTCGAACCCGGAGCCAACGCTCTACCGATTGCGCTACCAGGTCCGGTCTAAAAGTGTCCTATTAATTTTTTGTTTGTTTGTTTTGTGTGTGTGTTTTTGTATGTTATAAGTTAATTTACTGTTTATTAAAGTAACTGATTGATTGAGCAGAATGAACTTTTGTTTTAATTATTCGTCTGTCCAATAATTGAAAATGTAAAGAAAAGCTAATTGTGTATCGTATCACAAGTTATTTGGTCCAGCTGCATGCCAGCAGTATCATTTTATAAAAATGTATTGTATCAAATAATCTCTTAATTGTTCATGAAGGTATTTTATCGGAAATATTAAATTGGTGGTTACAGATAAGTTATTACAATTCTTATCTAGTAAGTGGATATTTTGATGTTGGTGCATGCGACGTGATAATTATTGGGAAAGAAAAATAACGGAGTGCGGTAAACCCGTGTGTTGAAAGAACGAATGGGATAATATTTATTAGCAGCGCATACAAATATTGTCATTACAAAAAAACCTATATTTAGGGAAAGTATTTGCTATTTACATTTTTACAAGCAAATTGTCAAAAAATGCGTGGTTTTAACACTAAAGCATTGCAGTAGTCAACTCCTTTATAGCAGCTTGTTCAAACATTATTTGGTATCAGTGTAAACTTTAGTCAAGTGCGGATATCATGTTTTTATTAAAAAAGAATATCTTATCAAAAATGTCGCTGGTGAGCCTATTCCTCAGTTTTTCTATGGGGCGAACTGCATCTGAAAAATCTGTTCTGGCGGCGCCGACGTGGCAGGAATTGCGAGCACCATCATGGCGATGTGTGCGAGTGTCGAGTACCTCCTGTCCTGATTCCTAGGCCGCTATTGAAGGGGATTGGCGGATGAGCCAGATTTCTCGCGTAAATACATGTCACGTTCGTTGGCCGTGTGTTTTCATGTGAACTAGCGATAAATGTCAGCCCAGAACGCTTTGTGTTGCCTGCTGATTTTGCATCGAGTGTCATCTTAAATGGAACGTCTTCTGTCTTTGACCCGCAGTGGTCGTGCGCTTCTTTTCTCTAGGATGAGTATAGCACCCGCAGACACATGTAACGGGCTGCAAGAAGCGACGTATCACGGTAGATTTTTGGCCGTTTCTGTCTCCACAGGCTTGTTGCGTCGTGTTAACTCATCTCGAATAACGCTCTTTACAGCGTTTATCCGCTCTCAGTCAGCCTTAGATGAGGCCACAATGTTCGAAATCAGTCCACACACTACTGGATACTGTTTCGAAACCGGTACGCACGACTCCTTGCACATTTAATGTCAGTATCTCCGATAAGTCCCGTAGTAAGGCGGATATTTCTTCCAACAGATTTCCAGTCCGAGTCTCCGAGTAGCAGCATGGCGTCACTTTTTGTGAGAGTGCCATCGAGCATGATGTCTGTAATCACTCTTCAAAGCAAGCTAGTTAACAATATCAGAGTTATAACTTCCTTGCTTTTGTCCAATGCTCACATTTTTTACAACTTTAATATGCCGCGCCCTGTTAAAGGCATTTCTTATCATAAACCGATGCTCGAACCTCTATTATCTAAATTAATGGTGGTGTCGGACGGACAGTTTGGACTAGATTGTTTTCTAAAACAACAACAACACCAAAACAATAACAACAAAAAAACAGGCCACTCACACAAATAATATTTTTTTTTGTAAGCCGAAAAAACTCCGCAAACTTCTTTTTATTAATGTCCAGCATCTACGTGTAAAGTGGAACATAACACCACAATCGTCCTAACAAACATGTATTTCCATCTGAGCCATATTGCACAGTTTGCCATTTTTAAACTAATCACGTGACAAATTACTTTTGAGAGCATTGTCATCCGGGTGGCCCGCTCTGGCGTATCTATTTATATCTATAATCCCTATTGTAATTTCTTTGGTGTGTGAAAGAATAAACATTTAGAGTTTTATATTCATGTCGACAGATTTGCAGTTTGGTTGATAAAATGCCATCGTGGTTATTGCCATTTCAGCCTGGGTATATCGAAGTTTCCAGCTGGTCAAAATTATTCTCGTACATGACCAATCATATGTTTGAGGTACTTGATATTAATATTAAAATTATCTCCGGTCTTATTCTAACGCAATTTTTATTTACATCTTGTACTGTAAGTAGATAAGACATACATGTATGATTTCCACCCTAAATCTAAGGCGATTGACATATGCGTATTGTACAAGAACATTAATGATACAGCCTCCACAATGTACGTCTTCGATATGATTTCCCCCGCTATCGTTGTTCTTGCTTGATTTACTTGGTCTAGACGCAGTACCTACTGTTTACATAATCGACAAATCGGCAACGTTAAGTTGTCAATAAATCTGTCTACAATGTTCCTGGGAGTTGAATTATGTCGCTGGTTTATACCTGTTATACATTTACGTAATTACGTTTTCGCGCTAATGTTTTCATCAAATTGATTAGAAGTCTCAACTTCTTGGCTTCATATGTGGACGTCTAGCTTCTTTGATTGGATAAGGCGCTGAACAATATATGGGTTGATCTGTCGGCAAACTGCAGTAAACACTAACACGTATCCTCAGGAAGGTTTTCTTGCGAGGGCCTATCCAAATGTTTCAAACAATTGCGGGCAGATACTTTAACAGGCACCTTATATGAGTGGTTTATGTTGCAAACTGGGAACGACAAGGCAATCTCTTTTTGAAAAATTTGAATAATGCTTGCAACACGCTATGGCAGGCCAGTTTTAAATGCATGTCAAACTTAATATCTTAAAAACCTTTGTTGACATCATGTAAATTTAGTGATGTAAATAAAGCTTGACATATGCCGTTATGTTAATGCCCAGAATTAACCCAGAAAGTAGATAATTATCAATTCTAAAGTGATCCCACGCTTCTAAAACAATTGCGTAAATATTAAGATATTAAGTATATCACTGTATATAATCAACTTGCATATAAAGATGACATAAAAAAGTTAACATATCGTTCATCTGTCATAGTGTGAACATATCGTGGTTCTGTTACTGAGTTATCATATTGTGGTTATCATTAAGAGTTGACATACAGTAATTCTATAATAGAGTTGTTATAATGTGGTTCTATCACAGAGCTGACATATCGTGTTTCAATCATACATTTGACATAATGTGGTTGTATCTTAATGCAGACATAACGTGATTCTCACATAGAGTTACTATATCGTGGTGTATCTTATAGTGAACCTATCGTGGTTTTATCATAGAGTTAGCATATCGTGGTTCTGTCATAGAGTTGACATATCGTGGTTCTGTCATATAGTTGACATATCACGGATCTATCAGTGTTGTCATAGCATAGAGCTGTCATAGAGTTGACATATCGTGGTTCTACTATACAGCTGACATATCGGGGTTCTATCAGAGTTGACATATCGTGGATCTTTTATAGAGTTAACATATCGTGGATCTGTCATAGAGTTGACATATCATGGTTCTATAGAGTTGACATATAGTGGTTCTATCAAAGTGTTGACATATCGTGTATCTGTCATAGAGGTGACATATCGTGTCTCTACCATAGAGTTGTCATATTGTGATTCTAACACAGAGTGGCAATTTCGTTGTTCTGTCAGAGAGTTGACATATCGTGGTTCTGTCACACTACAACTATCCAACGCCGCTTTCTCTGCCTCAGCCACACATGCATCAATACCGAGTTAACTTATACAAGAACCACATTAGCCCCCAACACACACCGTCACCACAATTATCCACCGCCGTTATCTACCTCAGTCACACATGCATCAATACCGAGTTAACTTATACAAGAACCACATTAGCCCCCAACACACACCGTCACCACAATTATCCACCGCCGTTATCAACCTCAGTCACACATGCATCTATACCGAGTTAACTTATACAAGAACCACATTAGCCCCCAACACACACCGTCACCACAATTATCCACCGCCGTTATCTACCTCAGTCACACATGCATCTATACCGAGTTAACTTATACAAGAACCACATTAGCTCCCAACACACACCGTCATCACAATTATCCACCGCCGTTATCTACCTCAGTCACACATGCATCTATACCGAGTTAACTTATACAAGAACCACATTAGCCCCCAACACACACCGTCACCACAATTATCCACCGCCGTTATCTACCTCAGCCACACATGCATCAATACCGAGTTAACTTATACAAGAACCACATTAGCCCCCAACACACACCGTCACCACAACTATCCACCGCCGTTATCTACCTCAGTCACACATGCATCAATACCGAGTTAACTTATACAAGAACCACATTAGCCCCTAACACACACCGTCACCACAATTATCCACCGCCGCTATCCACCTCAGTCACACATGCATCAATACCGAGTTAACTTATACAAGAACCACATTAGCCCCCAACACACACCGTCACCACAATTATCCACCGCCGTTATCTACCTCAGTCACACATGCATCAATACCGAGTTAACTTATACAAGAACCACATTAGCCCCCAACACACACCGTCACCACAATTATACACCGCCGTTATCTACCTCAGTCACACATGCATCAATACCGAGTTAACTTATACAAGAACCACATTAGCCCCCAACACACACCGTCACCACAATTATCCACCGCGGTTATCTACCTCAGTCACACATGCATCAATACCGAGTTAACTTATACAAGAACCACATTAGCCCCCAACACACACCGTCACCACAATTATACACCGCCGTTATCTACCTCAGTCACACATGCATCAATACCGAGTTAACTTATACAAGAACCACATTAGCCCCCAACACACACCGTCACCACAATTATACACCGCCGTTATCTACCTCAGTCACACATGCATCAATACCGAGTTAACTTATACAAGAACCACATTAGCCCCCAACACACACCGTCACCACAATTATCCACCGCCGTTATCTACCTCAGCCACACATGCATCAATACCGAGTTAACTTATACAAGAACCACATTAGCCCCCAACACACACCGTCACCACAATTATCCACCGCCGTTATCTACCTCAGTAACACATGCATCTATACCGAGTTAACTTATACAAGAACCACATTAGCCCCCAACACACACCGTCACCACAATTATCCACCGCCGTTATCTACCTCAGTAACACATGCATCAATACCGAGTTAACTTATACAAGAACCACATTAGCCCCCAACACACACCGTCACCACAATTATCCACCGCCGTTATCTACCTCAGTAACACATGCATCTATACCGAGTTAACTTATACAAGAACCACATTAGCCCCCAACACACACCGTCACCACAATTATCCACCGCCGTTATCTACCTCAGTCACACATGCATCTATACCGAGTTAACTTATACAAGAACCACATTAGCCCCCAACACACACCGTCACCACAATTATACACCGCCGTTATCTACCTCAGTCACACATGCATCAATACCGAGTTAACTTATACAAGAACCACATTAGCCCCCAACACACACCGTCACCACAATTATACACCGCCGTTATCTACCTCAGTCACACATGCATCAATACCGAGTTAACTTATACAAGAACCACATTAGCCCCCAACACACACCGTCACCACAATTATCCACCGCCGTTATCTACCTCAGCCACACATGCATCAATACCGAGTTAACTTATACAAGAACCACATTAGCCCCCAACACACACCGTCACCACAATTATCCACCGCCGTTATCTACCTCAGTAACACATGCATCTATACCGAGTTAACTTATACAAGAACCACATTAGCCCCCAACACACACCGTCACCACAATTATCCACCGCCGTTATCTACCTCAGTCACACATGCATCAATACCGAGTTAACTTATACAAGAACCACATTAGCCCCCAACACACACCGTCACCACAATTATCCACAGCCGTTATCTACCTCAGTCACACATGCATCAATACCGAGTTAACTTATACAAGAACCACATTAGCCCCCAACACACACCGTCACCACAATTATCCACCGCCGTTATCTACCTCAGTCACACATGCATCAATACCGAGTTAACTTATACAAGAACCACATTAGCCCCCAACACACACCGTCACCACAATTATCCACCGCCGTTATCTACCTCAGTAACACATGCATCTATACCGAGTTAACTTATACAAGAACCACATTAGCCCCCAACACACACCGTCACCACAATTATCCACCGCCGTTATCTACCTCAGTCACACATGCATCTATACCGAGTCAACTTATACAAGAACCACATTAGCCCCCAACACACACCGTCACCACAATTATCCACCGCCGTTATCTACCTCAGTCACACATGCATCTATACCGAGTTAACTTATACAAGAACCACATTAGCCCCCAACACACACCGTCACCACAATTATCCACCGCCGTTATCTACCTCAGTCACACATGCATCAATACCGAGTTAACTTATACAAGAACCACATTAGCCCCCAACACACACCGTCACCACAATTATCCACCGCCGTTATCTACCTCAGTAACACATGCATCTATACCGAGTTAACTTATACAAGAACCACATTAGCCCCCAACACACACCGTCACCACAATTATCCACCGCCGTTATCTACCTCAGTCACACATGCATCAATACCGAGTTAACTTATACAAGAACCACATTAGCCCCCAACACACACCGTCACCACAATTATACACCGCCGTTATCTACCTCAGTCACACATGCATCAATACCGAGTTAACTTATACAAGAACCACATTAGCCCCCAACACACACCGTCACCACAATTATCCACCGCCGTTATCTACCTCAGTCACACATGCATCTATACCGAGTTAACTTATACAAGAACCACATTAGCCCCCAACACACACCGTCACCACAATTATCCACCGCCGTTATCTACCTCAGTCACACATGCATCTATACCGAGTTAACTTATACAAGAACCACATTAGCCCCCAACACACACCGTCACCACAATTATCCACCGCCGTTATCTACCTCAGTCACACATGCATCTATACCGAGTTAACTTATACAAGAACCACATTAGCCCCCAACACACACCGTCACCACAATTATCCACCGCCGTTATCTACCTCAGTCACACATGCATCTATACCAAGTTAACTTATACCTAAACTATTAGACATGAAAAAGCGACGAGGCAGCTTTCGATTAAGATAATTGATGTGGAAATGTATTCCTCTAAATCATTACAGAGTAATTCCTGACCGGGGGATATTCATAATTCATTGGCCATAATTGTATCCTTTTGAGTAATATGCTGCTAAATGAAATATTGCAATGCTTAACGCGATTTTCATCAAATTATCCGATGAATTAATCGTTAAATATGCCCATAATTTTTATGTAAATTTACCTGACAGATACAGACCAAGAATGCAATAAAATTGAAGTAAGGAAATAAACAGAATTTGTTAACTAGGAAATGCAATACAAGATGGGATGGGATGGGATTTTGCCTGTATTTTTGCCGATTCTGTGCAGCCTAGGGCCTAGGGACTGAACCCGGCCGGCCCTTATACTGACACCGACGAGTCAGGCGTAATGCTGTCCCCTTAGCCCCGAACGTTAGTAGGGAAGCCATTACTACCAAATTTAAAGCCTTTGGTTTGTCCCGGCCGGGGTTTGAAGGCACGACCTCCCGATCCCCAAGCAGTACACCATTCTTTATCGATAAACGTAGCTTCATATGCTATTCACAAGAGGCATATGATTTTTATTGTTTTGTTTTGCTTTTTTTTTTCAGTGATAACACTGTACTTGCATTCAAATGACAACGCCTCCATGTTTCTGTTACTATCTTATTGTCGCCGCAACAACCCGTTTCAACAAATAGCAATTAAGTATTTAAATTAAAATATTAAGATTTAAAGAAAAAAATACTACAACTTCAAATGTTTCAAATTAGGTAGATGGAAATGGGTTAATGGAGATAAATATCGTACTAAACGTTGTTGTTGAGTTGTGCAATGGCATGTTGGGGCCAGTCAACATAAGTTAACTTTGCTGTTTAATAAAGAGGGAAGCGTACCATTAAAATCAAAGCAGTTATGATGAATTATGTGATTTTTTAAGGTTTTAAGATTCATTTCATATCTTATAAGCTTGAGTTATCGTTAGAAAGTGATTATAATGCATTTCGTGTTCCGTTTCAGAATTTCATTAAATTCCACCAGCTTATAACTTATGATGTAAATAAGCTTGATTTCATAGCAAATGAGCTTGAAGTGTCCTTAAAAAGTGATTATTATGCATTTCGGGCCTTTTCGAAATTTCTTACATCAATAGGTGAGATAAGGTTGCTAGGCTGCCAGGTTGCCTGCTACCAACTTTAGGCTGCTAAGCTCCGCAGACATTATAGCTGGACAACTTTTTTGTGTTTTTTTTAATCAAAAACCCTCTGTTAACGCAATCTTGATAACAAAATTGCGTTATGATTATCTGATATTGCTTCCATGGACTTGCTTCAGATTGTTGACAAGATCTCTAGGACTATACAATTTCTTAAAATCTTTACCTTTTCTGATGGTCTATTGTTATTTGTAAGAAAATCAAATATATTAAGTGTGAAACGTTATAAGTTACAGCTTGATTTAAATGGGTGCTTTTGGATATTTTATCAAAACGGTGTTTGTTTTTGCTTTTTTGTATTTAAGGTTATTATTAAGATTGGCGGTAAATAAGCGTTTTCATATGATTACAGTCAGGCAACTGTACCATGAGATCGTGTGTACTTTGGTAATTCAAATGTTTATGTCATTTCGCTGTAAAATAAAAGACATCAGTTCGTAAATTAAAAGACAACAGTTGCGTGAAATAAAAGACAACAGTTCATAAAATAAAAGTCAACAGTTCGTAAAATAAAAGCCAACAGTTGCGTAAAATAAAAGACAACAGTTCGTAAAATAAAAAACAACAGGTTCGTCAAGAAAATACTGGTACCTCATTTGACCTCAAATACGAAACTGAAAGAAAATGATTTCAGAAGATGAAACTTTAAAAATTCCGAAATAATCTCCTCATACCCTTATCTAATGATCATAAAATTTTAATGAGCATGAAAATGGCCACTGATGAAACCTATGCTTTTATTTCTATCTTCTGTACAATGATATAACCTGAAATATAATGGACACAATCTTTATTTCTATTATAAATTACTTTCTTGTCATTTTGTGACTAATGACTGAGAAAAATTACGCCAAACTGACGACTAATATCTTCAAGTTGCGTATGTTTTATGATAAAGAAGAATATAATAAGTAGTCAGGTATACGGCGCAGGAATTATGGCGGCAGGATTTTTCGTCTGGAAATCAAGGACCTCTGCTGTAGACTGATACATGATCTGTCTGTTTCTATTGATTTATGGGTTTATGTCCCGGGAATAATACTGCAGCAATAAAGAACCGAAATTCACATCATTGAACCAAAGTATAGACTATACAGTATGAAGCTGTAACATCAAGCATGTAAAAAATTGTTGTGCTAGGATCTTACATTTATACATGTTCTTTCCTACTTCAGTTGCAATACGGAATCACCTTTTATGGAACGAGTAAGATAGCTAAATTGTGCAGACTGGACTCGTGCTTAATGCAGGCGCGTTTCTGCAATTACGCACTTTACGCACGTGCGTAACCTCCGTTCGAAATATCGAAAATCTAAAAGTACCAAAAACACTCGGAAAGTTGATGCCTAACCCGGGTTAGGAATAATATTTTATTTGCGTAGTTTCTATGTTATAAAATCTTTTTACCACACCAATCAAGTTGAAAAGGTTTAAAACGATTAAACTTATACACGTCAGAATTTTAGTCGTTCATATTTTGCGTTAAGTTCCCCGCATGTCCGCATTTTACCTGTTATTCATTTGAAAAGAACTGGATATATTCAAAAGTATTACTACAAAGGTTATGTCCCTTGTTATTGTGCGTAACTTCAAACACGGCCCAGATACGCGCCTGGCTTAATGAGGGTGGCGCATGTTAAGCGCCTTACTATATGTACACTCGCTGGAAGATAAAACACTATTGAAATACGTCGGAAATTAGAAGACATGCCAGTACATAATTAATTACATTTCACATTAATAACCAGCGACTGCGTAGATATTACCATTCGCCAAATCATTGACAAGAACAATGCACGAAAGAAATATGCCAGTATTTGTTACATTTTAACAAGAAAACATACCAGTTCTTACCTCATTGCTTTACAAGAAAAAATGCTAGTATTTGCCACATTGTTAATTATACGAAGACATTCATGTACTAGTACTTGCCACTTATTCCCATATTGGCCACATTGGGAACACGAAAACACATTAGTCGTTACCATATGGTTTACAAAATAGGTAGAGCTTACTATTATATGCTAGAAGACTTTAGCCAGAATACAAAATTACTCATGTTCTCTACTAACGGGTAACATACCAATCAGAAACGTGATCTTGTTGATGAACAAACATGTCTTGATCTCATCCAGGATTGCTACTTTTGTCATCCTCTTAAAATACTAATGAAATTTTGCCGTCACAGAATATACACAAAAATCTATTGATTCTAATTGTTATGTACAGTAGTACACCAGCGTTTAAGGTTACGCTAGTCAGGTTAAGGGTTGTTTACCGTTGTGGTTTTGATGACGTAGCATTCGCGTAGCTGCTAGAAGAAAAGGATCATGCTAGAAAGTTCATTTGTTTATTTTTAACTGGGCTTCGAGAATGTTCTGGGTTCGTGAATGTTCTGGAAATTCTTTGGGTATATATAAGGGCGTGTTTGACGAATTAAAGTAAGTTTGGAAGTTTGGATAGAACGTTTGCTTTAGAGTTTGGATAATAAGATTTTAGACATATGGTTTGGAAATACTTGCAGGTTCTATATTAAATCTTTCTGTGTTGGAACTTACGGGGCCTTACTTAATTCTACAGTGATATAGATATTAAAGTGTTGGATTTGGAATTGTATTATATACATTCGTGTTTTGTTCTACCTTTTGGATTATTTCAACTGTGCTTATCTACGGGGACATTTTACCATTAACTCTTCAGGTTTATTCGACGTTGGATTATTAAATGGACTGTTAAAGTGACACCTCCTAAAGGGACAAACTGTAAGCTAACATTTATTTTGCTTTTTGAAATTTTGTCTTATTTATTTGTTATTGTTTTATAACGCCATAGATTTAATTGTTTATTAAAATAAACCATTATTGTACTAGTTGGTTGCTGGCTTGTTATTTCTGTTACACCATTTCGTCGTTTAGTAAACGTGCCATTTTATAAATAAACTTATAGCGACACCGGTCGTAACATAATTATCAATGGCGGCGCAAACGATTAAAACAAATTTAAAAGAAGTTGTGACATACATTTTAAAACTTTATTCAAGATGGTAATCGGCAGTTTTCTTGATTTCAATACATGTAAATCTATTATAAATAGAAAAACAAAATAAAACCCCATGTACCGAATTATGAACACTTTTTATCAGTGATATGGAAGTCCGCAAAACAGATTTTCCCCATGTGCACAGTGAGCATTCCATAGATAGCGTGTCGGCAATGAACTTTATAATAGAATTATTTTAATGTTGAGTTTTTTTAAGACAGACAGTATCTTGACCTTTAAGCCAAGGCAGGACTAATTAGGTGTATTCACTTTGGTCGTAATACTAAGGACTTTCCAAGCATCTATATCGTTATGTTCATTAACTGGCTGGATCAATACGCGAAAGGCATTAAGGCGCTAGAAGATCAAAAAGCGGTGTCTGATTACTGACGTTCATGTCGTACAGTGTGTTAGCACATTTGGAATTCATGTGTTGAGTCTATGTAACTGAAACTTTATTTAATTTATGTGGGACTGACTAAAACGTGTATGCAAGGGTCGATTTATAACTATGTGGCTGCCTTATGACAGTTGTATGCAAGGGCCACATTACGACAGTTGTATACAAGGGCCGCCTTATGACAGTTGCAAGAGTCGCATTATCAAGGATAGACAGTTGTATAAAAGAGTCATTTTATGAAAGTTATATGCAAGGGTCGATTTATAACTATTGTATATTAGGGTCGCCTTATGACAGCTGTATGCAAGAGTTGACTCATAACTCTATTGTAATCAAGGATCGCCTTATGGCAGTTTTATACAAGGGTCGACCTATGACAGTTGTATGCAAGGGTCTGCTTATAACTCTATTGTATACACGGGTCGCCTTATGGCAGTTTTATGCAAGGGTCACCTTATGACAGTTGTATGCAAGAGAAACCATATGACAGTTTTATGCCTGAGTCGCCTTATGACAGTTGTATGGAAGGGCCGCCTTATGACAGTTGTATGCAAGGGACACCTTATGACAGTTGTATCAAAATGTCGCCATATGACAGTTGTATGCAAGGATTGACTTATAACTGTATGATATGCAGGGGTCGCCTTATGACAGTTGTATACAAGGATTTGATTATAACTGTATTGTATGCAAGGGTGGCCTTATGGCTATTGTATGCAAGGGTCGCCTTATGACAGTTGTATGCAAGAATTGACTTATAATTGTATTGTATGCAAGGGTCGCCTTATGACTGTTGTGTGCAAGGGTCGCCTTATGACAGTTGTATGCAAGAATTGACTTATAACTGTATTGTATGCAAGGGTCGCCTTATGACTGTTGTATGCAAGGGTCGCCTTATGACAGTTGTATGCAAGAATTGACTTATAACTGTATTGTTGCTAGGGTCGCCTTATGACTGTTGTGTGCAAGGGTCGCCTTATGATTATTATATGCACAGATCGCCTTGTGACTATTGAATGCAAGGATCGCCTTATGACTGTATTGAATGCAAAGGTCCCCTTATGACTGTATTACATGCAAGGGTCTCTTTATGACTGTATTTAAGGCAAAGGCCACATTATGGCTGCATTAAATGCAAAGATCCCCTTATGACTGTATTGAAGACAAAGGTCCCCTTATGACTGTATTTAAGACAAAGGTCCCCTTATGACTGAATTAAATGCAAAGGTCCCCTTATGACTGTACTAAATCAATGGGTCTCCTTCTGATTGTATTAAATGCATGGGTCACATTATTTCTTGATATTAAAGGGTAATGTATCTGATCATGCCCATATGGCTTGACAATCAATGTTATACGTTAAATAGAGCTGTACACAGAGGTGTGTAAAATCTTATTTAGGGTTCCATAAGGAAATACGTAATATATATTTATGGTTAATTTGGCGCCAGCAGAACTCGGCACTGGCATTTGATCATTCATGTTTTGTATTGGGTGTTAACCGAACAGCCTACAGTTATTCAGAAAAATTTGGGACGGCGTTTGCTTTCAGTAGATAAAGCATGTTATAATTTACTTAAAACAATAACAATGGTAACAACAAAAACAATCACAACTACTACTATTTCATGAAGAACTATTTAAAGTTTATCGTGGATATAGATGTTCAAAATCACTGATTTTTATTGAGACAAAGTATCAATTATTAAGAGAGTTTGTTACATTCAAACAGCCTATCTAGTTAGCATCGCTCGGATGGAGTCAGGTGACAGAGACAAATCATGAATAATGGGGTACGTTGGTGAAAATTATCTCCCTTGTTAGATAATGTCTGAGGTAGTCCGAATAGTTGAGTGTGCCATTTTGATGGAATCCGTGGGTTTTATCGCCCGTTCTTTTGGCTATGGTGGCTTTACAAACTGTGAAATATCTGTTTTACGCATGAATGCTCCTCTCCAAGTCCCAATGTACTTTTTGGTGCCGCTCTTGAGAGCGGTGCCTCTTATGGAGTGTGTTTTGCATGTGAAATACCTTTGTTCTGTGCCTTTTCGGAGTTTGGTATATGTTGCAATACCCATAGGACTTTGTCATATATTCATATTCATGATCACAACAATGTTACTTGTGCAGTGTGGCGGTCGTAAAAAATCTCCCCGTGCATGTAATCTATGTTGTCATTTAATTCATCCTATAAGGATTGTTACGTGTATTTCCTTTGATGGACATTGAACTTTGGTTCTTCAATTCCATCTTCACATGAACAGGATGCTACAACCATTTATTCGTCTCTAGTCTTGTTTGTTCATGATTCAGAAAGTTAATTTTATTTGTGGTCAACCATTTTTGTGTTGTTTTTCAAATCGAAATAATACCATATTCCTTTTCTGAACACTATGTGGACATTATTTTTCGATGACGTCACTACTTTCGTCATAACGAATAGAAAATATCAGCGCATGGACATTTTGTTTTCAAATAGATCGTTTTTCATTTCGTTGCTTGCACTTGAGAAACTCGTCAGGAAGTGCGAGGTTAGAGCTCTGTAAAACCGGTTTAAGCACCCCAGTCGGTCCATATTGCCGACTGACCGTTCCAAGGCGGTAACTGTCGGGTTTGCTCTTTCCCTTAAATGACTCATCACAAATTTGTTCTTACTTTTCGCTTGGCTTGCATGTGAAATACCTTTGTTCTGTGCCTTTTCGGAGTTTGGTATATGTTGCAATACTCATAGGACTTTGTCATATATTCTTATTTATGGGGACGATAGTGTAGCAGTCAATAACACGATAACGGAGGTGTTCCGTGAGATACTTTTCAGAGAAAGGAACCAATTTTTCCGGGGTTTTACCATGGTAGTTTGCAACAATACAATGTAGCTTGCAATTATAAAAAAGTAACAAAAAATGAAGCCGTTTAGCGAATTTTTGTTTAACAAAAAAACAACAAGTATACCGATATTAGAAATGCACCTTGTATAAACAGATGTAGCAGAGAACAAGGAAAACAAAGTAGCAAAAATACTCCACTTCCCATCAGAGTTGTGGTTCGTAACTGTCTAATGTTTATGTAATTAATCAACAGAGTAAATGGGTGTTTAGTTCCCAGGATAAAAGCACATGTGTTTAAAGCACATGCGCCATGGAGGTCTGGCTCTTTCTTGTAGAGTTATGTTATATAAATCCCAATAGGGACATATTTGTTGAGGAGTTGAATCAGAGTGCAAGGTCAAAAATCAACAAGCATTTTAAGAATACAAGGATAAAATCTGAGTGTTCTAAACAGAAGGACCAACTTGCATTTGAAAGTATTAACAATAACAACAAACAACAACAATAACATAAACAAAACAAACAAACAAACAAGCAAAACAAATAAAACAAAACAACAACAACAACAAATAGAAATAAAAAATGGAAGAAAAACACACACAACAATAATAACAACACCACAACACTCGTATAAAGATTCACATGACGCTGTGGATACAGACGTTCCAGTCACTAATTTTGTATCGATATAACCTTTTAATAATTGAGATGGTTGTTTGGTTTCCATTATTTCCAGACCATGTTCAGTGTGACGTTATCACATCAAAAGACATCAGGGTTTTATGCATACATGCATATCCTTGTAGCATAATCTGGTTGTGAACATTTCAATATATTAGTGCATCATATACATTACACACGGGGGCTTTGAATTGTGACGGAGAGGACAGACACACCGCTTTAAAATGTTTGAGAGGTTCGATGATTTCTTAACTGTTTATATTTTGAGTAAGATTATGTTGTACCAAGGCTTGTTATATAGATCGAAGGAGAATGTCTCTTCTGTGTCTACGTTTGCATTCGGACAATAATACAAATACACTTTTACAACGCGCTAACAAAGCTGTTGAAAAGATCGCCTAACTGGTCGTGTCAACTCGTAATATAGGGTACATAGTGTAGTCAGCAAGATAGTGAAATATGGCTTCTCGACAGATAATGTACAATGTTTAGCAAGCTACAATGGAAATGACATAACTGCTGGACTGACTTCTCAAATAAAACAAAATTTTGACAGTAAGTGTCGTCTCCCGGTAAGTGTTGTCTCCCGGTAAGTGTTGTCTCCCGGTAAGTGTCGTCTCCCTGTAAGTGTCGTCTCCCGAATTAATTATTCACCGCAGCGATTGAAAGTGTTATAACTAAAATATTATGACGAGAATCGTTTTCTGCTAATCACTTCGCCGCCTCTAGGCTTTTTCATCAATATCATCATTATCATCATCATCATCATCATCATCATCATCATCATCATTAAAATCATCATCAGCATCATTATCATCATCATCATCATCATCATCATCATCATCATCATCACTCTCATTATCATCATCATCATTATTATCATCATTTTCATTAAGTGGCCATGAACTTATTTGCTGACCTTATTTGAAAGCGAACAGTTCATAATTGAAATCTACACCACGTCAATCGTGACATTTGTAGATTTTGCTTATTTTTCTTTAGCTGGTCATTTTCAACATCATTACCACCAGAACTACAACCACCACCACAACAACAATATCATCATATTCATCACAGTAACAAAATGTAGCAGCATCTTATCATTCTATCATATTAGCAATGATTGGCTACTGAATTCCTCATTAGCCGCTAAATAAGTGTAAATAGTTAAACCTTTTCAGTGTATTGTGCAAGTTATAACTGAAAACGATTAAAATAGAAGTACTCAATAAAGACATGTAGTGACACAATGAGTCTGATTTTATCAAAATGATGTCAATTGGCACAATTTTAATCTGGATAAAAGATTAAGCATGATTTTGATATTTAAGAAGATGGTCGACGTGTAAAATGAGGTTAATGTGTTGTTACATACACTCAGTACATTCGAAACTGAATTAATATCCATGTAAGTTATAAATGAAAAGTAAAAATGCAAGTTTAAAGCAACCGCATAGTTTATAATGACAATGTATATATCAATAGAAGATCTGTATTATCGCCATATCCAACATCTACATTATTTTATGAACTGCATATAGCGTTCAACACCGAATTGTAACCATTATTTGTCTTATTGTTTCTCAAATGTGTCATTTCAATATAATACTAGAGAAAACACTATAGACAAGTAAGTGTTAAGTTAAAATCCGACTTTGTCCATAAAAGTATGGGTAATATAATTCCAGACGTATCGGCAGATGTTACGACACTTGGCTGCAAGTCAATGTTTCTGCTTATTTACCGCAAACTGTTCAATTGCGCCACCAGGAAGCCAACAGGCGTCTCTAGCACTTAATTATGGCCAAGAAAGGAAATGGAATGTATTTGATTTTCTCTGGTTCAGATACACAAGCCACTATCTTTGAACTAAAGAGGCAGCCAGCTTATTGCGGTAGCAGAATGAATTTGTAGATGATTGTTGTCTAATAGTTTCCTTATATACCAGACTAGAGAGTGTGGCAAACTAAATTGAAAAGAAAGTTGTTTTATCTCCCTTTTAAAAAATTTATTAAGGCCCGAGATAAGAAATAGAATGCATTTTATTTTATCTTATTTGGGTACAAACGATTTTATTGTAGAACTTGAAAGGCAAATGGCTTCTTGTTGAAGCAGAATGCATTTTGATTATTTTTCTCCAATACTTCCATTATATATCAGACTATAAATCATTTTATGTCAGATTATAAATAATTATATATCAGATTATAAATCATTATATATCAGATAATAAAATGATGATACAGCCCTGGCTGGAAAGAAAAACAATCGTAATTGCATCTGTTGCGTTTCAGTAAGAGTAATATTTAATGACATAAATCCTACTTATTCACAAAGGTCACATTACGCTCTCCCTAGCGGCGCCAAATATATATACATACAGGCTATTCAGCTGTCGAGTAGCAATTGCAGATTTCGATTTAGATAATTGAACTTGGAAACTCATCGCTCTAAATCCTCCTAGAGTAATTCCTGGCCGGAGTGGGAATTTAAAATGTGACTTAACGCGAAGCTCATCGTCAGTTAAGGGCCAGGAAGATTCGTTAATTTTTTAATGAAAGTTTACATGCAAGAAACTGAGCGAGATGTAAATAAAAATGTAGTGAATACATCTTAGCATTATTGTTTACTGCCGAATGCTACATGATTGGGTTTTAACATTTTTGACATTGAAAATTACTAATGTAACTGCATTCAACTTACATCGAGCCGTGTTCCGTGAGAGTGAAGAAAACTCATTCCAAAAAAAAACAATAAAGAGATATAGATATTTATAAGCACAAACATGAATCTGTGACTTCAAATGTTAAATCATAAACAAGACATAATTGTGAAAAAATAACAACAATAAATGCAACAATGGAAGAGTTTTAAAAAGTTATTAATACATTTATAAATGTGTAAGAACGGAAACTGGATTATAAAATTTCGGACACTAGTATTTTACAATGCCTAACCATTTTAACGTCAGATATCTAATCTCCCCGTTTCATTTACTAGCCAACAAGACCTGACCTTCGCAATACGGTATTTTATTTTAATCCCTTAATTTAATTTCTACCAGTGAGCATCGTTTTGATATTCATCCGGGCTGAACTTGCGTCACCATTTGTAAGTACAGTAGGTCAAGGGTAAGGTTTGACACCTACGACAAAAATAGAGATAATGTAAATTGAAGATCTATACACTTTGCTGTTGATATATGTACTGCGAAAGCACCTAAGGACATGGTAATACCGGTCGAGAATTCTTGATTAACTTGTGCCTCGCCTCAACGTAATTTCCTTTCACATGTTTTACTAGAAGACATCCCATAAGCTCATCTAGAAGAGATACCAGTACTAACAACCTAGTTAACGATAAACATCACAGTTCTTGCCACAAACAAGGCTTGAATACATGCCAATACCTTTAGATTTAGAAGACAAAGGAGTACTTGCAGCAGGGTCAACAGCAAAAAAAAACATCCCGGTACATGTCACATGGTTTAGATAGAAGATAAGCTCGTGCCCACCATATGGTTTACTATAAGACATCACAGTACCTGTCTCATACTTAAATTGAAGACATGACAGTATTTCGTATTTCCACATTGTTTAATAATTCATCAGACCAATGCAAATCGTGTAGATGTATAGATGTTTCTACTGATGTTTGGAATGGGCACTTGCTACATGTACGTACGTTGTCTGCATTTTGTAGATCCATTTAGAATATTTGACAACGTTGTGGTGCATCAGGTTTTCAGTTAAAAACAGCCTGATCATCAGTTGACTTGTACTTTTGCACAAATAACGAAACATATTCAAAGCCACAATAAATATTTTATATAAAAATCACCACTGATAATTATAGAACATGAGCCTTTTTTTCCTTAGAATATTTCAAAATGTTGGAAAATCAAAAAAGGTTTTACCGAGTTTGATGCTGTTTTTTTTTCTGCCTTTAGCCTCTTGACCTCTTGATTTGCCAGTTAAGAACAATGTGCTTATATAAAATACAATTTTAAACTGCGAATATCACTATAAGCATTATTATGCCAATATTTTTCGCGTTGGATATTAAATTAATATAACCATATCCTAAGACAAACTGTTTGAAACTTTAGCAGCGACCACTATGATACGTAATTAAGGAAATGTGACAAAGTACTATGAGCATTGAATCATAAAACAAAATTTGAAAAGGCACAGAACCAATATATTCACATGCAAGCCAAATGAAAAAGAACACATCTGTGATGAGTCATTGAAATAAATGAGCAAACCCTACAGTTACTGCCTTGGACCGGTCAGTTGGCAAAAGGGACCGAATGGAATGCTTAAGCCAGTTTTACAGAGCTCTGACCTCACACTTCCTGAGGGGTTTCTCAAAGCAATGAAAAGAAAATGATATTTTTAAGCCGGTTTGATCTCGATCGATGAGTCTGCTTCTTAATCGCCAGTCATTGTCTGCCATTCAAGACGACTCCTGGAATTTTGCCTTTAGAAATATGACAGAACTTAATGATGGTTCGTTCTTTGCGATTTGGTTTCAAGATGACACAATAATTTACCTTTAAGGATTGCAATCATTGGGTGTGTATGTTTCTCAGTCATATCCCAAGGCCGTCTTCAGAAGAGAGATTTATATCGTTACAGCAGAATCAATAGACGAAAGAAAAGAATATAGTCGCAGCTTTAAAGCATTTTCGTGTTTCTTTAAAGGTCATGCCATATAGTTTCCCTTCGTATTTATTACATTTTTGTTAAATCTATGTATCGATATTTGCAATTTTGTACAGATTTACATTCGTATAGAAAAAAACAGAAACTACCTGTTATATTGTCATTGCTTGCTATAAGTCATGTTTGAGGCACTGATGTATAATGATAATAACAATAAATGTAATAATAATAATAATAATAATGTCGAAAGAATCACATGACGTGGATGAAAACGTTTATAGTCAGCAGTTGATGTTATTTGGTAATTAATGAATAAATTATCAAATATCAAGAATTTCAGTTATAAACTAATCATATTGTATCACGCTATTTCATAATTAACTATTTTCATGGGAGCGTTGTATTTCAGTCTCTATAAATTTATGACTCTGTACATTGATGAAACGTGAAACCTCTTTGTAAAATATAATTTATTTCGTTGTATTTGTCGATGACTTTGCAATGGTATATATGTAACAACAGATTCATGTACACACAGCATTAAACACATGCATACATGCGTATAAGGGTGGACTGTGTTGAAGTGTTCACAATAATACACACTAAGGATCTGTTGCAATAACATCTTCTATATTTAAACGTTATTAAATCATCATGTTATACAATCGAGCAGTAAAAACGGCTGAAATGTCCCTGGTTATAACCGGTGCGAAACATAAACATGTCATCGCTTTAATGTGCTTCCATGAATTGCAAATACGGTCTGGTAGGCGAGTGAGATGAGAACAGAGAAAAGGAGAAGCTGAAATCGATACAAGATTTGCTAGATTTTGTATGCATATCACGGTTCTGAAGAATTACATCGGAGAAATGGCAGCGTAGACTTCACACTATCGTGAACAAATACGTAGAGTCAGGTGACATTAGTTTTGTTGCCGGACTGCCATGTTGAAGTACTCTCTTTTATCTGTTTATTATTTGCCTAAATCACATAAAATGCAAGGGACTAAATCTGTGTTTTGTGGTTTTTATTTTTATATACATATATGTAATAAATTTTAAATATAATTTACCAAAGTTATGCCCCTTTTTGTTAGTGTTGTAGGATAAAGATAAATTTGGAGCTTCAGGGTAAACAACTAAGACCAGAAGAGAGAACTGTTATTGTTACCTAATCTCAGAGAGATTTTCTAGCCTTTAGAAATGCAAATATAAGTTGAAGAACTGTATCTACATTTTTACTGAACGTGGCAATATTAAAAAATCTACTGCGAAATGGGTGAAAGCATACGGCAAACCCTCTTGCGGATGGTAAGACATTCGGCGACAGACAAGTGCAAATTGACAGTGGCATATTTGTCTACAAAACTGTTAAATGGCGATTATATGCAGACATGTACAAACGTAACACAGTAACCAAGAAAATAATCATTGGCACTAGAAATCTTTCCAGTAAATAACTTTTGATGGGAAAAATACATAGGTCTGTAGAAAATCATTAGTCGTCTATCATTATCAGTGATGAAATCAATTAGGTAGTTGAAACAAACAGGAAAGCGTATGTTTGCATTAAGGATGATGAACGTTTAGGTCCTTGTAGCACCCAGTGCTGGCACCTACCATGTTTTAATAATGGACTTTTAATTTCATAATTACTTCTACCCCTTTTATCTGCAGCATCAAATAAAATATCAGATGACACTTTATGGTCCGTTGAAAAATATTATTTCTTGGAGATTTCAAATTTTTTAACGTCATGCCTCGTGTTTGAAAACTGGGGATAAACTGACCTGCAGGACCTTGAAGAAATAAAAGCATCAGGACTTTAAAACAACATAAAAAGCAAAAAGCTAGATCTTCAAATATTTGAAAAAGAATAGTTAAAATCCTTGGAAATTTAGTAAGGATTTTTAGACTTTGCTGTTGAAATTAGCGCTGACAATTTGAACTCCTCAAATGCAATAACCGGCGAGGAGTTTCGATCGGAGGGCGCGAGGGGTCTACACGAGGATTCTTAATTAAGTTGTGCCTCGCCACATGTAAACCCATGCCTACTTTGTTCGATAATGAAGAGGGAAAAATAATAATGAAAGTTGACGCAGTTGAAGTGTCGGTGCCAAGAGACGGTGTCCCTGGAAACGTTGCGTTAGCCGCTCTTAAAACATGTCTAATTATTATGCTGTGTTGGCTGAATGGGTTACTTGTAGTTTGTGACAACCTTGAACAGTTTCAAATGACTTAACGACCGCGATGTATATCGAGGAAATTTATTAGCACTATTAGTTCAAAGATATTGTGTGTTTTGATCTAACGCGACTAGAAACAAGTGAATTTGTCCGTTTGACTTGCAAATCTATGAAAATGTACGTGTAAAGTAAATACATGTAGCTGCAACTCCTGATGTTAACAAATTATATTTGTACTCGTATACGAATTGTGTTGTGTATTGAATGTAAGGTAATTAAACTAAGACTTAGAAGTTTGAAAATGCTTATAATGAAACTCTTGTGTTTTGTATCACTAATGTATAAATAGGGAAACATTTAGCTGAACCAGCAAATTCAATACCGTTTGTGTGATACTATAACCAATAAACAACAAACATATGTACACTGGTTTTTAGTTTCCTGTAGAAACTGGCTACCAGATAAGTATACATTTCGAGAACCTATAAATTTTCTTTTATCTCACGTAAACAAAGTCTAACTAAATGATTAGCCTGGTCGTTAGAGTACGTATCACGAAGGCGAAAATTCAACGTGTGGACAAGGAATCAAAACTTCGTAATGTATACAAGGATGCTCGATATGTCTGCAAACCTGACTTATGGTTCCATGTCCCATGAACAAAACTCCAGCCACGAAAGATGAGGTTTGATTCCTAAATTGAACAACATGAATATAATAGAGTTTTGTAATTTACATACGTTGCAATCTCGGGACACGAAAAGATATCCACATTCATCGTTGGTGTGTAGACTGGTCTTAATGACGATGGTGCTTGTTATGTACAATCAAGTATATACAGTTGCTGGAGGATATATAGGTTTTGTCATGTGGTTAGTTAGACATCATGGCAGTTCTTGTCACAAAGTTAAGTATAAAATGCCAATTTTTACCTGTCACGCGGTAACTGGATTACACATTACCACCGATCACATGGTTAACTGATATACCTGCTCATATCGATATTTAGAAAGTAATTTACCGAGAATTTTCAAGTTGATGGGTGGGTCGATACTTCACCAAGGCAACTTGCAAGTGTGTGTTCATATGAGAACCTGTTGGGGCATTTGTGAGGTTGGTACACCCTAGAACCTGGTTTAAACCCCCAGTGGCAAATTGATTTGCCACTGACCGTTCCAAGGCGGTAACCCCTCTGGTTCTCATTTTCATTTATTGTTGGTGGTGTTTCTGTTCTGAAAATGATCATTTTGCAAATCATGCTTTCTTTTCCTCTCATATGGTGATAGGAAATGATTAGTCTATATTTTTCTCTTGTCTCGATAATAACTGTAAAGGTACCAGAGATATTGATTGGAAAGTTCACATAACACTAGAGTTTATTGTTCAGTGAACAGTAATAAAAACATTATATCTTGTTCGTCGTCTTGTTGATTTTGTAAAAGACACTTTTTTACAAGAAAATGCTGATCTACAGACGGTTTATCCGTAATATGTTTTATTTCAATTTCAATTTTTAACAGCCTCTGTTTTTAGTTTTGTGTTGTTTTTTGTTTTATTTTGTGTGCGTGTTTTCCTGTAACAGTATTTGAGTTCATGACTGAAAACCGAGCATTTCGAAATCGCATGTAGATCCCGGTGGTATCGGTCAGTGGGAGCGGGGGTTGGGGGGGGGGGGGGGGGGGTAAAGTGTGTAATGCGTTTTTGTTTTATGTTGGTAACCGTTAAAGTAGCGAAAACTTTCTAACATGTTGTATTTGATTAAATAATAAATTGTAACTTATCATAAAAATATCTTATCTTGATACTTTAATGAATTTTTAAATTCAAATCAGCAGCAAGATTTTATGGGAAACATTAACTTCATATTGTATATCTTCTACAACGATTCATTGCAAACAAGTAACAAAACTGAAAACCCTTGATAATATTTATGAAACAGTGCACTATTTTTTCCAATTAGCGCTTCCGGTCTAATTCGCGTTTAAATTATAGACTTATGTTATAAAACTTTAAAGAATAATTTGTATATTACTATATACAAATTACTCTATCCCGTCTAGAAAACATCACTTGAAAATACAAGTTTTATTTTGTGTGAAATATTCGTACGAATTCTTCACAAATGTATGACTAAAGTTGTGAAAGATACGTACGTACAGACAGGTGTCTCCAAACAGGGGGTTAAAAAAATCACAATATCTCCTTGTGACATTCGTACGAATTTGTCACACATGGTGTGAAGAACTCGTACGAATTCATCACACATGTGACGAATTCGTATGTACGAAAATTTCGGTTCACCATTGCTAACCGCGTGTTAATTAAGTAGAAATGTCTACTTAATCTGGCGGACGGGATCTGTGCTTTACGGCTTAACCTTCTAGGCAAACATTCTGTTCATATCTGCAAAGGCGGACAAACTCCCTCCCGTAATTTTTCCAATGCCCTCCTGTAAATGTTCCACATTTAGCAATGGTATTTCTTTGATTCGCACAACTAAGTCTCATAAATACACTAATAATAACATCGGATTTTTCGTTTTCCTGATTCAATTCCAACTCCAAGATATATTTTGCTTTAATTAATTTACGGGCGTGAATTTGTCTTTTTTGTTGTATTTTACTCTATTTGGTGTCAAAATCAATCTCAAAGCTGTGACCACACATACATTTCGTAATTCACAAAAATATCCTTATTATAAAACAGCACAATTTGGGTTCCATCTTTAACCATATCGTCATGACCTGAAAAAGTCAACATTAAGTACACTGTAAATCTGCTGTGTCCCTTGATTAGGATGCAAGGTGACAAACAACCAAGCATCTCAGCTAATAACATTGGCATCACCGCCTAGGAGTGTCAATGAAGCTCGTTAGTGGGGTAGTTGACAGCGAATGTTGTACACACAGTCGATGTTGTACACGAACCAGATGGCCTCACTAGCAGCTCGGGCGGCTAAGTATATAACAGTCTGAGGGCCTGAGATGCCCGTGTTGATCTCTACACGGTCTACAAAATTTGTGCTATCATGCTATATCTCAAGAAATATTGACGAGACCTGGCCAACTTGGGGGTGGGGTGGGGAGGGGGGGACAAGGCTCTCTCGCCCCGTCACCATCTCCCTCGGTAAATCCGGGCCTGTCACTTATATTATTTGATCTACATCTTAGTTTCTAAGTGCCAGTTATATTATCCTTTGAAGACGACACATGAAACGTGACCTTCAAAGAATATGCAACAACTAATAATAATTTAGTTTTTTCTTCTTTACTATAAAGATGGCAATAAATTTGTTCTTAAAGACGTAAACGCACGATGTGTTGATGTTCCTTGTGCTTTGGTCATGTCCCAGGGCTTTTTCTAGTTGAGATTTACCTCGTTACATTCATTAACTTGCAAGATCAATAGACGAATGAAAAGAAAATAGTCGCAGCATTTAAGCAATTTCGTTTACATAAAAAATGTGTTTATTTATTTGTTTACTTGTTTGTTTATTTGTTGTCTGATTATATATTTGTTTGTTTGTTGTATATTTGTTTGTTTTAAGGTCCCGCCGACACTATTCTCGTTATCTAGAGGCGGAGTCAACATTTTTAAATAGACCTAGTTCCGCGTTCACTGTAAATGCATGTCATAATTTCACATCCTGACACCGTAATGACGAGTTGCAGAACTACTTTTAATGGTGGCGCTTTAGAGAGCGGCGCCTCCGATGGACTCCATTTTATTATGGAGACGATAGTGTAGCAGGCGATAACATGAAATCGCAGCTGTTCTGTGTGTTTCCAGCAGAAAGAACAGAGTATTCCGCTTCTAGTTTAGCTTGCAACAACAAAGTGTAGCTTGCAAGTTTAAAAAGGTAGAAGACATTATTAACAACTGGTGAGGTATTGTTTAACAAAAGAAACAGAGGCTTCGATGTTAGGTATTAAGTGGCTTCTTAAACTGCTTAAATATAATATTGCATATCTTCATCAACTCATTTTCAGTATTGTAAACGCCTTGGAAAGCAACATGCACAAAAATAAAAGTATCCACTACACTCAAAAATATTTGCAATGAATAAAAACATATGAAAATACCTTACCATAAGGAAGACAGCTTATACATTTTTTTTTCATTACGAATATAATGAACAGATAGTTTAAAAGAACACATACAAATTTCAATAAACAACCTTGTTGTAAAGTTATGACCTACGAAAATATTTTACATTTACCATTATTTAATAAAGAAGAAACAACACAAAGTTAAATTCGTAAAAAAATGTTTACTCAATCTTTCGTAGCACATCTTTAGCCAATTCTCTGAAAATCTTTTCGTACGAGTAAAGGGTTTCCAATCACGCAACAAGTAATGATAACAAGCTCTGCTGTGTGGTTTTTGGAATTGCAAATTTGTGTGCTACTGTTCATCGAGGATTTTTATATTCTGCTAACTGGAAATACGGATATTTATTTAACCTCTTTTTTTCATAAATGATTTAAAATTGACTGGTCACATGTTCTGGCATACTCTAACGTATAACGATGCATATACAATTTACATTATTTTACCCTTTCTTCAATAATGCATTTAACATTCAATTTATGTTCATATCGCATCGTTGCTCGTGCTACTTGTTAAGTGAAAATAAATAAATGTCGAATCATTATAGAACAGAACATAACAGAACAGGGCTGATACACTTTGTCTTTGGCACATAGACCCATCGTACCAAAACATGAGATACATTTACACACCATACAATACGAATCACCATACTGTCAACAAACACACGCGTCGACTAAATCATTGTACTGGAACCTATGCCTAACAGAAATCATTATGGTATTATCATATTCACACCAAAATTTGTTAAATCTAAAACGTTGAAGGATAGCGACTCAATTAATAGGCGCGCACATGCCTGGTCCATATTGTCACCAAATCACCATATCGCCAAATAAATAAAATAATAATAACCACCTGGATAACTTGGTGGAAATTTTCCCCGAAAAGAGCAAACGATTTGTATGTCTGAGATAGTTAAGTCAAGCAGACGACAAATGCAATATGCGATCATAGAAACACTCGTTTTTTTTCACTAGAGGTACAGTTGTAAAACTGTGAAGATAAAAACGGTAGTAATGGTGGATTGTAAGTAATAAAACAACCAACACAACAATAGTAGTAGTGAACCACTATCAACAGCGTAATAACTGTAATAATAATAATAATAATAATAATAATAATAATAATAATAATAATAATTATTATTATTATTATTCTCATTATTATCATTATTATTATTATTATTATTATTAGGATAATAATAAGAATAATAGTAATGACAATTATAACGATGATTGTTCTTCTACTTCGACTAGTGACAATTATCATTTTATTTACAATAATAATAATAATGATTAAAATATACCAATCAATAATCAGATGGCGTGATTGATGTTGTTGATTGAAATCTAATAAATATCGAGAACAGAGCTGTTGCCAATTAATTACCGACCGTATTCGCTGTAACGTCATCACATAAATTGAAGTTCTGTTTTATCACGCGATTTCATAATTAACTATACGGGAGTTCTATTTCAATCGCTACACAAATTAAGGCCGATTTATTTATGGAAATAATAAAAATTGAAGTAATCAATCGCTTTCCCTTTTAATGTTGCACGTGCGTAAAGTTTTACTAATTGAAGCAATCAATTGGTTTCTTTTTATCATTGCACGCCTATAAAGTATTTCTTTACACTTTATCTTAAAGCATCTTGGTCATATGCGGTTAAATTTGCACTTTCAATAAAAAAGCGGTAAGAGGCGAGAACTTTCATGTGGCACCTGCTGTGCGCCTGTGGTTCTACCCAATCTTAAGTATGGGGTCTTCCTCCGCCAATAATTAGCTGGACGTCGCCAATATGACCATATTTGTGTCGGTGCGATGTAACAAAAACAAAAAGAACAACAACAACAGAACATAACCTCTAATCTTTACATTACGTGAACGTGCTGTGCTTGTGATTGGTGTTGGGAGAATAAAAAGCGTTGATGCACTTTTCAACTGTTTTTGCCACGTGTAGCCCAGTCCAACCGAAACTCTTCGGGTAATTCCGTCTACGGGACAATCATCCCTCGGATGTAATTGGTGCAATGATACTTACAGAAATCACGATCGTTTTGTTGGCCGGAGGTCGGAAGAAGAATATGCCTAAAATGCAGTTCGCACAAAATAATAAACAAGGGCATCGGTTGACAGCTGTGTGTCAGCTGCGCTGGGTAAATTAAAATTGGATGATTTAAATTTGAAGATGATTTAAATTTGAAGACGCAACAAATTGAAGTTTTAAAGTCATTGTTTGAGTGGACAGATACGCTTGGTCTTTTTGCTAACAGACTTTGGAAAAGGTTTGATATATCGGATACTAACCTATATGTTGGTTCTAAGTGTGCGTTTCTGTAGCTCAACAAATAACTGTATTATTATTGCATTATGTAGAAAAACAATGTTTATGCACTGCAGTGAGCTGTCATATGAGCTGCCATCTTTGTTTTGACGCCTGTCACAAAAGTAGTCCCATTTAGGGAAATGGCCGAGGTGATCCGACTACCTAAATACATTCGAGAGATGATTCATAAATTATTTGGGTGTTCCGATTGTAGCCCAGCCTAGTGAATAAATGTATCTTCGGACTGCGTATACGCAATACATGTATACGTTATGTGTATACCTCAGTAATAAACAAGAAAGAGCCAGGATGTGAGGCATCCAAAGAGCAGTAGAGAGCATGCGCTTTGTTGAACCGAAATTTTCACACAAACGAAATCGTCACACGTGTGAAAAATTCGTACGAGTTCTTCACATACGTGTGGCAATTTCGTACGAAAATGGCCAAAACTGTGCTGTGAAAATTTCGAAGCCTATTTTCTAACCACCACTAGGTATCAACGAATTTTTCACATAATTATGTGACACATTCCTACGTCTTGCACACATGACTATGTTATGAAGTTAAATCCTGAAAAATATAATTACTACTGTCAGCTCTTATGGATTTACATGATTTCTAAGCATTTGAAAATATCTCTAGCTTCTCGGTATCGTGCATTTTTGATGCATGAAATCACTCCTTTGCTCGGGAAAGCATAATTTAAACAAGATGCAACAATAAAGGACTTAAAAGTCGTATTGCATTATATAGGAAGTCAGTATAGATATTTTCCTAGTTCAAACATAGGTATATGCAATATAATTTTGTAAAATGAGAACTTGTAAGAATGTAATCTTGACGTAATCTTAATTTTCGTCAAGCAAACGTCACGCGACGAATCGGAATGTTGCGTGTTGTATCGTAAAGTGACGATGTTGTATTGCAATTAAGCAATATCGTATCGCGTTATCACATGTCGTGCGCTGGGCGACGCACGGCAATGCGATACGACATTGCGACATTTTCCGAATTTTGTATCGATTGTCATGCGGTGTATCGCCATGTTACGATGTCTTATCGCACTTCCGCTATCGCTAGTCGTATATATGGTATATGTACGGAGAAATTTCGTTTTAGAATTTATTAAGTGGTTGAGCAATTTGTTGTAAATCACGGACCCAGTTAAATCCAGATTCTTGTCTGCATGCATAGATGATTTTCTTTTTTAAAGAACGATTTGACCGTTCGCACTTTCCCTGAGACTGCGGGTAATACGGACGACCATGAACGACTTTGATATTATGCTTCTGCAAGAATGACTTCATAGCTTTTTGTTGGATTTTAACAGAATCATGCACCGTTATGTACTTAGAAAAAACCTTAACCTAGGTTTAAGTTTTTGGAATTTAGTCATATCTCTGAAACAATTGAGAAATTCAATTGAAAGTTCACACATGGCTCCTTGGTCATTATGTAAGATTACTAATTAAGTCCCAAAACATTTGGTTGGATTTTAACAGAATTATTCCCCTTAATGTACTCAGTAAAATCTTAAACCTAGGTTTTAAAGTTTTTGTAATGAAGTCTGAAACTGCTAAAGATTTTCATTTGAAAGTTCACACATGACTTCTATATCACAAAACATAAATACATGTAATTTATTACGATCACCAGTTCGTTGACGTCAGCGTTGACTAACGTTAATGAAATAGTCAAATAACTTCGAAATTATCAGGCAGCGTGCACTGCCGACGGTGGTGCTTGTACATTCTACTCTAGGCAGCGTGCACTGCCGCCGGTGATGCTCGTACATTCAACTCTAGGCGGCGTGCACTGTCGCCGTTGGTGCTCGTTCCTTCTACTCTTGGCAGCGTGCACTGCCGCCGGGGGTGCTCTTACATTCTACCCTAGGCAGCGTGCACTGGCGCCGGCGCTCTTACCTTCTACTCTAGGCAGCGTGCACTGCTGCCGGTAGTACTCGACCTCGCGTTCCTCCGATAACAAGGCACTCGTCATGACGCTATCGTATCTTCATTGTCATGTGAAAATTTCGTACCTGTTTTAGGGGGGTCTTAGGTTCCATACGAAATTTTCACAAATATGTGAAATTTTCGTACGAAATTTTCACAAGTATGTGAGGAATTCATACAATTTTTTCACACGTGTGACGAATTCGTTTGTGTGAAAATTTCGGTTCAACAGCGCCTTAAAACAAGAAGATGACTATCCTGGGAACTAAACACTCTCTTACTCTGTTCATTAATTACATAAACATTTGACAGTAACGAACCATAATTCTGATGGGAAGTGGAGTATTTTTGCTACTTTGTTTTCCTTGTTCTCTGATACATCTGTATTTACAAGCTGCATTTCTAAAATCGGTATACTCGTTTTCTTTTGTTAAACAAATCTTCGCCAAACGGCTACGTTCTTTATGCTACGTTTTATACTTGCAAGCTACACTTTACTGTTGCAAGCTACCCTGTTAAAAAGACGGAACACTTGGTTCTTTTCTCTGAAAAGTGTCTCACGGAACACGTCCGACATCGTGTTATTGACTGCTACACCGTCGCCCCCATAAAATGCATTCTATAAGAGGCAAAAATACGTTGACTTGCTCGATAGTGGCGTAAAAAATTAAAAATATATGCTCATGTTAGGTACGGATCATATGGTTCTGTGCATGAATACTGTGATAATGTCGATTTAAACATGTGACTCTTTTGTAAACAGAAATTGACAACCTTTTGCTCTTTATTTTTAAGTTCATTCAACCGGAAAGTTAAGCCTGTGTCAAACCCTATTTTTCGTCCAAATGCTGCGAGCAGACGAGAGTATATGATGTCGAGTTAAACAATTTAAATTATGCATTACGAAGCATATGACGCTCACTCCTGTATAATACTCCGCCATATGTCATGTTACTTAAACACACTACAAAAGGTTTTTGGTATATCTGTTGAACAAATATGAAATAACGATGTAAGGTTCGGGTACATTCAGTAATATTTGATATGGACACTTTAATAGCTCAGGTGGTAGAGCGTCGGCTTGCGGATCGGGAGGTCGTGGGTTCGAACCCCGGCCGGGTCTAACCAAAGACATTAAAGTTGGTAGTAGTGGCTTCCCTCCTGACGCTCGGGGCTAAGGGACAGCATTACGTCTGACTCGTCGGTGTCAGTATAATGGACCGGCCGGGTTCAGTCCCTGGGCACCTCATATAAGTGCCCCTGTGCTATAATGATAGAAATGTCGCTACGCAAAAATGCCGGCTAATCCCAATCCCTATGAACTTAGGAGACGTCTCATTCTTGATAGAATGACATTAATACACGTGCTTACTCTGTTAACATGGAATACCGAACAACAGCTTCAAACAGGATTCTGCCTTTTTAAACAATATGCAATTGTAATCATAAAATGCAACACTAAATAAACGTCAAATTAAAAAAAAAAAAAAAAAACAACTTACGAGAATGTGTAGAAACACTTCAACCAGTGAGACTTAGTACGTGTTACGTAACTAGCACCTCTCGGGTAAAAGTGGATTGACCGGTCTTTGTTCTTGACCGCAAACATCTGTTTATTCCCAAAACATTGAAAACGCTGAATTGTGTATAGTCTGAGAAGGGACGGTTTATCTAAGAACAAAAATATATTTACGGCAGTTTACAGACACCAATTGTCATTGTCTCAAATTGTGACTACAAACTTTGCCGAAGCAGTGAAACAGTGTTTGTAGCAATTTCCTTTTCCAACGATGTGTTCATAACCCGCGAAGACGACCGTCGTCATATGCAGCATTTCATGATTTCTTGCAGCTTCAATACGGAGTACAAACGTAATTGAAGGGACAAGTGCACCCTTAACCGGATGGTCTTATTTCAAGTGTGTGTAATTATAAACACCCAGGCCCAATTGTGGCATCTTTAACAATATTTACGCGACATTAAATCATCCTGTTGTACCATTCGTGCAATAAAAACGGTTAAAATGTTTCTGATTATAAGCGGAGGGGCATAAACATGTCATCGCATTCAATGCGTTTTCATAAATTGCAAATAAAGTCTGCTAGGAAAGAATGCATAAGCGAGTGGGACAATGATGGAGATATTGAGAAACTGAAATCGATTCAGAATTTGTCGCGAAATTGTATGGGTATCACGTTTCTGAAGAAGCTTATCAGGAACCTTCCAGTGTAGAGTCTACGTAGTCTTGAAAAGAGGCTGAAAGTTGATTACCAAACAATCGTAACTTCTCGACTATTCAAGGAATATCTGGAAACGCAAATCTTTTGCTCAGAAGAAAGCCGTGATATAGCATCCCCGCACCCAATCCCCAAAAGACATATACATGTAATTCTAATTTTACTGACAGCCAATGTAATGAATTTTAAGGCACACTTATGACATATAAAACATAAATCATGTAATGCTGGTGCCAACCTCCGATCAGCCATGGTAGTGCAGTGGGTAGAGCCTTAGTTCCAGCTCGGGTCCCAAATCACTGTCCTAGGCCGGCAGTGGTATACTTCAACTGCTTATGGCCAACTGATTTGGAATGTTTCATAACTAGTCGGACTTGTGTCTTTATAATGCGACTATGATACGATATGCGTTAGGTGCTTACGATGTCCTAGCACAGTTAAAGCAATAAGTGCTTCAAGTGGACCAGTATTCGGATAACCAATCTAGTATTGGTGGGACGATAACCAAACATCTTCAGCATTTATCTAATCATAAATGCAACGGTTAAGGATGTAAAGACCAATAATTACGTTCGATATTCGGTTTTGCAGATTTTCTTAAATATCCGTCATCAGTTCTTTCGCGAACACGCCTACTTAATCTTTACTTTATTGGAACATTGCTAAATCAAAACGCCCATAGCGCAGTAAAAGCGGTGGGTTTTTTAATTAAAAAACCGTAAACAGTTATAAAGATCACACTGAGCTCGCCTACATATTCCACATTGTTAAGATGTGATGAAAAAATGCCATTTTTCTGCGAAAATATTTTGAGTACTCGATTGTCAATATAGCTTGCAAAAAGTGTTGCGGTCAAGAATGGTGAAGGGCTCTCTCTTCTAGAACTTTGCTGCGTAGGTGTGGATAACTTGACGGTTCGCTCCCATTTTACAAACTTTACAACTGTTTCTTTTTCCCCTTTTTGTCAACTTTCAATTTTTTGGTTTGGGCTTACACAATCTAGCGATAACATTAAAATTGCCTCACTCATTTTATCACAAGTCATAAGAAAGTGTCTTCTTGTTGTAAAGGTTTCATTTGATGTCATAAAAAATCATATTAAGAAGTTTTTAATGTTTACTAAGCTTAGTATTATGCATATTATGCTTATACTCCTTATAAAAATATTTACACCTTATTATTATTATTATAATTATAATTATTATTATTATTATTATTATTATTATTATTATTATTATATTATTATTATTATTATTATTATTATTGTTGTAGTTGTTGTTAGTGTTTTTGTTATTATTTTTATTTATATTATCATTAATGTTATCATCGTGATACTAATACGTCCACATTTATACTTTATCAGATAAAGGCGACAATGTTATTGATCTCATTTTGGTTTCAAGGACTTTCTAACGCAAATATGTGCGTAAAATTCCATAAAATTAAATGCAATTACAACACAAAACAAATTTGCCATTGTGAAAATACGCATTCAGTACTATTAAAGCCTTGTCTAGCTAACTGACTGTTTTATTCATAGTCGAAATCTTTATCCAAACTAATTAAACAATTATACCATGACAAGTCATTGTTATATTGTAAGTTTATGTTCATTTCAGTTTTCCTGACATTATTCCCTTAACTGAAAGTCTAACATGAAATATGTTTACATTTATCTTTCATATACCACAATCAGATTCAATAAAGTAAGTTAAAGATAAACAAACTACGTGTCGCAAGGATTGTCGCCTTGTCAAAACTCTACAATAAAGCTCAACTTGAGCCAAACATGTAGAAAGTTGGCAAAGCGGTACCACCCCACCTTGACTATTTCCATACAACATACGTTACACCACGCTTTACGGGGACTGGGTTGTTGTTTTCTTGCACAAAGCTGACCGTTAATACGTTTTCTCTGCAGTTCTGCACACCAACATAATGTATGAATAGCTTAAAGTTTGTTAGCGACAGTTTGGGCTAAAACAAATTTTTGAAATAACCAAATAAATCATTTATACCCGAAAAAGACATGCAAAATGCAATTCATTGATGTCCAAGATCTGTGTTAACAATGAATCATAAATCCGCACTCGTCATTGAAAACAGGTATTTACAATCCCACTTAGCAGAGATAGCTATTTTTTTAAACTAAGAAAATCACGTGACAACTTACTTTTGAGTCGACGTTAAATATTTATCCGGGTTATACGCTGGCATTGATATCTTTTTTTAGCAGAGATCACTCTCGTGCTTATCTATTGATTTCGAAAGAAGGAACTTGGTTTACGCGCTTTGTAGTTTTATGTCCCAAACCGTCTTTACTCATACCAAGGTATGAGGTTATGCATAAATTATGCATAAATAATGCCTACATTCTCCCAAACAATAGAAAGATAGTGATATATGCATTTGATATAGACGGACTATCGGATACCATCCTATCATAATACACATTACTTTCACTTTTGAATCATGTCTGAGTGCTTTTAATCACTGTCATACTTATACTGGACGGCAGAATTTAAGTGAGAATAAAATTAAATATAAAAACATTATACCTACCAAGAAAAGAAACCACGTTAAAAAAAAGTTATGAGATATTGAGCGCCTTAAAAATTGTAAGTCAAGAGAATTTTGGGAAATATTTTAGGAAATGCAGAGCAGCGGTAGATAGCGTTTAAACAGTGGGTGCATTTTATGGATATTTTTCTTATTCAGAAAATGATATATATCAGACAGCGGATAAGGAGTCAGAACATTTTTTTGTAATTCACAGGATTTTAGCAGTTTAAACGAAGAGCTTGACTACCGTTTCATAACGACATTGTAAACGCTGTTAAAACATTGAAAACTAGCAATGCTCATGGTTCGGATTATATTCTAAATGAATATTTAATTGAAAGTATTGATACATTATATCCACATATTTGTGATATTTTTAGCATGATTCTAGATTCAGGTCATTTTGCCGAAAAGTGGAGAGATGGGATTATAACGCCATTACATAAGAAGGGGGATAAACATGACGTGAATAACTACCGTGGTATTACCCTGCTGAGTTGCGTCCCGAAGCTGTTCACATCTGTTTTAAAATACGAGAATACATTTTTGCATTTCGCAAGATAAGTTACCAGATACAGAGTTTTGTTTTAGAAAGGACCATTCAACAGTAGATGCCATGTTTATTTGAAATTCGGCCATAAAGCGTTTCTTACCTAAAAATAGGCTTCTTTATGTTGCCTTTCTAGATATTAAACAAATTTATGACGGCATTTATAGAAACGGGCTGTTGTTCAAATTGCACCGAGCAGGCAAAGATGGAAAACATGTTAAGAATAATAAGAAGTTTATACTCTGAATATTTGAATTTGGGAATATGTCTAAATTTTACAATAGCCTAGTCAGTCAGAAGCAAGGGGAGACAATATCATCCATTTTAACATCTATGTTCTCAGCAGACCTAGAGAGGTATATAACGGTGGGATGGGTAAACATATGAACGACTTAATTTTAGGAACAATTCTTTTTTGCAGATGACATGATCATTTTCGGTGAAACGTCGGAGGACTAAAAGAAAAATATGCTTGTTTTTAAAGAATAATGTATAAATGTGGTCAAGAACTATATTGTGAGAAAACTAAAATAGTAGTTTTCAGAAAGAGAAGCGGTTTATTGGTAAATGACATATAATGATAGTCCTATTGAAGCAGTAAATAACTTCATTTAGTTAGGTACAGTATTTCATTATACAGATTCATTTACATTACATAACAAATATACTGCTAAAGAAGAAGGCGTTGAATGTGTTGATTGTTAATTGTAAACATATCCCGGTTTAACCTAAAATTTGTGCCAGTTGTTCGACGCTTTTGTCTATGTTAAATTATGGCACTGAGGTGTAAGGTTTCACTTAGTCTAAGTCAATTGAAAGGAATCATCTTAAATTTTACAAAAGGATTCTTTAAAACAATAATAGCTCTGCAGCAGTATACGGGGAACTAGAAATGTGTCTATTATATGTATCTAGATACGTTACGATGATCAAATATTGGTGAAAGCTGGTAAATAGTCAAGATAGTATATTGAAAAAGAGTTATGAGGTAGCTTTATCTGAATAACGGGAAGAGACACTGGGTCTTCAGTTGTAGCTATTGGATGGCTTTTGATGATTATATGTATTTGAAATTAGTGACACAGTTGATATAAAAGTGTTTCCAAAACTTTTTAACAGTTAATACTTTTTTTTTCAAGAATGGTTTGCATCTGTCGGACGTAGTCCTGTTCTTGATGAATATAAATATTTAAAATCTAGTTATAAGTACGAACCGTACCTTGATCTATTACCTTTTGATTTTCGTTTGTATACAATGTATCACCCGACTTAGAATATCTGCACATTTCTTGAGAACACAAACAGGTCGTATTGGAAGAAATTATGTGCCTAAAATGAACGCTTTTTGTACTTGTTGTAACGCAAGAGATATTAAAGATATTTGCTATTTTATACTTGTATGCAACACAACAAACAACATATGGAGAACCTTCTGTTAACAGTAGACCATCGGTCTATAAGTTATTGATGGCTATATCAAAAAAGAAATTACTTCTGAACATAGCACGATTTACTAAAAAAAGCTCTAAAGGTTAGAAATAATTGCTTAAATATTTTAAGTTAGTAAATGTTCTTAGCCTAAGTAAACAATTTAAAAATAACTTATACTCTCCAAAACAGCTATGTTAGTAGACACATGTATGTATACCACATGCCTAAATAATATGATGATTGAGGTTTGTTATTAGACAATGTATGTTTTCACAAGCCTAAATAAAATTTATTCTGATCTGTATGTTGTTGTTTTTTATTTGATTAAGATGATGTACAAATCTGAATAAATGTATGTTCTGTTCTGTTCTGTTCCTATCACAACTGACGCCTACAGTCTGTGATAAGGGGGTATGTTCATGTGTACTCTTCTTTGACAAGTCGTGCAAAACACTGTGAAGGTCAGCACTCGCCTAAGCCACAACCCATCGGGAAAAACCAGTCAACAGCTTCATACAAATTACTTTCAGTGAACTTCCATTGAATTATTGATGTAAAATTGTAGATGGCATCCAAGGTACACAACTCCTAAAATGCTGAACTTTTTATTATCAGAGTTATTTCCCTTATATACACCACTGCTTGGTCATTTACAAAGAATTTGATAAAATGGGTTGTTTCTTTGTTTGGTTGGTTGTTTAAGAAAAATGTACCCACTTGAACCAGATTTCACTATGAAATTATTAAAGTCGTTATTAAAAATACAGTAAAACCCTGTCATATTAAAATGAAAAATCCATCCAGCAACAAACCGGCCAAGGAACGTGACAAAATAGTTTAACTATCACAATAGTATGGCTTATATAGGCCATGATTACACTCGTCATTTGTAAAATTGTCTCATTATACATCGAAACCTAACTGAGATATTTGTAGATGTTAATCCAGTAAATGTTTAGTATTATTAAATCTGGCATTGGATCGGCAATGGTTGTTATTTTTTATTGCTCTATGTTTGTTTTTGAAGTACATGTATCTGACAGACACAGGTATGCTCATTATAGCGATGTCAATCCATTAAGAAGAGGAGAGCTCGGTTGAACCACCAGCGCATCGGACCTCAGCTGGAAACCCTTCCTTCATTAGATCCTTTCTCGACCGGTGGTATTTTTATATTGACAGAGAATAAAAAAAGAATGATTTAAAAATGCAGACCCAGGTCAAAAATGTATGCAACATGTATGCATATTAAAAAGTTGTGTCCTCTGCAAGAATAATCTCTCTTTTTTTTTTTAAATCGTATACATTATCCTGCCCATTATGTCTTTTACCATGTATAAGTTTGGAATAGACGTTGAACCGCAACGTTTTCACATTCTTAAAGCCCTTGCTTCTGTTAAATATTTGTTGCTCTGGCATGTAACTTGCCCCGACAGACCAATGCCCTAACGGGGGTCGACTTCAAAGCCAAAAAAAAAAAAAATATTTGTGGAGTAAAAGAGCAGATGAAGATTTACACAGACCTTATTGAATTTTAGTGTCAAATTTTCATTATAATCTTTTTATTATTCTGACATTAAAGAAAATAAACGTGATATTGTTCAACTTTAATTTAAAAACAGCGGCGGTATGCACTTCATTTTTATAACGACAACATATACCGAATCGAGAAAAAAAAGTACCCATATTTTTGGAATACTTTCGGTAGAATAAAAACGACTTTTACTTAACTGAAAAGTTTTTTTTATTTGCCAGATCGGATAAGGTAGCTTCATACAAAGAGCAGTCTTTTTTTCGTTTTATCAAAAGCAGGGACTCGAACTCAGTGTTAAAGTAGACGAGACTCATAGCAAAGCCACATAAAAAACCTCTTATCATTTGTTATATGTTTTCGCATCACCACGACAACAAGACGCCACGGAAGTTAATGAAAACCCCGATAACTTTGCCGATCCTCAAACTGCACGACAATCTAAGCCAATGAAGTGCTCCTGATTGTTGAACTCTTCAGTTATTTTTATCCCAACACGTTCGTGCTCAATCGCATTCGGAACAACTCTCGACAAAGACTTGTCCGGATACTGTCGTACCGTTACGGATTGTGCAGCCGATGCATCATGTCGATGATGACCAGCTCTTTGAAAGTATATCGCTGGGGTCTGACACTTTATTGATGGGATGAGTGGAAGCGACCTGTTACGATGACAGAAGGCAGATTATTGACATTAAACAGGATGTATGGTATCATAACATGTTATTGCAAATTGCTACGTAACGTCCATAAGAGACTAATAGTTTGCTCTTAACCTGGTTGTTTATGTTTGTCGGGTGGTGGGTGTAACATGGGTGTGGGTATGTGGGGTGTAGTGATACAGATGTGTGGGAGGTTGATGGATGTGGCGTGGGGTGTGTCATCGTTGTGGGTATGTAGTGGTGTTGTTTGGCGGTGGGTGTGATTGTGTTTGTATGTGGTGTGGTGTTTGTGTGTGGGCTGAGGGTTGGTGGAGATGTGTATGCGTAGGTGCTGGGTGTAAGTGATATTACTAGAAATAAATGGTGTTTTGTTCTTTATCAACAAGAACGTCTTTATTATCTCAAATTGATGCCAACATACACATTTAACATTATATAATATAATGGTTAAGTTCTTAGAGCCTTTGAAAGGATTTGTAAACACATGCTGTGTCGTTTTATGAATAAAATAAACGTGCTTTAAGACAATAAAAAGACGATAAAGACCGGCTAACAAGTTGACAATATGTCATAAACCAAATGACGACTCACGTGCAGATTATGTTTTCTTGCCTGAAACACGTACCCAAATAATCACAACAGTTGCAAGATCATTTGCGGGGAAAGTCGCTAGGAAGCATGTTTGCTCTTTCATTAAGCGCATGCGGCCACACCCACTCTTCACAAACCTTGAAGAGTTATGAAGTCCATAGACAGCATTTTAATATAAGCGTAAGTAAAAAGACGACACGCGTACATTATTGTCTTTTAAAAATGGTCAAAATGTGCTCATCTCTGGTGTTGGGATCGTATGAATCAACGTGGTATGATCGCAGGTGCTAACGGCATGCTATTCACAGTGATGGCAGCGCTATATCTGCTTCAAGTGTCCACCGTCTCCAAATAACTGGAATTGTATGATAAATCCAACAAACTAACACATATTTTAGATGTTTATTTAAGCCGGGTAGTGATTATTAGACCACTTGCACAAGGGCCCAATGTTGTAGGTATGTTAAGAAAACTACAACTATTCATTATATTCTGCACTTACTCATCGCATTCTTTTTTTTTTTTTGCTTCGACCTGTTATGAGTCAGTACTTTGTATTATTTTTGTGTTGATTTATCATGTGACATTGCTCAAGTTGACCTGTGCTGCGCCAATGTGAATTTCCTCAATCAATTATTAACTTAACGTAGCCAATAAGACCATTATTTTGTCCGTGCGCTGTTAAAACAGAAAAAAACAAGTCACGAATAAATTATATAAAAACAAAACGCCTCATAATTTCAAAGTTTAGTCTGTTATGTTTTAATAAATTATTAACTTCACAAAAGGAAACACTAAAAAGAAGCTTTTTAACATATTGACTTTGGATATTAATATCAATTATAGAGGTACAAACCTCCTGGTGTTCGGTCTTTTCATTGTCGTGATATTGTCCATATTTGTAAATTATGCTTTTATCTTCGTGTTAAATATCAGAGTATTGATGATATTATTTTTTTAAAATTACAATTTCAAGATAAGAAACGCTCTCTTGTTCTCTGAAACGTTTCTTTCCACCACCCAACACGTATCTTTGGAACGTGATATTGGTATGTCTTAATCATGAATATATTTTAAGTTATTCATGTTTGTTTTGTGATAAAAATATCACACTTTACTCATACAACCTTAACACAGCAGACTAAGTTTTGCCTTGTGTACATTTTGTTTAGACATATAAAATTGAAGACACAACCATTCAATGTTAAACTTCACGATTTTACGATTTCCAAAAGTATAAACCATGAGGTTTAACCATGAAGTTTACACACCTTAAACAACTAGAAACAGTGAAGAGTGACTATTAGCAACTTTCTTAAGTGAAAAATAGTTCAATGTTGTCAAAACACTAGACTTCAAGAAAAGTGACGAAGGCTAAAAACTCTGTAAGAATACATTTTGTATTTTTTCGGACTCATTGCGGTTCGCAATGTATCTTGAAATAACAACGACTTTAGTTTTAGGCCAAACTATTTACAAAAATAAATAGTAAGGAAAGCGGTGCAAGTAGACAAGTAGCTCCGTTTCAGACAGTGTAGATAAATTATCGTACATAATCTAAAAACAAAATCAGTTTCATCATTGAACTAATCTCACATGGATATTGCGTTCTATCATCGATGCTATCTTCTAAAACTCTGAGAAAAAAGCCATTTTATGAATGAATTCACCTCCAATGTTTATATTACTTTCATTTTTTTTCCGCGATGTTGTTCTAAAACTTATTACGGCTGATAGTGTTGCATGAAAGGCTCTACAACATATTTAAATTATTTTACCCGTTAGAAATCGCATTTATCTAGTTTAAATCAAATGCATCATTCGATTTCACTTGGATTTTTATTCCATACCCTAATACTAATTGACGCAATTAATGAAAATATGGTATCCTCAACGCTTTTTGGTACAACAATATTGCCCGGTTAGTGATAAATAACAATTAAGAATCGTAACAGTATGGTCCCTTAAAAAGTATTCGAGGAGAGAAAGTTTGAGCTTGAACAAAATCTCAACTAAAGAAATGTTTCTACAAGTGTGACTTGTCATTCAAGCTTTAATCGCCACGTGTATGTTATTTAAATGCTCATGCTACCTTGAAGCCGACCTCAGGTCCAGAAACAGTGTGACAACTACACCTCATGTTCTTTTAGACGTTTCTACTTTTATTTTTATTTATTGTTCGCATTGTTAACAGGCTGTTATCCTAGTTGCTGTAAAGATGATTCATAATCTCTTGACAGTCAGTCTTGATATAGGTTGGCCTATATTAAACCTTCAAGTAGATGAACGGAAAATCTGGTTGTATAGTAATAGTTACAAACCTTCCTGACGGTTATAAATAGGCCGATGCAGAGGACGAAAATTACTCATCAACGGCATCTTCCGATGCCAAAACCCACCCTTAGTTTGGCCCATACTGGGAGATCACACTGGGGGCTGTCATAAACCAATGTGTGTGTGTGTACTGTTCTTAACACGCCAGAATTTACTATAAACCACATGGGGGCGGATGTAGTATTTTACCGTAGAAGGCGTGCATCTTTTCAATAGCTTCTTATAACAAGTTAGTATGTTGAAAGACGTTAGTTTTTATTTCTGGTCAGTTTGAGATATATTCTGGCGTGCATCTGGAACAAACGTGTCGTAGTCAGTTGGAGATATGTCACGTATCTGGACCGAATGTGTTGTTACTGTAGGTATAAAATTGACTACATGTATATACTTTGGAAATTCTGTCGGGGATGTGCGCCGGGTTCCTGGGCTTCGTATTAATCCACCCCCGTGCTTTATCGCAAACTTATCAAAGCCATCGGTTGAGTCCACTCTAAACAAGATACTGATATCAAATCGCGTCTGTCGTGATTTGATGACTTGGCGGGCTTCTTCTCCTCCCTGTTCAGCAGCTTTAGTGTGCTTTCTCTTCTTTCTCAGTCAAGTTTAGCCCGATTTAGACTGTGACATCTGAAAATATTATACTATTAATTACTTCACAATGCTCGAAAAACAATTCAGAATAACACTGACCTAAATATGGATTAATTTCAGGCAATCTTCCTCGATTTTTTTTCTCAGACAATCAGTTTCCTGTTCGTGACGTCATTACTACCAGAGCGTATCGTTGCCATAGGAACGTGTGCCAGACAATGGTCGTTGAAGCCATGTTGATATTTTTATAATTCCTCCGAGAATTGTTCATAGCTCTTTTAATTAGGATTTATAAATGTATTCGAAACTGGAATTATCCTTATGGCTAACAGTATAGATTTATCATAGTGAAAGTGTCTACTTCTACTACGAGTAATACATGTGTCTATATGCGTTGCTGTTTTATCAGTAATAGCTTACATTGCCAAGAACGGATAATTATGTATAGTTTATTATAAATTGTTTTAAGTGTAAACATTTAGCTAAGATATACAGTTAAACAACAAACGTCAATTGTTTGTTGTTTTTGTGTTTTTAAATAACTTATTACGATAACCTGATACCAAAGTGTACCTATGAACGATTATAACATTAATGAAGTCACTTATTTCTGGAAATATTTCAATTCATGGCAGCTTTTAAAGCGACTTGGTTACAGTTGTAACAGTCGCAGTTGGTTACATTGTTGTTGTTGTTGCTAAAATAACTAACTTAAATAATTCCTCTGATTAGTATAATAAATATGGGCATACTGTCCTTTACAATATAGTGTTTTCGTAAGTTAAGGAGAATCAAAAGAGTTTAGACATTGAAGTATATTTGACCATTTCAAGCAGAGCATCCTTGTACAAAACTATACCAGGTAAACGTGGCAAGAAGCTTCAATTGAAAACGCCTGTCATAAACAGTAAACATATATTATTTCAATAACCTGAAGAAAATGCAGATCGAGTGTTTCTACCTTTTTAAATAATGTAAGTTTTTTGAGTTTATCGTCTCACCAATGGTATTTTAGTTATCTGGAGACAGTGTTCATTTGAAGCAGATCTAGTGCTGCTTTCACAGTGTCTAGCATGCACCTGGCATGATACCACAGCCAGTCAAATTATTCTGACACCGGGTCAACCAGTCGTGGAACTACACTTATATTTTACATTTTAAGGACATGTCTCACCCCGGAATCGACCACGGTCCTTTCGTACCTGGGACCGACGCTCTACCAAGAACGTTTTGTAAATATGTGTATTGTATTGATTTGAGAAAAAGGGTTATGGCTAAAATAGCCCAACAGGTACGGGGGGCCCCGGGTTCGATCCCGGGCCGCGACATACCAAAGTCGTTAAAAATGGTAGTGGTATAGCTTCCTTGCTAACGCTCAAGCAAATATAAGGGTAGTTCCACGATTGGTTGGCCCGGTGTCAGGATAATGTGACTGGCTGTGGTATCATGCCAGGTGCATGCTAGACACAGTGACGGCAGCACTATATCTGCTTCAAGTGGACACCGTCTCCAGATAACTGAAATACTGTTGGTGGGACGATAAACCAAATAAACAAACAAACAAACAACATTCTTGACCTTTTAAGATTGAATTAAAACCAAAGACGCATATCTCGTTCTGAAAGCATTATAAATAGTTTTCATGTTGGCGCTTATGTTTAAATGATCGCTAGAAATATCTGAAATAGATCCTATGTCTTCCCTTGTTATAGACTGATAATGTGCCGACTGTTAAATAAACCATTCAAATCACAGCAAAAAATCATTACTTCATTGAGATATTTTGTCAATAAAGTAATTAAGACCCAAAATAGAAGCTTTTTATCTCAGCCACGTGCTTACAAAAGTATTTTCGTTTCCGATATCTTTAGCAGGAGAGTCGACGCTCAATATAGACTATGTATCTATTAGATTGACACTTAGCTTAATTCAGCCGCTTCGGATTTATCAGGAGTCGGCTGTACTTTCAACGACGTATTCATTTTCAGCACAATGTTGGCTTGTCGATTAAGAGTTACATTATAGATTTCGATTGTGGAAGTATATACAACATGACAACAATATGCAATATAACACAATTTAACGCTTGAAAACATTACGACAATATTTTAAAATATAATGCCATGAGATGAATCCAGAACCAATGAACGCACAAAAATAGTAAAGTTCTTTTTCCGTTGTTTTGTTTGTTTGAAATAAAGATCAGTTTAAATTGTAGTATTTTGAGGCTGCGCCTCGAAAAGTGTTGTTGTTTTCGGTTGACGAAATCCACTATAACCTTGACACCTAATGTAATACTACTAATACTATTACTAATTCAAATTAAATTGGTCAATTTGATAGAAGCTTAATTAAGCTAAGTATTGTTTCTGTAACCTTCAGCTTAGTTCAGTCGCCATGCATATAAATGGCTTAAAAAACACACGCCTATGGGCCTGTGATAATTACATCATTTTAGTGTTTTCACTTTGATTGTTACATTTAGTAATAATGCTTGTATATCTATTCTTGAAGCCTAACAGATTTAGCCGTTTTGAACTCCACATTTTTATATTCACATTATTTTTTTAATCAAGGAAGAAAATAAGTATACCAAGTACGTTCAGCAAAATGGTTGATAGTAAACCTGATGTTAACGTTTAGTAATTGTGGAGTTAAAAGATTGATATTTAAACTTTAGAGAATTCATTCGTTTAAAAGGTAATAACTTTGCATTTAGTTTTGTTTAAATGCCAAGTCATGACAAAGGTTGATAGTGATCTAAACAAAGGTGATATGTGAAAACATGGCCAACGTATGAATTTTGGAATAATTTACGAACAATAAGAAAATATTGGATAATTCGTCAATACCTGAGATGTTTTCTAATACGCATTTTACAAACGTATAACTCAACTATCAATTTCTAACGGTGATAAGCAGTAGACAACGCCTTTGACTATTAAGGAATACAAAAGAATAACAAAAGCAACTAACTCAAAGGAAACCAAACATGGCTAAGACATACAAAGGATATTAGTAGAGCTATAGTAGTTATTTCACTTCAGTCACTTAATTATGTTTATATCAACAAGAGAAGCACCCGTTACTTTAAAGAAGGACAACCAGCTGACCTTGGGGTGCGAGGGCACCTTGCACACCACGCCCCCCCCCCCCCCCCCCAGTTGACCCGGGCGTAAAATTTTCCTCGACTATAATTCTTTAGAAATGGCCTGACCGCACATGTAGACCATGTACGTGATAATCACAAGTATCTTAGGCCGCCATATCTCGTCATATGTTAGCCGCCCGAGCAGAATAAAAGTCACTCGGGCCCCTGCTGCTAGCATGACCCCTGAGGCCATCTGGCTCGTGTGCAACATCCGCCTTGAAAACCTGGCCTGATACCACACCCAGTCACATTATCCTGACACCGGGCCAACCAGTCGAGCAACTTCCCTTTTATTTACTTGGGCGTTTGCAAAGGAGCTATGCCACTACCAATTTTAACGGCGGCCCGGGATCGAACCCGGGCCTTTCCGTATCTGGAATAAGTAGTCTTCATCGAAATTATACAAACACATTCTCGAACACACAACTTAAATCACAATTCAGACAATATTAATGTATATTAATTGTTAAGCATAAATATATCCCTCCACACGTACACACACAGCTGAAAAGTTCTGGATCCGGGCCTGATGACCAAAGTAGTGGCAGTGTGATTAGTAAAATTTGTAACAAAAGAAATACTTCAAGCGTATCATACGTGCTTAGTATATGTTCTCGGTTGTCGGTACAATTTGATACCGCATCTGCAAGTTTTCCCTTCCATGTCAACTTTTCACTAAAATTGAAGAGAATAAATACATAACATAACATAATTTTATTGGCATTATTTTACATACATGATAATATATAATCTCTATATAACGAACAAAGGGTGTTAGTATTTGCAGAGAAGTGGAATTGTTAATGTGTTTAACATAACGAAGTTATTATGTGTTGCTGTTATCTCTTAATTGGAAAGCATGGTATACAAATTATGCAATATTTCGAAAGACATTAACATTTTCAGTTTTAAGGAGAGAGGCAAATTTATGCAAAGTTGGCCAGTGACAAAAATATGGTTTCAAATGTTCTTTTCTGAATTATCTGTATTTCGTACAAACAAGTAAAAATGGTATTCCGTTTCAACTATGTTCATCGAAAAGTGTATGCATTTCCTGTCTTCTAATGGTGTATTGTCATGTCTACCTGTTTCAACGGCCAGGTCATGAGAGGATAGTCTGCACTTTGTCAGTGACGTTCTATATTTATTAGCAGTTACATTGCTTAAGTATGTTTCTCTTTCAAATACGTTTGCAGAGATCTTACATTCTAATTACAAACATAAATTGATATTGGTGATAATTAGAGTAATCATTCTGGTTGGAAAATTACTTAACCTCCAAATGAACTTTAAAGTAATGGCAGTCAGCATCTTTACCTAAACTGTTTGAGAACATTGTTGATCACGACTCGTCAAAGATTCGGCCTTGACATTACTCGCAGATTGACACATGTTGAATGTGATTAAACCTTTCACTTAATTTGTACGTTGTGTAATTTGAACGCTTCTCGCATGTAGGTGGCATGAAATGGCATGAAACAAGGCAAGACTCCAAAACACGTTGGTCTTTTTTTTGTATTTGAGATATCATTCTACGCTGTACCTTCATATTATTAGCCATACTGTGCTACTCACTGCAAAAATGATATAGAAAATCAGGAAATAAAGTTCGCAAAGGTGTTTTTTGTTGTTGTTGTTTCTAGGAGGTATTAGTTGCTAGGCATTCAGAAGATGTCGTTTTAATGAAGGTTGTTTGTATCAGATTCTTTGTTTTATAAGATACTCAATCGTATCTTAAAGAAACTTTGTTCGTTTCCATGAGGTGTTATTTGGTTATTACTAAGGACTTAAGTGCTTCTATGAAATATACTGTTGTTTCCATATGATGTTGTTTCCATAAAATACTGTATCGAATCCAAAATATATTGTTTTGTTTTCATGAAGTACTGTTGTTTAGTAAGCTTTTATGCCATTCCGTTGTACCACGTTGTTTGCTTTGGCATAGAGTGTTGTTCCCACGAGGTTTTCTTCGATAAGCTATGTCTCGTAAAAGACTCCATGCCTTCATTAAAATGTGTTAATAACAACAACAAAAAACAGTGTCTTCAACAAATTCACAGCAGGTGACTGCTATTCAGTCACGATGTTTTTTGTTTGTTTTAAATTCGAACAAAAAAAGCAGACACATGTACAGATTTTATTATATACACATTTATGTTTAATTTGTTTTCCTCTCCCACGAACTAAAATGCTGTTGTTCGCAGGTTCTTCGGTTGTTGTGAGTTTAAAACAGTTGGCAATAAACACTTTCGGCTGTTATAACTTTAAATAAATTGCGCGAACATAATAATGATACTTAAATACTTTTCAGTTTGTCTGAGTTGTCAACTGTTAATAAGGTTAAACTCTGTCATTGGTTAATCGCTGGTTTCTTATCAACCACTTGTGGACACAAACGTCGGTGAAAAGGTTCCTGGTATTTTAGATAAGGTGTTAATACAGTTATAAAACTAAGTTCCGTAAACAAGGAGAGATAAAGCCTTCATTTGAGCAGATTTACCGACATGATGACGATTTCATATCCTGACATTTGCTTGTTCTTCCTGGAGCAAGCGGCGTAACGTAATTTTCACACTTTCTGTAAAAACATGTACATGTAAAGGAGCAGTACTCCGAGAGTAACACGTGACATGACGTTTGTTTAAATAGTGTTATGTTCTGTTCATTTAACATTATTTTTGTTTCGTATTTTAAGCAATTTATTACATGACTTGAAGCAAATCTTCACATTATCGTTGTGGAGTCAAAAGAAACACTGTAAAATTCTTTTAAAATACTAAAATACTGTGTTCAATGCTGAACTGTTTCGCTTTTACTAAAATCATCCCGTATTTCTAGCAAAAATACAGTTTTTAAGTCTCTTGCAAACTTTAATGTTTTAAAATTTATCACACTCGCCTCGTTTAATATCGAATTTGCTTTTTTTTATATTCGTATGCCTGTACGGTTAAATTATTAATATATACCATTAATTAGTTCTTTAAAGCGAACAATAATGATCATTATGGCTATGTCTGGTTATTACTTGCGGGGAAAAACACATGTCTGGGTAGAGCCACAAACGCACAGCAGATCAGCTGGAGATCTTCCCACCTCAACTCACGCAATAAAGTGGGCGTGAAGCATCTTGGTCACAGCTATCAAATTTGCATTATTTTTAAATTCAAGGAAAGATTTATTAAACCAAAATGATAAATAATACAAAAAAGCTCTGATCAGTATAATATGGATGCATGCCATACTTTGAAAGATTGCGTGCCATTTAGATTGACAAATCAAAAGCGTTTCGACGCTTTTAACAATTTTTGTCCGTATTTTTTACATCAAAAGTAGTTTAAGCGGTAATTTATGTCATGTGCATATTTCAGGCTAAAGCATTATGCTAACTTACCGGTTAGTTGCGCAGTATTCGTGCGGTTTTATATGCCACGAACCTACGCGAAACACGTGACCGAGTCGCTTGAATAATACTTATCTAAAATAAAACTGTCCAAGTTAAGAAGTACTATTAGAATTAAGTTTTGAAATACTAACGTCCAATGTACTCAAATGAAAATACACGTAACAATCCTGATAGGATTAATTAAATGACAACATAGATTATATGCACGGGAAGATTTTATACAACGCCATTTCACAGGTAACATTGTTGTACTCATGAATGAGAAAATACGGCAAGGATCTATTAAGTCTATTTCGTCAGATCCACTGTACTGTATTGATATGTCTAGTGATCAAGCTTTGCCCAGTGTTAACAGGGATGGCAGCACTGTTTAGTGATTAAGTCATGCCCAGTGTTAACAGTGATTACAATACTGTCTAGTGATCAAGTGATGGCAGCACGGTCTAGTGATGAAGTCATGCCTAGTGTTAACAGTGATGGCAGCACTGTCCAGTGATTAAGTCATGCCCAGTGTTAACAGTGATAACAACACTGTCTAGTGATCAAGTGATGGCAGCACGGTCTAATGATTAGGTCATGCTCAGTGTTAACAGTGATGGCAGCACTGTCTTGTGACTAAGTCATGCCTAGTGTTAACAGTAATGGCAACACTGTCTAGTGATCAAGTGATGGCAGCACTGTCTAGTGATTAAGTCATGCCTAGTGTTAACAGTAATGGCAGCACTGTCTAGTGATCAAGTGATGGCAGCACTGTCTAGTGATTAAGTCATGCCTAGTGTTAACAGTAATGGCAGCACTGTCTAGTGATCAAGTGATGGCAGCACTGTCTAGTGATTAAGTCATGCCCTGTGTTAATAGTGATGGCAGCACTGTCTAGTGATTAAGTCATGCCCGGTGTTAACAGTGATAACAACACTGTCTAGTGATCAAGTGATGGCAGCACGGTCTAATGATTAGGTCATGCCCAGTGTTAACAGTGATGGCAGCACTGTCTAGTGATTAAGTCATGCCCTGTGTTAATAGTGATGGCAGCACTGTCCAGTGATTAAGTCATACCCAGTGTTAACAGTGATTGCAGCACTGTCTTGTGATTAAGTCATGCCCAGTGTTAACAGTGATTGCAGCACTGTCTAGTGATCAAGTGATGGCAGCACTGTCTAGTGATTAAGTCATACCCTGTGTTAATAGTGATGGCAGCACTGTCCAGTGATTAAGTCATGCACTGTGTTAACAGTGATTGCAGCACTGTCTAGTGATCAAGTGATGGCAGCACTGTCTAGTGATTAAGTCATGCCCTGTGTTAATAGTGATGGCAGCACTGTCGAGTGATTAAGTCATGCCCAGTGTTAACAGTGATTGCAGCACTGTCTAGTGATCAAGTGATGGCAGCACTGTCTAGTGATTAAGTCATGCCCTGTGTTAATAGTGATGGCAGCACTGTCCAGTGATTAAGTCATGCCCAGTGTTAACAGTGATAACAACACTGTCTAGTGATCAAGTGATGGCAGCACGGTCTAATGATTAGGTCACGCCCAGTGTTAACAGTGATGGCAGCACTGTCTAGTGATTAAGTCATGCCTAGTGTTAACAGTAATGGCAACACTGTCTAGTGATCAAGTGATGGCAGCACTGTCTAGTGATTAAGTCATGCCTAGTGTTAACAGTAATGGCAGCACTGTCTAGTGATCAAGTGATGGTAGCACTGTCTAGTGATTAAGTCATGCCCTGTGTTAAGAGTGATGGCAGCACTGACTAATAATTAAGTCATGCCTAGTGTTAACAGAAATGGCAGCACTGTCTAGTGGTCAAGTGATGGCAGCGCTGTTTAGTGATTAAGTCATGCCCAGTGTTTAAAGTGATGGCATCACTGTCTAGTGATTAAGTCATGCCCCGTGTTAAAAGTGATGGCAGCACTGTCTAGTGATCAAGTCATGCCCAGTGTTAACAGTGATTGCAGCACTGTCTAGTGATCAAGTGATGGCAGCACTGTCTAGTGATTAAGTCATGCCCAGTGTTAACAGTGATTGCAGCACTGTCTAGTGATCAAGTGATGGCAGCACTGTCTAGTGATTAAGTCATGCCCAGTGTTAACAGTGATTGCAGCACTGTCTAGTGATCAAGTCATGCCCAGTGTTAACAGTGATTGCAGCACTGTCTAGTGATCAAGTGATAGCAGCACTGTCTAGTGATCAAGTGATGGCAGCACTGTCTAGTGATCAAGCGATGGCAGCACTGTCTAGTGATCAAGTGTTGGCAGCACTGTCTAGTGATCAAGTGATGGCAGCACTGTCTAGTGATCAAGTGATGGCAGCACTGTCTAGTGATTAAGTCATGCCCAGTGTTAACAGTGATTGCAGCACTGTCTTGTGATCAAGTGATGGCAGCACTGTCTAGTGATTAAGTCATGCCCAGTGTTAATAGTGATGGCAGCACTGTCTAATAATTAAGTCATGCCTAGTGTTAACAGAAATGGCAGCACTGTCTAGTGGTCAAGTGATGGCAGCTCTGTCTAGTGATTAAGTCATGCCCAGTGTTAATAGTGATGGCAGCACTGTCTAGTGATCAAGTCATGCCCAGTGTTAACAGTGATTGCAGCACTGTCTAGTGATCAAGTGATGGCAGCTCTGTCTAGTGATCAAGTGATTGCAGCACTGTCTAGTGATCAAGTGATGGCAGCACTGTCTAGTGATCAAGTGATGGCAGCACTGTCTAGTGATCAAGTGATGACAGCACTGTCTAGTGATCAAGTGATGGCAGCACTGTCTAGTGATCAAGTGATGGCAGCACTGTCTAGTGATCAAGTGATGGCAGCACTGTCTAGTGATCAAGTGATTGCAGCACTGTCTAGTGATCAAGTGATGGCAGCACTGTCTAGTGATCAAGTGATGGCAGCACTGTCTAGTGATCAAGTGATGACAGCACTGTCTAGTGATCAAGTGATGACAGCACTGTCACAACATGAAGTGATTACTTTATAGCTGTTCTGTTCTAACAACACTTCCACGTGAGCGCCCATAAAAACGACAAAAAGTCCCGATGAAAGTTAGCAAAAGATGCATTGTTGTTATTTTATAGAGGGAGATGGTTGTTACTGACTACTGGGATAATTAACTATAAATAATAAAGTATTAGTTTGACCACGCTGTCTACGTTGAACTTTTAATTTTGTCTGCATAACTAACTGTGAAATAACTCAACACTTTAAAAACTTTTGACTCAGTAACATGCATCATCTAGTTTTACTCTAGATCTGCACAAAATGTTATTTTAAATAATGCATTTCACCACTTATGCCATTTACATCAGCTTTTAGCATCAACCAAGGAATCAAACTTATGTATGTTAAAATTGTAAGTTGTAACGTGATGTAAACATAACCTAAGTTGCTTCCATAAATGGAAGCACTTTTAAAATAACAATTTAAGTTACAACATAAAGGCAATGCAGTTTACTTAAGTTAAGTGGTTTTATTCAACTGTGTGTGTTTTTCTTCAATTAAGTTCAAAATAAATTCTGACACGTACTACAATCACTTGAAACAAAGGTTGTCATTTTGGTGGCACGTTATCAACAGCACGTGTTTTAAGAAACAATAATCTAACCTTCCCAAAATGCTGCTAATTATCAACTTCAGACAATTCTGGTAAACACGGTTGAATACTGTCACGATTTTGTCATTGAAATATACACTTAATTACACTAAATTAATTACTTTTGTATTAAAATTTGATTGAAGTTTTGTTACACGTATGACGCATGGTGTCCTTATCTGGTGATGTTGTTCAACAATGTCCTGTGATCTATGGCACCATGATGCTAAAAGTCATTTCATAATAGAAATCCAACCTCTTTTCATTTTCGTTTAATTACAAAGTTCCAATTTCTTCGATAGTTAGTTATGTGCTGACTTGAGAAAAAATTTCCATTTTTTTATGACACAACTCTGACCAATCACGTGTATCTTCTTTATGTAAAAAAAGCAATAAATGACGTCATATGTTGTTGTTTAATATTGGAAGTGTATATGTTGGTGCCATTATGATGTGTTTGGTAAAAGAATTGGGAAATTTTCTTGTCTGACAGTATTGCATTTTTGTTGACATTTTTCACAACTTGATTCTAAATCTGTGTTTTTGGGATACGATAACTGCCTTTGATTCATGTGATTGGTAATGGGTCAAGTTTTTGTTATTTTGGAACAAAATATGACTTTACCTTTTGTCGTGATTGTTTTTGTTGGCATTGGAGGAATGTATTTAAATAGCATATGTTTACGCCAACGCGATGCGAACATCAGTATTGAAGAGACTTTCTGCGTGATTTTTATTTTATTTTTCCGTGAGATACACATTCTTTGACATTTATTGATGTGTTGATTGAAAATCTGATTATTCATGGTAAGATACCTCAGGATCATTAATGTCATTGTTAAGTTTTAACATTTGTAAACAAACATGATCTAGAATTGGTGCTGTTTTATTATTTGAAGAGTATTTTAATATATTTTATCCATGAAAGTTTATTTAAATCAGTTCGACCCATCTCCCGCTTTCCACTCTGCCTGAATCTTAACAAAAAATGTGAAGAGTTATAAGCATGACTGTTGCATTTGTTTTCGCGTTTCTGTTTTGTACTTTTCAATGATTTAACTTTTACAATTACCATAAAAGCTGGTATCCGAAAGTTAAGATCAAGCAATTTTTCATCAAACAACCAAAAACATATTGTCACCTGAACTGATCCTGAGAAATGCCGTTTATAGATGTCCTGCAACTATGTGAAAAGTGCATCACAACACCACAATCGTCATTACGACGTATTTCTGTTCTTAGTCACTCTGTCCTATTAGCTATTTTTTGAAATTAAAAAAGTAACAAAACACATGACCACCTATATTTGAAATCACGTTATATAAGTATCATTAACTATGACGTCGATGTCTATTTTTAGCGAAAATCGAAATTTTAAATATTTAAAAAGAATGAATATTTTGAGCGTTTATAACGAGTTCTAGTGTCTTAAAACTGATATAATTTTAAAATCCATTTTCCTAAGACTATAATATGATTTTCTGTAGAAATTATGCAGAAATACCCCAAACAGGTATCAGATATTGTTACATGCATTTGACGTTGGTAAACTGTCGGATACCACCTTTAATCACATTCACATTTTGATTAACGCATTGACGCACATAATTGAAGTCTATACATTAACGCCTTCACACACCCGTGAAGTTGGGCGAAATGCTTCTTTTAGATTATCAAGAACAACACAACAAAAAAACCCTAACAACAAGCTATTTAGAGATTGAAAGCTTATGTAACACAACTTTGTGTAAGACATCTCGTTTTTATTACTCACCTTTCAGACTGCGTAGTTTTAACCCTAGGTAATTGCCATCAGATTACATCATTAGTAGAATAGAATTGCATTAAAGACTTAAAATTTTATTAACATAATAATGGAATATAGTAACCCATTTATCTGATGCACATATTAGAGTGATATATTTTAATATTTATTATAAACAGAGAATGACATCGCTCGAGAAAATTAATCAACACCGCACAAACTTTCCACAAATTCTATTTCCATAAGCCGCCGTCACACACCCGGAGAGTTTGGATTAGTTGGCGAGCTCAGTATGTTAAGGTAACACTTGTCGTATTTCAAGTAAAACATCACCCTAGTTCTTGTTTACTTTCTAACAACTAGGCGCGATTAAACATATAAATAGAAAGTCATCCGCAAAGTGTTCTGTTTCTGGTCACACAGTTAAAAATATTGGGCGTTAGTGGTCTAGTGGTTAAGACGTTGGACTCCGGATCGGAGGGTCCCGGGTTCGAACACAAAACTGACTACGTGATGTTAGTCCTTGAGCAAGACTGTTTACGGCACATTGTCCTAATTACTTATTCTACCCTGGAAGTGGACAGTCGAAATGGATCATATAAGCTGAAAGAACATGTTTTCATTCGACTATTAAACTTTAAAAAAGAGAAAGAAAAGTAAACCGTTCAAACCAAGAGCTGAAACTTTCGGATCTACACTACTTGCCAATATCAAATGCTATAAAAACTTACCACGGTCTGTTAATCACAGCATGGCAAAGGGCGATAGTTTCTATTCGTCTAACAAGATATTTTTAAACTCATTTCAATATGCCCTTTGTATCTCCCAGCACGATATAAGCATATTTACACGCGCCCTAGTTCCACCAGCACTTATCTTAAAGGTAGTGCTCCTGTATATAACATAGTTAAGATAATGGCGACGTTCTTTTTACTGTTGGCGGGGAAAAACTCCCAGAAAAATATCTCGTACTTTACTGCTAAAATAATTTCAACGTGAAATTTATCGCCAGATCTAGATTCGAACCCATCAACCAAGGGGCTGAAAAGTAGTTAGAGACTTCTACTACTTGTTTACATTGGTTTTCGGGCCGAAATAAACCAACTCATATAAAAATAGAATGCATAATGTACACTAAGCACCGCAAGCAACGTGGTTAATCAATAATTTTGATTGAATGCACTACAGTCGGGGCATGTTATGATAAAATTTAAATAAGCTAGTAAAAGTGATTATGTACTCGATTACTCGAAAGAAACAGTGATTAGGCATTCGAGTACCAATTCAAGTACCCATTGACATCCCTACTTAATATACGACTCATGTTAGAATGTATATAATATTTACAGTATACGTAGATAAAACATTACATGCGTTTATCTTGTGCTATTATTATATCTACCTATTTTCATTGCGCATTGTAATTTCCAAGACACCTCTATTTAATGATTTAATAGATAATGTACTTTTTTGCGAGCACGAGGCATATTGAAATAGTTTCCTACTGTAGATCACGCCACACACTCACGTGACTCAATATTTGCTTTTCTACACTTTAAACAAAAATGAAAGCGGGAGCAATTAAGTGTTATTTTGAAGCTTTTAAATGAATGCGCATTTTAGTCTGGAAGATAAATTTGTAGACTTGAACTTGTAAAATCACAACACAATTTTCGTTAACAACAACCTTTTTTTTCACCGTAAGTCTTTCATACCAAATATACACATTTACCTAAGTTAAGTGCTCTTCATTCGGAGATAATTTTAGAAAAAAAATATAAAACACAACAAGATAATTTGTCACCAGACACGCTGTATAAATGAACATCGCATACAAGTGCGGTTCATTGTCGTCTGTAAGTAGAAGTGGATAGGTTTAGTATTGTCAGGCTGTAACAGCAAGCAGGGACTTTGAACTAGGGGTTTCTTTATTGGTCAAACAGTTTAGTAACAAGTACAGTCCTCAGTGAACTAGTATTTACCGTGAAGCAAGAGTTGAATTGAATATATTCTTCACATTGTAACGGCTAATATGATGCGATACTGACAGCGGACTATTCTACTAATTGCACACTTTAATCAGGTATTTAAATATATTTTAGTCATTTTATTCTTCTTATTTTTTTAATTGAAATTGTCATCTTCTTTCTTTTCAACATTTTTATGGAATATATTTTTCATGTTTATTTTTCTTCTGGCAACCTCATCCTCACTGTCATCTGATTTTTTAAGATCATCTTCTTCCCGATCTTCCATTTCTATTTTTCTTTCTTTATTTCAATCTCTTTCTTCTCTGCATTCATTGATTCTTTCTTTGACTCTTTCTCATCTTCACCTTCTCCACTAGCTTCAACTCCTTCTCCTACTGTGTAGTTCTTTCGATTCTTCGTTCCTTCTTTTCTGATATTTTTTTCTGTTATTGCTCTGTTGCGTAGTTATAATAATAATATATCACGTCGGATTTTGTTTTATTTGTTAAAGAAGTATTTGTTTTTTCAGCGAAAGAAAATGTAGTTTGTATCTAAGAGTCTCTTTTTTAAAAATCTTTTTTTTAACAATTCTTACTATTGTTGGAAAGAGACTTTACATATTTATCTGCATCAAACCAATACCTTTGAGAAAAGGTATTAAATATGTTGAATTCATTATCAATGTTAATATAATACGTCTACTGTCAAAAGAGGGCCTAGTTCAATGAATTGTCCATGTGTTTTTTTGAGTACTGATTCTACTCAAGAAGTGAATATTCAAGAAGAATTAGTCTAAGTTGGAAAATAGTGTTTTTTGATGATTGAATATTAACACATTTTTAAGACTAAACTAGCTGTATGTATAACGCTTGTTGTTTTTGCTGTTTTAAAAAAGCCCATCGCATCCACGTAATATAACGTGACATTACGGCGAAATCAAGCTATTTTCGGTGATGGTAGATCTCTGACAAAGGCCTCGGTAGAACCAACGGCGCTCCGCAGGTCAGCTTGAAGACTTTCCCATAGTTTAAAACAATGAAAATGTACTTCCAAGATCGCGTTTGGTTGAAGGAGAACGTTGATTGAATTAATTATGGTATACATTAAATCCCTACAAACAATCAGCATATTGTGTGTTCTTGAAAATATGGCCCTGGTCAAAGTACTCTGTCTTTGTTAGCAACTGTCAACCTGCAGAATAATAGGAATAATAGGAAAACCGCCTTTGCTTGACTTGGCACGAGTGAATAAAGTCTATACAAATACTGTTGATCCAGATTGTTTGACAAGACATAGGAATTAAATGGACTATTTAAATCTACCAGTTTACGGATACCTTATGGAGAACAAATAATCTCGTAGTCAATATAGACGAGTATACTCCCCATAGTCCTTTAATGGATCTCCGGAACAATACATTTGATAACTTTATTTCAGAAAAAAAACATACCTAATATAATAATACGATAAGCAGAAAATTTGTAACATTCCAATAAAGAAAAAAGGTTAAAAATCAAAATCAAGAAAAGGGAGAATATGGAAAAACTAGGCAAAAATAGGTTAATTCGGAGATTATTTTGAATTCCTACGGGGTATTGTCGTGGAATTGCTGTGACGTGTTAGAATAACCTTTAGTCTGCTGTAATACGGGTCATGTTTGTGATCGTGAACCCATTTTTGTTTGGCTGATGAATTGTTAGCAGATGTAAATATTAACATTGTACTGAGCATAGTCGTTATTCCTTTTGTATCTGATATTTTGAATTATTCATGACGTATTTTCAAAGATTTGTTTGGTACGATTGACCGACTTGTGTCATTTTATGGTACATGTGCCTTGGGTTCGGAAATAATTTAAATAGCGGATGTCCACACAGCGATTAGAATTAACCTACTAGCGAATGATGGGAGGAACGATCCTAAACGTAAATGTCAAGACTTAAATTGTCGTCCATTTTGTGTCTGGCGTATAAATTGCAGTCAGCCAGGGACTATTTCATAAACATTTAAATGTCATGTTTTGTAATTTATCCAATGCGTACATTCCTCGATCTTTTATAATACGATCATTGTCTTTGATGTTTATTCGAATATATTGTCGTGCCACTGGTACCAGACATACAATACTTCATTCGTTAATTAAACAAACAAGCAACAACAAACAGTCAAAAACATCCTGTTTTATAGAATAATAAACAGTAACCACCGATAAACCAAGGCAATTTTTTCAATTTGACGTATAAAACGCGATTTGCTGAGCACAACCTGTTTTATAAATGACCTGGTAACACTTGAAAACTCCGACAAAAAGTTACAGTGGAAAGATAACATGTCTACATCATTACATTACATACAAATCTCATTTCATCACTTTTCATCTAAATGCCCCCCCCCCCCCACACACACACACACAAAAGTCATGTGCGGAAGGTTATACTCAGATGAACGTTCAAAAAGTTGATTTAGGTTTAGCTTTAATATGCATACTGTGTACGCAAGTTCTTTTTGTCTGGAATTAGCTAAAGCAACCTCATTTGAAACATTGGGGCGTGGTTATAACTTTGTCGATCGATAAATTTCTCAAGGTAGAGTAGTGTCGCTAAAAAAGTTACACCGCTTTTAAGTCAACATGTAAGACCGCACAAAACCTGTGATAAGCTTAACTAAGATATAGCACGATCCATGGAAACACCCTGCATTCATTGAAATCCATGTGTAGTACAATTTTCTATGTTTAAACCATAACGAGAAATGTTTGTTTGTATTGTTAGCTAATAGTAATTATTGTTAGAGGAGGGCGCCAGATTGTGTCTGAATAGAAACCATCGGTGTATCGAAGGTTAACTGATAGTTTTCGCCTTGACCGGGACTCGAACCCACGCGGTAAGGGGCTGAAAAGTAACAAGTCGGCCATTATAACCGCGTGACCGCCTCCTCCCATGAAAGAATGACTCATCTGAAGATTTCAAGTATTAGCCTACTTAACTCTCCCACAGGCAGCTAGCCAGGGCTTTTCAGTTAGATTTTAGTTTTTAAGTACATTGTCTTGTAAATGGACACACCTGACGTTTTACAGCTTTTATAAGTACATTTAAAGTTTCCTTTTAAATCGATGTTTCTTTTTAACCAGAACAAGACAACAGAACATAAAACAAAATTGGCATACATGCAAGTGCCGACAGCATACGATAAATCAAAATGAACAACAGATAATCGAAAGTCAAGATCACTTTAAAACGATAATAATTTTTTGTTCAAACTGGTTTAAAATTACTTTTAATGATATATAAAGTAGTTTTTTTTCTGTTTTGTTTCTTGATTTGTAATAAACAACATAATTATGGAATATCCTGAATGAGGAATGTTTATTTAAAATGAACTAGTGTATTTATACAACGTTTAGCATAAGTAAGCAATTGCCTGCAAATGACTTGCTTGTCAATCTTTAGAACGTCGTGATAAAACCGTTAGGTTGCTTATTTTGTTATTTAAAATCAACAATCCTTCGACAGTCGAGGGCGTCAGATTTCCGACCAACTTGACTATACAAGTTTAGTTAAAATGGGGAGGGGGGAAGGGGGGGGGGCAATTAATTATAATTATTAGTGACGTCTAGCGTTTTGGTGGGTGAAGTCTTGGTAGAACCACTGGTGCTCCGCATGTCAGACGTATTAACTGATCGACATGCGACATTTTTTAAAACTCTTATAATTTAAAACAATTAAACTTTCAAGCCATGAAACAACTAGAACTATAGTCATGTCTGGCATGTTAGCCTTTAATATATGCTATATAAGAGTTGTTCTTTTGTTATAACCATTATAATGCAAGTTTAGCGTAGGTATTTATGCCAAATGAAACGACACGATTCACAATTCAGCAAAGGTTAAATTTGTGCTTCTCTATCGATCCATTTCGTGTACTGTTAATGACTGACGTATACACGTGACTTCACAATATTGCATGCGCAGTTAGGATTATATGGCCTCGTATTACTAGGTTTGTGAGCAATGAATTGCTAAAATCTTTTTAAAAAGCGATGCGATGCTTTTAAGTCGCCATTCTCAAAGACAGCACCGTCTTTTGAGCGACAGGTTAGTTCATGCTTTAAACATTCAACGAGGACTATGTTAAAACGTGAATTGAAAATAAATGAATACTTAAAAACATTGAAAAAAAATCCTCCACAAATTATAGGATTATTTCTCTAATCTATCCAGATTTTCAAGACAATAAAACAACGCCTGACATTAAAGGTACTATAACTGTCAATTAAAGAATAAAGATACCATTATTTCATTTTGCCATAGTCTTTGGGCGGAGGCTAGTCTAAATATTGTTGTTTGAAATAGATGATTAGTCTTAAGCAAGACAAAGCTTGTAAAATTACAACACATGTATTAGTTATTATTCCTACACCTTCATTGCATTAACCAATTACATTGCATTGTCATTCCTTTATGGCAAAGAACCAAGTTGAACAGATTAACAAGTTTTTTTCTCGATACAGTGAATCTATGTTGTAATTATCAACAAAGGTTTCTCGTGCCAGTGTAAACAGGTTCGCGCTATGTGTTAAAATTGCTATGCGACACTTTTTTTTCTCAAACAACCTTATAAATTATTGTTACCTTTGAAGAAATTAAACATTTTGTGTATTGCAATTTATTATAAAACTACTTAAAGCAAAGTTTGTACTTCGATTAAATGATCCAGACAGTAAAGCACTGGACTGGCAGACAAGAACTATCTTGTTCGACTCCTTCAAATACCTTGCACTTTTCAATTATTTTTTTCTTTTTATTTCTTTTTTCATATAGACATCTACTGTATTATGTCAACGAATTATTTCATAAAACATACAGTAATAAACACAAGATTAATATTAAATATAAATATATAACATACGAAGCATTGATATCATATAAACTGATAAAACAACGCTACGTAAATTAAAACATTAATTTATTAAAACAGACAAAATCATATGAAAAAAGCTCGTGAAATATTTTTTTAAGATCCTGCTAACCCCTATAAAGATTTTCTGCTGGGTTGCTTTCCCAAATTCAAAACAACGCCACAGTTCACTATTGATTCTAACACTGTTTCAAACCGTTTCCTTTTCTGGATATAGGAAGCAGAAAGCGCCTTTCCAAACCCGTGGTTTTACTTTTCTATTGTCATGTGTGACGTATGAGAATTAATGAGCTATTCCCAGCCGGTATGACACGCGGCTTCCATTCATTCGGTTCTATCAATAGACCTTCCTCCTACTACTTGTGCCATTAATGAACCGCGGTTCCAAGACGAGAATCCGGCAATACCATATTGACAATATTGATAGAGAATCCACGAGCCAGGCAAGAAGAACCCCTTGTGGGTGCTTGCGAAACCAGCCAATTCTATCGTTTAAGCTCTGCCTATACTTTGGGAACTGGTTGAACGAAGGCCTATTGGATCGATTTTAAGTTTCCATCGATCAGAATTTCTGGTTGGCTTGTCTCCGATGTTCAACAGAAGGAACTAACTGACTGGATCAAAATCGGAAGCCTAATATGCGAGCAGATAAATAAACTGTGGTATGGTCTTACTGTATGAAAAAAAAATCGCATATTTGTTTCCACACACAAAAAAAGACATGCAAATTTTATTTGCGTTACTGGTTGGCTCTAAACTGTTCTCAAGTATCAAACACGAGACTATACCATTAATGTAACGGTAAAGATCGTGGTTAACCGTCGATCTACACTACACAAAACACATGCATTACATAATGTTTGTAAACTGTTGATCGATTCAGTTAACAATTACGGATTTAACCAAGCAATGTTACAGAAGTCTATCAACACACATGATAAACGGTTGACATGCCTCACACAATAAGGGCTTGATTTAATCCGTGTTTGGCCATAACTCATAAAAGAGAAGTTGTCGACAAATTGGTAAAAATACAGGAAGCGCCATGAAGTCGTGTGTGTTATCCTGACCAGAGTTCTACAGAGTTCTAGAACAACCCCACTTAGGCACTACATGGCGGACTTTGTACATATTTGTTATACAATAGCGGATGGTATTACCCTAGAAAGTTATTTGTTTAAATGGCAATTCATTTGGTTTGCTGTTTGTAAACTGTAGCCTATAATTAAACTCTCCGTTATTTATATTTACATGTATACACTGGTAGACCAGTTTGTGACATGATGGCATGCTAAAAAGCTCATTATGGAGAGGTCTGGCGGCTGGCATGCGGTGCACCGTGTGGATCGTCGTATGTGGTTTTGTTTATCTTCGTTCTTTATCTATGGTATTTTGAAAACACTATTCTTTTCCTCCTGTAACATTAAATAGCTGACGATGTTCTTTGTTTTGAAACCCACTTGTTTCATCTAAAGTCTGTTTTAAAAACACAGTTTATATGACATAACGCATTCTTATTAAAAGATTAATACGATTATAACTAAACTCTCTCGATTCAGTGATTCGCATATAACTATCATCGTAGTCAGCCAGTCAGTAGACAGTTTAATGCTTAGCGAAAAGGCAAGTGCTATATAGAGGTTCTGCAATACAAGCTCCATTCACATTTCCACTGGTCGCTTGGCGGAGGAACATTGTGTTGTTGGGCCATTTGTTCTGTGTTTGCTGCTACTGTTTCTGTTGTTGTTGCGGGACGGTGTCTACGTGTGTTTTGCATAAATGTGACATATGCCGACGGATCTTTTTGCAAGGATAAACGTCGAGAGGACGGACTCGAAGCCAATGGGAAAGAGTAAAGAGGTAAAACTACATATACACAGAGTGAATGAATATTCGAATATGTGTCACTAGGTGTCAGAGAATTATTTTAGTTTTCTAACTGTTGCTTTAACTTACTTTATTTTTAATTTAAAGAAGCATTTGTAAATAATTGAGATTTTATTAGTTGTCTGTGTTTTATTTTACTTTTATTTGGGTGGATTCCTTGCTGCTTGGGCGTGTTATTGTAGAACTAGCTAATTTTTAATGTGAAAAACAAAAACAAACAACACTTAACTATAACAACCTATTACAGTGGGCGTGGACTGACAGAGATCAAACACTAGACCTTTGTTATGTTAATTGTTTATAATGTATAACGAATTAAAACAATTTCATTGTATACATGGCGATAACAACAGAATTAGCGAGTATATGGGATTAATTTTATGTAGTAGTTAATACACTGATAGTAACAGATACACTGGAGTAGGGTGCAAGGCAACGGATTGTAGTGCTTAGGCCTATTCTTTAAGGTAAGTTTGCATGGTAATTGTAGTAGTTGTAGTCGTAGTGGTAGTAGTAGTAGTAGTTGTATTGTTGGACGTTGTAGTATTAGTAGTAGTATTTGTAGTGGTTGTAGTTATTATTGTCGAAGTTAGATGTAGCAGTTTTGTTGAAGAAGTGATAGTTGGTGTAGTAGTAGTAGTAGCAGTTGTAGTAATGGAAGTAGTAGGAGTAATAATAGTAGTAGTGGTAGTAGAAGTAGTAGTAGTAGAAGAAGAAGCAGTAGCTGTAGAACTAGTTGTTGTAATAGTTGTAGTAGTGTTAGTAGTAGTAGTGGTGGTAGTAGTTGTTACTGTTATTGCAGTAGGAAAAGTAGAAGTAGTAGTAGTAATAGTAGAAGCATTGGTAGTAGTAGTGGTAGCAATAGTAGAAGTCGTATCTATAGAACTAGTTGTTGTAGTAGTATAAATAGTAGAAGTAGTAGTAGTAGTAGTTGTTGTTATTGAAGAAGTAAAAGTAGAAGCACTAGTAGTAGTAGTTGTTGTTGTGGTAGTAGTAGTAGTAGTAGTAGTAGTAGTAGTAGTAGTAGTTGTTGTTGTTGTTGTGGAAGTAGTAGTAGTAGAAGTAGTAGTAGTAGTAGAAGTAGTAGAAGTAGTAGTTGTTGTTGTGGTAGTAGTAGTAGTAGTAGAAGTAGTAGTAGTAGTAGTAGTAGTAGTAGTAGTAGTAGTAGTAGTAGTAGTAATAGTAGTAATAGCTGTTGTTGTTGTTGTTGTTTTCGTTCTAGATTTTTGAGGAGGGTATAGTGAAGAAGATAGCAAAAGCAGCAGAAAAAGTTGTAGAGCAGACATAAGTAATAGAGTACATTTTCCACAATAATCATTTTACAGTTGGCGGTTAATAAGTAACAAGTAGCGAGTTTGTGTCAAATTAATTAATGTCTGTACAGAACTATCCTCTATATGCATGTTCTTGTTTTGATATTCGATTGATAGACAAAGTTAACAACAAGAGGCGGGAATGTACCAGCCAAAACAAGCTAAAGGCATTTAATAACCGTTGGTATTTACACTTATATTACATATCTTTATATGTGACATGAGTGTGTCCATAAAGTCAGTCATTTTGATACACAAACCCTTTCCCAGCCAACAAAGATGAAAACATGCTGGTTTGACTCAGCGTCTCGCCGAATATCTTCATAATAGATTTTTTCATCGACCAGTTATGCAATTTATGTAAATTACGAAACAAACTATACACTCGAGGAATATTTATTACTTTATTTCTTTTAACTATGTGCATAAGGCATCCTTCCATTTATCACATGGTAGGTTAATAAAATATTTACAGGTAGTTGGGTGGTTCTTCCACCTTAGGCGTAAGCAATCTCACATTTAATTAGAATACAGTCAATAATTGATTATTTCAATTTGCTAATACATTTTGACATTTCTAGGGTATGGTAATATGTTTATTAAGTTAATATACGTTTTTTAAAATGTTTGTGTATAGAATATATATCGTAGATATATCGATGATAAAATCACATTGCTAATGTACTTTCACTAAAGACTGTTAAAAAGATCGCGATCACATTTATTATACACCACTACTGGAAATTTGGACTAATTAGGCGTCAGTTTATCCGTACGTCTTGTTGTTCGTTATAAAAGTGAAGATCAGATTTTAATTAATAATTAAAGTGTTGTGCAACAGCAAGAAGGAGTTGATATCGTGATAGCCCTACTAGTAAATGATTTCACAGCTGTCTTTCTGATCACTTTGTTTGTTTGTCTATACAACCCCGCCTTTGTAGCTTGATATAGAATATTTCATAATAAGGCCGGGTCATCTGGGAGTATCACTATTTAGAAATGACTCATTGAACTTGATCATGCCCATGCTGTTAAAATCTACGTCGTTGTCTCCAGAGGAATTGATCGTCTGATAATTGGTTATGCCTCTCCTGATTGTGGCCTCACTTAAAGCGGTGTAGACACAGTTTCTTGGTTTATTTTAGTAAACAACAGTAAACAGCTTACAACCTCGTAATGATCATAATGTAAAATTAAAAATGCAAAGCAAAATGTTTTAGTTGATTTTTTAGTATTTTTAGTATAATAGCAACGTAATGTCACTTTCACCCGTGTTTATGTTTGTTTATCTAAATCAAGATTCAATTCTTGGTAATAGCTGTAAGAACTTGCAAACATTGATATTTAGAGCTCGTAAAATTCCTGATAAAATTTCAAATGATCTTTCTTTTACACAGTTTGTGTTGCTAAAGTGTAAGTTTATGTTAAAGTCATTTATTTTTGTTTTACACATTATATCCTTTGTAAGGCTCCATCAAAGTCCCGGCTCCGGCATCAACCCTGAAAGCAGTCCTAGATTTCCCTATAGTCTTATTTCCGACGTCTGATTTCCGCGCAAATACGAGGTACCTACTCCCTCGTTGACCGTATGTAAGCCGGCGAATAAATGACTGTCATTTTGTGAACAAGTGCGAGTCGAATTTATGGCCAACAACAACTGATGTTTATTTGCAACTACAACACCAATCATAGTACGTAGTCCCTTGTGGTTCGGGGGCTGTTTTTTTCGCAGCTTTGTTCTCCAAATCATTACTTGTTACCGTGGATATGGGGAAATTCTACTTAGATTGATAGATTGAGGCTCCGGACATAATCGTAATATCTCGGCTATCAGAAAACATCCTCCTACGTAGAGTTATCGTTCGTTACACCCACTTGTACCCTTACAACAGGCTGGCGGTCATAAGATTCTTAACCTAACAAAGATCAAGATGTAAAGTATGATTTGGCGGTCTGGACACCTTAGACCGTTTGAATATTTAGCAATAACGTCAAAATTATTTTATTTTGTAGTTTAAACACAAGGCAGACAAGGACGCGAATGTAAACAACGACACCATATATTTAAAATTTACGCGTAGATTCAACAACTAAAAAACAACAGGTACCACCTGATACCATTTTATTGAACAACATTAATTAATGCATATCCCAATTAAATTTGACAAGTTTAAAGAGTAGCCGATTCCAAACTTTTGTTGCACTTTCCTTGCAGACGTTTAATCTGACGTCCTAATTGAGTAATGTGGTCTAATGCACAATGAACCTGTGACAGAGATAAAGGAAATGAAACAAACCGTATAAGATTGTCTGACTTACTGACTATATACGAAAAGTGTCGAGATGTGAGCTCCCCGGACTGTCGCAGTTTGCACATTCCACTTGATTCGACCTGTATATTAAAAGTGCCTTGTTGATTATTTATATTTTTTTTTTGGAAATGGAAATTTGTTTTGTCCTGTTGTTTTTTGTGTTGTTTTTGTTTGATGATGGTAGATCTAGGTACATCGTACAAGATTTATTCGATGTGTGTTGAAATCGACTAAGGCCATTTCTTTTATGAGCTATATGTTTTTCACATTTTTTTTTCATGTGGTAAAAAAAAACTTCCATCATTAAAAGACCCGTGAAAAGTTTCTATTTTGTACCTGTATTCCGGGTATGAAGGCGGTTACAGGTGATGGATCATTAGCGTCTTTAAGACATATGTTCCAATAGATAGATGTGTGCGTGTCTATTTACATTTTAAAGTGTTTGGAGGAGTGTTTGTTTAATTATGCTTTTCTGCCAACTTCAAAGATAATTCTATTTTTTGTGAGTGGAAATATACACCATCGACCATTCATGATCATTATAGCGACGTCCAGCTATTTTGGTGATGGAAGACCCGGACACATGTCTGGGTAGACACATGTCTGGGTAGAACCACCGTCGCTGACTGCTTCTTTACTGTTTTTATCACCGATGCGTTATTTATCAAATAACGTATTTGCCACAATTTTGCTTAACACGCAATAATTGCACTCTGTTGTGTTCTATACACGGCATTCGCCTTATCGAATGTTCTATAACTGTCGAGTTATTTGATTCGGGTCATCAACCTGTCCGATAATTGTTGAAACAATCGGGAATATCAATCGGAACTTCTCGGGTAATTCCGTCCTTGGGACAGTCATCCCTCGGATGTATCTGGTGCAATAATACTTAATGAAATCACGATCGTTTCGTTCGCCGGAAGTCGGAAGATGGATATTCCTATGTAGTTTGCACAAAACATAAACAGTGTCATCGTTTGACAGCTGCATTGCTGCTGCTCGGTAAATTAAAATCGGATGATTGACATTTGAAGCCGCCATAAATTGAAGTTTTACAGGCATCGTACTGTAGTGAGCTGTCACCCGATCTGCCAACTTTGTTTTGACTTCTGTCTCAAAAGAAGTCTCATTTAGGGAAATGGCCGAGGTGATCCGACTACCTACATACATCCGCGAGATGATTCGTGAATTATCCGCATTGTTCCGAATGTCGGAAATATATGTCAGTAGGAAATGAAATGGAAATGTCAGAAACACTCGCAACATCAGATATTGCCTTTCTTGCAACAGCGCGAAAAAAAGATACAGCATTCCTTGCATTTACAACGGGAGTGCATACTGACGTCATCGACGAGCAAGTAGTGTGCAGTGTAGGTCAGTAGCGACGACATACGACGACATTTTTCTCACTATGCCCACACGACGACTAACTTAATGTTCAGTTAATTAATGTTCCATGATAGCGATTGCCTGAGATTATGTAATGGCGATAAATGCTGCTGTTCGTGACAATGACCCTAATACGTCTACTCCCATCAGAGGAGCGAGTGACATCATTGATGTACTGCTGTGTCTTCGATAAAATAAAATGAGTCTTTTCTCGGATCTGAATGTCGGCTTGTGTCAAACACCGGAAGGAAGCGTTGGTTAGATGTCGCAAGTGTTCCAAATATAGCAGTAGTCATTATAAACGCATGAACTTGTTAGAATGCCGTTTGAACAATGCAATTACTGTAGCTAAGCGAGCCTATCGGATTTACATTACAATAAAAAAGTTTAATTGAAGTCTTGTTCTGATTCTGACATTTTTAAGGCTAAAAGAAAGTCTTACTATCTATGGAGATAAAAAGACATAAAGTCACACTTTCTCAGAAAAAAATGAGAAACAAGAAGTATATGTAATAGAAGACTTACCAAAAACGTATCAGTTACCAAGTCATTGGGTCCGACTTCAATCTAAATGAAACCTATCACAATTATAACATGGGGTATATTAAAATGTAAATGTAAACATTGTCCCGGTCGCAATGTTTAATAAAATTACATAAGGCAAGCATGCGAAAAGTCTTCGTTGTCGCGTCACCAGAGGTCCCGCATTTGAATACTACAAAAACTAACCATTTATTATTTATTTTATTTTTGCTTTTTCCCTTTTTTGTCTTTAACTTCTTTTTGCTTTTTGAAATCTTTTGAAATAAATCTACTAGTTTGATTGTTTTAACCACTAACCACTTTAAACTGCTATAGATTAGCTATAGATTAGGTGCCTGCCAGGCTTATTATGTCTTTAAATTTAGAATAAATAATAAATTTAGGAAAATGTGTAATATCATGATGTTTATCGTTAGCATAAAAGGGCAACCGAACTGTGTTGCTGTTAACATTATAAATAATAACTGGTAGAAACAGAATTCTAGTGCTGATACAATATATGTATGTATATATAACTACGATAATAAAATAACTATGGTAGACCTTATAAATCTGATATCATATAAAATATGGCCAACCAATCCATAAGATGCTGAAATCAACACATGTTCGAAGAACACAGATTGTAATAGACATCGACATCAAGGATCCCTCGATTAAACACGTGGGGCCATAAACGTTGTAACTTTTGCTTGTGTCCATCGATCGTGGGAAATTCTGTTTCAGGGTTTTGCTATACAAACATTGGCCGATTGTCTACAAAACGTTGGGTCCTCCTTCATGTACCTATCTATTCCGCCTCATTATCATTATTGACGCAGTGTTTCTATAGCCATTGATAGCTGTTGTAATATGCTGTTCATTGGCGACCCACAGCTTTTACCAATGCGTGACATCTCCAATGTCTACATTGACTACCTGCCTACTAAATAAACATAGTTCTTATCGTGCTAACCTTATTACAAATACGAAATCGTAGTCTTTTGTTGTTAACAACTACAAGTAAAGTTAGGAAGACGTCTTCCTAGAGTCTCCTCAGCAAAAAATGCAGATCCAGATCGGGATGTCCACTATTTGCCCAAGACGAATCCGTCCATGCTTAGTATGTTGAGGACTAATCGTGCTGTAGTGCAATATGTACAAAAACAAAGCGGGTGCTGTTTGCTGTGTTGTGCAATACAAAATAAAACAAACCGTTCAGCCTAAATACAGCGGGTCGGATCGATGTCGGCCGGGCAGACGATACAGGATCAATAATCCCTTCTCTCTTCTCTTCTCGCCTGGCGTGGGGGTTTCACGCCCTTATAATGCACTTGTGACGTCACAAGCGCTGGTGGAAATGGGAAAGTTATCTTATTTCGTTATAACCCCCCACAAAATGAGCGTAAGATAGAATTTATGGCAAGGAAAGTCAGTGTGTATATGTAACAGAATACTATGTATTCAGAAATCTTAAGTTTCTTCGTATATAGTATATTGAAAGTAGCGGTATGGTATGATTGAAGTGACGTAGTATTTATTATTTTCGCTTTTTCAGTACAATGAAAATAAATAAATTGCACTCTGGCTTCAATAAATATTTAACAAGCACATAAATGGAGGACATGGACCGATATAAAATCCGAGAAATACATTTGTACAATGTTTTGCCTGTTAAAATGAATAGTTATTTTTAAAAAAGTAAAAGTAAAACGATATGAAAATGATGTATGCCCGTTGTTGTTGTTTTTATTTTTAAATTTGCGCATAAAAATCGTTGTCGTATCTTACTCTAGAATCATGCATGGAATCAGTGCATGTTGCGACTCGGCTGAGAGTGCGCTTATAAAATTACAAAGTAAACCAGGTACATAGAAGTTTCTGAATTAAATTCTACTTTAAATATTTTATTCGACAGTTTGACTGTCAAATATATGAAGCGGTATTTTTTCCCTTTTATTCGGAGGAGGGGGGGGATTAATTTATACATTGACTCGTATATAATGCTAAATAACAACGATTTTAAACACTACTTGTATAGAATATACAAATCGTGAATGAGGTCGGTTTCAATGTTCATTCTTCCCATTTCTATAAATAATCGCCATTAATATTTCTGTTAAATTAGAAATCGAAGTTAGATCGGTCAATCAGAATAGTGATGCAAGTAATTGGTACCGTGGTTTTCTTAGTAACAAAAAGAAAAACTTGAAAAAACTAATTGTTTTAATAATTTATTTGGTTGAGAAAAAATATCCAAACTCTCGGATATCACTTTAAAGGTATGTTATGACTGACCTTTGACGTACCATAGGGTTCAGCGTGTTTCACTTGACAAACGCAACGTTTTTAATCGTGTGTACTGTCGCCTTTAAGATTCTATGTAAGGCTACCAATGTAAAGCGGATGAAACAAATAAGTCGAAAAAATATTTCTCTGTGCTTGATAAGATCAACGAATATCAATTTGAAACAAATCACAGTAATAATGATTACATTGTCGAATGTTCACTGTCATATTATCACTCGGTTTACCTCGAATAAAATCAGTTTGAACAATAGACAAATGGCGTCTTGAAACTCTGAAACATGAATTTTGTATTTTGAATGCCAGTGAAATAGAGCTATGTTTAAATACAAGATGCGACTTTGTATTGTTTCAATGCAAAATAAGGACAGTTTCTTTTTAAAGGTGAATTATTCATTGTTTTCCTCTTCGAAATATTTGATTCCTTTGGAAGTAGATCTGCTTATTGATAATGGCTTCTGTGTACTTGTTGGTACCGTCTTTCTTTCTTTTTTCTTTCTCTTTCTTTCTTTCTTTTTTCTTTCTTTCTTTCTTTGTATTGATTGCTTGATGTAGCGGAGACATCTGCACTTGTGCCACTTCTGTGGCCAAGTTTAACAAACAGCAATGTGAAAGTATGTTTGTGTGCAACTTGTACAAAACACAAAATCTAATATTGACGTAGTTTAGTACTAAATTTTGCATATTCACCTAAAATGATACTTCTTTACTTTACTTCTTCTTCTTAAGGTTGAGTTGCTTTTACTGGAATATCGTTCACATATATAAAAATGTTCCACACGTTTCACTTCATGGGAATTGTTACAGGCAACCCGTACCAGCTCTGGGGCATTTACGCCATCTATTGATTTAAAAGCCATCAGTATACAAAGAAACCGAAGTAATGCTTTTTCCCCACAGAAAAGCATCAATAATTCAGGTTTCCCTTTCGTGTTCTTGTAATCAAAATGTGCAAATTGAATCTTATAGAATTACTCAATGCCTAAGAAGAGAAGGATAAAATGATTAGCCGTTGATACAAAAGACAAACTAGATAGTCAATGTTCGGCTGTAATCAACCAATGGATAAAATGTTTCACACACGACCGCCAAACAAGCGGCTCGAGCTTTCGTGCCTTGGTGATACTGCTATCAGCTATAAAAAACGGCGCATGTTGCCCCAACAAACCCCTTTATAATGCAGATTAAAAATAAATTTACAATATGCTTCTCTGGAGTTTACTATATGTTGTTATTTACGTTATACAAGAAGTATGCAATGAAGTTTCTAATGGCTTTAGCAGCTGTTGTTAGAATATCGGCCCACTAAGCGGAAAGTACAAATTATGCAATTCCCTTTGGAGTTTTTGATGCTATTACTTTGTTCATGGCTTCCTTTGCACATTAGTTCTTAATATGTTATTTCACTTCTCATCCGAATATAGACTGTATTACGGAAGGTTTAATTTCAAGTGATACATACCCTTTTATTGTTTCATTGCAGGCTCCGACAAAAGACAGGTCAGTGCGACTGCGCGTGATGCCAGAACAGAGTAATGACTACCGAGTGGTGGTGTTCGGGGCTGGAGGTGTCGGAAAGAGCAGCCTCGTTCTCAGATTTGTTCGTGGGACTTTCCGCGAATCGTATATCCCCACGATCGAGGACACATACCGGCAGGTAATAAGTTGCAATAAACAAGTGTGTACTCTTCAGATTACGGACACAACCGGCAGCCATCAGTTTCCAGCAATGCAACGGTTGTCAATATCAAAGGGACATGCGTTTATTTTAGTGTACTCTATCACAAGCAGACAATCAATAGAAGAGTTGAAACCAATCTTCGACGAGATTATGGAGATCAAGGGTGGGGATATAGAAGGTATCCCGATTATGCTAGTCGGGAACAAATGTGATGAACAGAACCGCGAAATAAGCACCGCAGCTGCTGCGGCGCTCGCGAAAAACTGGGGTTGCGGCCATCTTGAAACGTCAGCGAAAACTAACTTCAACGTCAAAGAACTTTTTCAGGAATTGCTTCAGTTGGAAAAGAAAAGGACGATGAGTTTACAACTTGAAACAAAGAAGACCCGCTCACAAAAACGCAAAGAAAAACTCAAAGGCAAATGCTCAATAATGTGAATTTGTGTCTGCATGTATTTAAATACATTTTCTCCTCTAAACGGGATATACACAAGTGGTTGTTCTTGCTGAAATTTTTATTCAGTTGTGTTATTTTCAATCGTGTCAAAACAGGTTTCTTTGTTCTGTTGCTTGAATGACTAAGGCAGCAAAGGAAGCCGAGCTTCTTGGACCTGATCACGTGACCATCCGATTAACCACGGAATCACAGTGTGCAAGACTGGTTGCAGTTGTACGGACTCGTAAGGTGGTCCTCGCCATACAGAAGTGCTAGCAGTTCTCTTGAACGATTCGGTTATAAGTCATTGTTGTGAGATGTACTTAATACTTCTACCATACTGTACCATACAGCATAAACACTAGCTAATTTAAGAATCCTACGGCATATTTGCTTTTGTTTATTGTAACGTTAGAAATATACTACAACCTCGGTCGAAAGTTGGAGTTACTATGGTACTTGTAAAATTTGCTTACATAAACACGCATTACATAAAGACGCATTGCTAAGACATTTAAATATTTCTGTGAGCGTTCGTGGTCTAGTGGTTAAGACGTTGGACTCCGGATCAGAGGGTCCCGGGTTTGAACCCCGAAACTGACCACGTGATGTTAGTCCTTGATCAAGACTATTTACTGCACATTGCTCCAGGTATTCAGTTCTTGAGTACTGGTTCTACCCAGGAAGTGGACAGTCGAGAAGGATTAATATAAGTTAAAACAACTTTCCCAATCGGCTATAAATAAATAGGTTTAAACTAAATATTTCTGTTATAACAGGGCTTAGGAATAATATTTCAGTTAATTGGTCAATGAGATACTGAATATACATCTGAACATCCGTCATCGTACAGTACTGAATCACTATCGAGAACACAACTGAACTATTTATGACCAATATTTATGATACGTCCAGCAGTTTAGAGAAATACTAGCTGATTTGGCTTGGAAAATGGTAAAATTGGTTGAAAAGCGCAACAACGTTTTTGATTCTCTCAACCTAAAGACAGCACAATATTTTCAAGGATAGTGTAGAACACTATAAGTCAGTGGTAATATTTTACTACAGTGTCATTTTTGTTCGTCAGAGTTTGTCTTTTCTATAAAATTTTAAACACACACAAACTCAAATGCAACTAATATTGACACAGTCGCTAAAAACCATGTATATTTAATGTCTACCAGTCACCATATATGTCATTAATAAGTTGCCATATCTTTAGACTTGCATTTGAAACATCTACAAGGGAAACCACTTAAGTTTCATTTAAGTTAAGTAGTTGTTTTTTTCCAGTTTACAACTTTATTAATGGAATCATTATCATAATAATAGCCGACCAAGTTGTTAACGTCGTTTAAATTGAAAGGCCAGTATGTACATTTACAGTATGTCATTCGTTATAAAAAGGTACGGTTGAACCATTCCAGGTTAAGCCCCGTTCGGAACGATTACTTTCATGTAGTAGGTAGCTCTTCCAGCTGACCGGTTCGTTGTTCTTCCAGACGTTTGTCTGTGGATGGGGTCAACTTCCGCCTGTATTAGATGAACGACGTCAATGTGGTAACAATTGTATTGAGGTGGGGGTGGGATGGGGGTGTATCAGAAAATAAGCCCAAACCAGACCCTTGCATAACTAAAGCAAGCGTCGTTCCTTTTAGCGCAAAAATTGAAAGTCAAGATTTCAGTATATATGCCTTTGGGTATTGTTAAAACAGCGCTGTGTAAAATAGTGTTCTTTATGTAGGTCACAAACATTATTCATCGTTTCATAACAGTAGAAAACAGTTCTCACTTCAATTAATTTTTCTAGTAAGAAAAATGCACGTTACTGCAGTATTATTAAAAGCACGTGGTATTAATCATCCAGGAATCACAGCTTGTGTGCAAAATGAAAGAAATAAGCCATTATGAAAATAAAGTTGGAAAGTTCAGTGAACAAATTGAACCGTTTAATGATACGTAAAAATAGCTGGAAGATTGTTCTTTTATGCAAGAAATTATTGTTAATCTTTTCTGTATCTACTGTATCTTATATCGATAAACTGTCGTATAAAATGTATATAATAAAGATTATATATAAAAAGACTTTCGTACTAGTGTAAATAATTCAGAAAGCTTATGGGTGGTCAGTTGATTTTGGTAACCAGAATTGCAAATAATGTGGAAATAACCAACACGTAAAAAAGTGTCAGGCAAATTTATTATTATTATTATTGTTAATTCATTGCAGCCATTCCCTCTTCCAGCTAATTATTTATTCAGGCACTTAAAAATCGTGATGAATTTGTTCCAACGATCCACCAATATCTTAAACCTTACAGACTATGTATTACTTTGTTTTAGTGTGACTGTTTCTTGATATGTATTTTCTCATTTTAGAATGCTCTTTCTATCGTCCATGTTAGGCTTTAACTGCTGTTTGTTTAGGCTGGATTCTTTAGATATGTGCCTGTTTGAAACATGCACAAGCATTTCGCCTTTATACTGTTTTTATTTTAGTTTTAAAGTATTTATTTTAGTTTTAAAGTACATGTATGCATTTTGTAGTTTATACATATGTCTAATTGAACATAACCTGTTTTTTTCTAGTCATTGGTTAATTATGTTGCAAAAGACTACTTAACATTGTGGACAGTTTTAATAAAGAACTATTTTATTAATTCAATGTAAAATATGTACAGATAACTTTTAGCATTGTTTATAATTTAAGGGGAAATAACTTGTAATCACGTCCAATTATTTGTTTGACAATAGTTGAGTCCCTTAGATGTATTATATTCGGAAGCAATATTGGTGTTTATTCTTGTGTGGTTCATTTTAATAACTACTTTCTTGCCCATGTGATTCTCTAAGTTACAAGCGGGTGAATATTGCACTGCATTAAGTTTATTGTTTATTAGTATGACGTCTTGCGCGCACAATACGTTGACATATTATTGTAATCAGTCCAAAAGACATGATAAATGATAACTTTATTAATTTATAAGCAACTGTACATAATTAAAAAACAAACAAACAAACTTTTAGCTGTAAGTAATAGCCTAGCTGATCTCTTAGAATTAATATTGAAAATTGCAACGACATTTATTTATTTAAAACAATATTAGCAACGACAAAATAAAAAGATCAAGTTTTATCCAGCAAGTTAATTTGGGTTATTAAAAACATTCAACTTATTTTGAAACACTCGTTATTACTGCATTATTAAAAAAAATCCTTACACTCGTTAACATTGAAGTCACTTTAAGTCGCATGACCTTATTTACTTTGAGCCAGTGACAGAGGTAAATGTGATGAAACAACAGTATAAGAACATCCAATAGACGCCGACTGGCTCAGTTATCTGTCAAAATAGTTTATTATTTCAGGCGACGTCGCGTTCAGTTTCAAGTGCCGATGTATTGTGTGGGTGAGAATTGTATTAAACGCTGTTATAGTTGGTTGTCGTGTTATATGCCTCATTGTTTCTGTTATTGTGTTCTCAAGTTTGTATCTGTTATACTCTACTACACACTATTGAGTTACTTTTTATAGAAAAGAATAAATAATATAAACACAGTTATTTTCTATTGTTTTATCCCTCGCAAGCAAACCGGCATAGAGATGATGGGGATGATGATGAATATGATGATGATGAATGATTATACATAAAAAGACACATAAATAAATAAAAGTATTTTCGATACAAAGATAAACTTATCTATGTCCATATTGGTAAAAATTCAACAATTAAACTGAACGATTAATGGGAAATAAAATTTAAAACACAACAACTGTGTTCCCAGTTCTAATACGTAAACATCTTAAGAGCAAGTTGGTCGATGATGTATTGCTCCGCGTGGATGTGCCACTGCTGTGTGGCTATTGTTACGTCCAAAACATCTAACTACCACAATCGGTCGTGTAACCCTGCAAACTCTTGTTGAAGATTGTCCGTAAATACATCCACGTATTTATCCGGCATCCACATTGCGTGGCTCTCATTGGCAAAGGAGAAGGCATGAGATCCTTTGATAAATATGTGTGTGGATGGATTCCGGTTCAAATGAGCCAATATGTCTTTTTCATGTCCTTAACAGTTTCGAACATAACATGAGAATGGGGATTTAAAAAATGCGCATGCACATGGATTACAACTAAAAACCTTTTCTGATTGTCCAATTCACTAAGATAAGCGTTAAACGATTTCAGGTATTGTCTTCTGGTGTTTCTCGTGCAAAACGGAAGTGGATGCATTGTCATCGTCAATGTGAAATCCATTTCCGGTTTGCGACAAGCACCCAATCTATGTTTTGTGGTCTCCGTCCATGGGTCAGTCTCCATTTCACATCCGGTAATTGTCTGTATACTCTCATACAGTTAACGGCACGTAGAGTCTCCGATCATGAAAACCGTCAGATTGCGTAAACACAGCATGACTTCATTGGCGTCGTGAAAACCATCACTCAGTCGGCTGAACCATTTCCGCCGGTACATATAGCCCGTTGGTGAGGCGTGACGCCATGTTTCTGACGTATGAATGGCGTTACACTTTCTTGCTGCTACCAGTTTCTGGAGACCGACTGTCCAATGATAAACAACATATACAGATTAATCTTCAACAAGCCAGTGGTAAATCACCCTTGTAAACGCTTACGAAAATAACTGGAATACACAGTGATGCAGTTAGCAGCATAACAATTGCTTCCAATGGAGACCGTCCCTGAATAACTGAAAGTTAATTTAAGTGACTCAACCACATCATAAATCTGCAAACATTACCCCAGAGCGTCGCTGGTTCTACTGAAGTATTAGGGAATTTTATGTGTCTTGTTTCCTACTGTTATATTTATAAACATTATAATTAAAGTGGACTGCAACACTTTCAAAAACCGAAAATGTGGCAAGTACTAACCGGAGTGCTCTGCAGTGACGTTAAGTCGTAACTGTTGTGAAAACATATGGGCACCGAACAATCTAAAAACAACAAAAGTCTCATACTGTAGATTTTTGAAAATAATTTCTTCAAATCTACTACAGAACTACTGGCGTTTTGCAAATCTTAATAACAAAGCAAAATAGGAACAGATCCATCTGTATTATATTGAAATTGGTTGTTTTTACTAAAGAAGCGAATATTTCCTTATAACTTGAAATGTTAACATGAGCTATCAATAAAATGTATTTGTTCTGCATATTACCGGAAGTAAAATGCATATTTCATTAGATTCACTGCACGTAAAACTCCAGAAAAGCTAAATTTTTCTAGTTTTATATTTGTTCAAATTCGTGAAAGCGAAATAGGAACTGTACAATAAATAAAAATCAACAAAAGGGTGCAGTTTGTAATGACTACTAAACTGACGAATGTTTGCGAAAAAAGAAATGTTGCAAATGGGCCTGATAAAATTTAAATAAAAATCTGCTCGCTTGCACCAGTGTCCCATGGAAGCAGAAATAATAAATGGGTCGAGGACACTGGCATCTTAAGACTGCTTTTAAGAGAGTTAACTCCCTTAATTGCCTTTATAATGTCTTTATATTTGATTTGCATTCTAAAACAGCGCTTTCACCCTAAAGGGTTCTAAAATGTTTCCTAGCAACGGAAAAGGATAATTGACTTAGAGCATGTTCAAGGCGACTAAACAGTAGACACACTCAACCCAACTGTCCTTATGACAGAACGTCATTAAAAAACATTAAACACTCCCAACGTAAATCCATGCATAATAGGGTGGCCAACTATGTCTATCTATTCTTAATATCTATAGATTAAATAGAAAAGAGTGACTTAAAGCCATAATTGGACAGTTACTGTTGGAATTTTTGTCTCTTCTTTTCTCCAGTCATGCCCTATATAGGTGAGACAACTTGAGCAGTCTCCATACCCTTTACGTGAGATTGCACAAAAGGTATAACATCGGGATTTTTGGTACCTATATTGAATATAATATGCAAACTGCGGATAAATCCTCGACTTTTTATGCTATGTTTGTTTAAATTATTCTCTTTACAAAACTACATTTTATTTTGTTGGTAGGTTGTTTTCTTTCGTATTTTTTACATTTCACTTTTGACACTTTTGGCATATGACGTCATGGCATTGTATGCCATAATAGGGGAAATCGGTCAGTTGCGTCCCCTGATATGCTGGGGGCGCTGTTGCCGAATTGGTCCTTTGTTAACTTCCGTTTGACTGACAGATATTACAGATGACACACACAAATTTAGAAATTAAATTTTACAAATTTTAACCTGTGGTGGCTTCGAAATTCAGCTTGTTATAACTCTACATATGTTGATAGTTTATTGTATTACTAGATATTATGTATGTATATAAGTTCATTGTATCTGTTTTAACTCCCGATGCAGGTGTTTACTGTTAGTTATTTCATTTTGATGGATTATTGTTATTTACACTGTTTGTTTGATAGGAAAACCTTTAGGAAGTGCGAGATTAGAGCGCTCCACAAACCAGGTTTAAGCACCCCAGTCGGCCCTTTTGCCGATTGACCGTTCCAAGGCGGTAACTAATGTTTTTCCTTTTGTGTGTTATGTCTCGTATTTGTGTTTTTGCCACATTACATGTACCTTGTTTGCCTTTGTCTACAGGTAGATAAAATTTAAATAACTGTGGAAATTTTGATAGGACCTTTTCTTATTTACCTAATCATTATTCGTAAAATATTTCTTAAATTGTCATTAATTCTAATTTCGCTTAAAATTTAAATTCTTTTGGTGACCTGACTTCACCATCTTAGGTCCGTTGACCTAACTGAACGCATTAACAAGACTTTGTTCCTTCAAAAAACTAATGTTATTGTAAAGGAATTTTAATAAAGAGTTTCACAGTCAGAATGAATGTTTTACATGATTATAGTTAACTAATACGATTTTGTGTTAAGAAAATCTATTTGAAAATGAGTTTGATGCAATGAGGCTGACATTTACTTGATAAAACATTATTTTCCACAATGTGCCTTAAAATTATATATTATAGTCTCACATAGTCTAGCCAATTATAATATTGTTTTGTTTGTTTTGTTGTTTTAGGGTGTGTTTTTTTCGCAAAGACACACTTATCATCATTGTGGCGACGTCCAGCTAATTATTGGTGGAGGTTCTACTCCGACTTACGTCTGGGTAAAACCACCGGCGCACCGCATGTTTCTAAATTAAAAATAATACTAAAGAATTAAATAAAAAAATATTGTGGCAAGTAGATCAGTTTAGGCTCGCGACAAGTAGGACTCTTAGGAATTTTACAAGAATACTTCTATTCCAAACGATAATCAGCATTGGTATAATTGTGACTTCTGACAAGACATCTTTACCAAATTGTAAGGAGCATTGGTACAAATGTGGCTTTTACCTTATGTAGACAATTCTACCTAAAACTGTTAACTGCATTGGTATAAATGTGGCTTCCGTCTTATAGACAATACTTCTACCCCAAACTGTAAGCTGCATAGGTATAAAGGTGTCTTCTGTCTTACAGAGAAGGAAGCTACTCCAGATTTTAAGCGGCATTGGTATAAAGGTGGCTTCCGTCTTATAGACAATACATCAATCCTAAACTATAAGCGGCATTGGTACAAATGTGGCTTCTGTCTTATAGACACGACAGCAACTGCAAAATTCATTGGTATAAAGGTAGCTTCTGTCTTATAGACAATGCATCTACCCCAAACACTTTAATACTTTAAGGTTCTGGACCTGTAATGGTGACCTTCCACAATCCTTATAATGATACTGTTTCTTGAATCTGTACTATAAAACACATCGTACGGTGTATTTTTAAGGAAGTTTACCGTTTGTAACTCAAGTTCTGTACATTTTTATAAAGTGACCCTTGATTTTCAAAAACACCGTAAATTGTGCTGGAACCAAAAATGAAAAAGTACCATTTTTTTCAAATTCTACTGTTCTATATTCAAATTTTAACCAATTTTCCAGTTACACAATCATGTCATGATAAATCAGAACAATAAGATCACACTTTGGACAAATACTTGTAAAAATACAGATCTTTGTATACATGTACCCCCGAGCAAAAATTTACTCTATCTATAAAAGCAAATATCTCAAGTTTGAAGCTAGTTAGACACATACAACTAATTTTAAAATTTTCTGCAATATGAACTGCCCATAATAAGAGATTTTAAAGGCATTTTACCGTTCCTAATAAAATTTACAGAACTTTGCATACATGTACCCCCGAGCAAAAATCCGAGTTTTTTGGGTGTGTTAAAAAATTTACTCTATCTATAAAAGCAAATATCTCAAGTTTGAAGCTAGTTAGACACATACAACTAGTTTTAAAATTTTCTGCAATATGAACTGCCCATAATATGAGATTTTAAAGGCATTTTACCGTTCCTAATAAAATTTATAAGAATTTGTAAAGGTTACTATAATAAAACTGCAAGAGAATTTATAGCGAAAAATAACGTCAAAATGGTCAATTGCAGACTATACTCCTTTATACAAAAAATCACCTACAGTTGGTATAAGAGATGGAAATATGTATGTAAAACTCTGCATTATTACATGAAAACATTCTCTTTACTGATTTTGGCTGGCTTAAGGGAAATATTTGAAATTAACCACTTTACACGTTTTTCGTAAAAGAATCCGACAGTTTAGGAATAACTGAGTCTATCACTCTTTTGGTATTAGTGACACTTGATTGTCCCAATTTTGACCCCTTAACACATTTAAAAGTCAATCCTGGCCATCCGAAGAAAATATCAGACGAAGGTGAGCGAGCGTCAAACCATGTCGCTAACTCTCGCGGTTAGCATGCAAAGGCAAATTTAAATCGCAAACACAAGATGAAACAGTGCATTTTTCATCTATACACAGGAAACCAACACAAAAGTTATGATCCACTTCAACTTTACATGACTTTGTTGTCGGTAAACCACTATTTTTACAATATCGCCCTCGACGATCACGCTGTCGAGTTCCCGGTTCCCTTATTTTTGAGAAATGGGTAACCCAATGACGTCATGGATAATCCATACCACGTGGTGAAAAACTACTAAAAATAGCAAATACGAAACTTTACGACGAATGCTATTCAAATAAAACCGGATCATACCGAGTGCCGATGTTTACCGAAGTTAGTTATAGGTCCAGAACCTTAAGCTGCACTGGTAAAAATTTGGTTGTGTCCGTTTTATAGACAATCCATCTTCATACTGTAAACTGCATTGGTATAAATAAGGCCGCTGTCTAAAAGACAATACATCTAACCCCAAACTTTAAGCTGCTTTAGTAAAGATTATGTGGCGTCCGTTTTATAGACAAGACACCTACCCCAAACTGTAAGCTGCATTGGTATAAATGTGGCCTGTCTTATAGACAAGACATCTACCCCAAACCTTAAGCTGCATTAGAAAAAAAAACTTATGTAGCGTCCGTCTTAAGCTGCATTGGTATAAAGGTGCCTTCTGTCTTATAGACAAGACAGTTACCCAAGATTGTAATCAGCATTGGTATAAATGTGACAATAAAGTTACCACAAACTGTAAGCTACTTTGGTATAAATGTGGCTTCTGTCCTAAAGACAATACATCTACCCCAAACTGTTAGCTGCATTTGTATAAATGTGGCCTCTGACTTATAGACAAGACACCTACTCCGAACTGTAAGCTGCATTTGTACAAATATGGCCTCTGTCTTATAGACAAGACACCTACTCCGAACTGTAAGCTGCATTTGTACAAATGTGGCCTCTGTCTTATAGACAAGACACCTACTCCGAACTGTAAGCTGCATTGGTACAAATGTGGCCTCTGTCTTATAGACAAGACACCTACTCCGAACTGTAAGCTGCATTTGTACAAATGTGGCCTCTGTCTTATAGACAAGACACCTACTCCGAACTGTAAGCTGCATTGGTACAAATGTGACCTAAAACTAAACTGAAGACTTCTACTTAAAACTATAAATTCCACTGGTATACACGCTTTTATTGTTTTGGACAATAATAGCAGATTCTTACCTTGAGATAACGTCAAACTTTGCGCGGTTTAACAACAGCTTTTCGTGGCCTGTCTTCCATAAGTTTAAATCGCTCACCTTTACCCATTCATTACACTGCAGTCGGCTGTTACTAAATACCATCATCGTAATAACCAGTACCAGTAATAACCAGTGCATTTCAAGCAACTATATTAAGAAAAACCCAGGGCAGACCAACTTTGACCACGTCTCTTTAATTCGACTGGAGACATTAATGTGTACCCTCTTTTGTCGAGTTATTATTCTAAGGCAACTAAAGTATAGCTGTTATCAAAAAAGACAAATAATTTCATGAAAATATTAAAGCGAATGGCATATTTTATTCTTCTGCAATATATATTTATTGTTGCAGAAAACATAAAGAATAATATTCACAAAATATATATTTTGCTGCATTATTAATGCAAGGGTAAGAGTTGTATTTCATTGTTGTTAGTAACAAAAAAATATCGAGTCTTATTGAATTATACATCTTGTTTGAAAGAAACGATGTCAGATTGGGTGTTCCTACCTTGGCTTGCCACAGTACCAGGGCCTCCGGTAGTTATCCACGGTTAGGTTACAAAGCCGGTTATAGCCGGGCACCTGAGGCGTGTTATTACACGGGGTCTCCTCCCTGGTATCCCGATCCTCAGGATGAATGAATATGGCAGTGTTGACCAAAACTGGTGGGCAAATATAGCTGTATTCACAAAGGGACAATACTAACAAATTACAAATATTGTATCAGTTACCATCACTTGAAATATCTTGTGGGATCAGACCCTCATTTCATGGTTGGCTAAGGTAAACAATGGCTAAAAGAGTGTTTATGTTTTCTAGTTAATTTAACAACACGGGAAGTAAATCAGAACTTTGTAACCATCTGAAAAAAAAGATGCAGAAAACGTCGTTGAGTTTACGGCATGTTGGTGTGATTTTAAAAATGTCAGAACCATTGTTTGGAAATCCCATGCATTAGTCTGTTCCGCTTATTCGAGAGACCTACCGACAAATATGGACAACTGAGAACTCCCCATAATCCGAATGGTAGAAAGGGGGAGACTGGTAATTTACTTGTCTGTATGTCGTCATACAGCACTCGCAAACATCAGGATAAATGATCTTAAGGGAATGCATGTGTAATAGACAATATACATAATTGAACAGTTAGCACGAATGATGAGTTGAAAGCCTTAAAAACAAGGTTTTCTGTGTATGCAAAGAATGAAACAGAATTCATCATTTAGGTTTAGTTTGATGAATTTTTTATATATTTCTTTCCTGATCTAAAATTTACTTAAAAGGGTTTCGTTTTCAGAAAAAAAACATTCCTTATGTAGTCTGATATTCTTTTTTATGAAATGTGGAATGCTATTAAGCATCGGTTGGAAACAAATTACGGCATGAGACAAACTAGCTCAGTTTGGTGTTACTCAAACTAACCCGTGATTATATACTCTACTCATTTTAAGGACTGATTTCCTCATAACTTTCTGCCTGATTGAAAACTTCACCAAGCTTTAAATAGCCACACAATTTAAAGCTGGCAAAAATGTTCTACATGGCAATTTGGTTAATCCTAACAAATTTGAAATTCTTTTACCGCATGGTTTAAATTTTCAGACTTTGAATATACCAGGTTACAATAGGTAAATAAGAAAAGGTCCTATGAAAACTCCAACAGATATTTAAATTTTATCCATCAGTAGACAAAGGCAAACAAGGTAAGTGCAAATGTGAAAAACAAACAAACACAGAGACGAGACATAACACACATAAAGAAAAACCATCAGTTACCGCCTTGGAACGGTCAGTCGGCAAAAGGGCCAACTCAGTGTTTTCCAGAAGCACCGGCGGCCGGCGGTATCGCCTGATACTTTAGGAATGAGCGCCGGCTACTTTCTCAAAAAAAAAAAAAATAATAATTTTCACCGAAAAGAAAAACTGTTTCGCATAAACAGAAACCGAAAATACATTAACAAAAGTATCGACAAAAACCACTTCCCGGATGTTATTGTTTTACTACGCATCCGTTTGCGCAGATCGGATGCAGACAGTACGCGTGGTTTTCAAATGATGCCGAAGTTTACTGAACGTTCATCATTCGTCGACATTTTCCGCCAAACTGGTAACAACGAAGTCGTGTGTGTCCGTGAAAAATGCACATGCAGTAAGCTCAATCGTACCTACTCGGCGACCTCCGGCAAGCTTCGAAGATAGGAGTTCCGAGTGACAGTAAGCTATCAATCGGAACTCCTCGGGTAATTCCGTCCTCGTGAATTATCCCAGGTGTTCCGATTGAGTAAGCTATAAATAAATGTTTCGTCTGCATTCTTCGCAAAATATAAGCCTCTGAAATGCCACCAAAAAAGAAAATAAAAAATGAAAATCAAACAAATCAGAGAAAAATGTCAGATTTTTGGACCAAAGGTAAGATGTACACTTTTACTTCAATGAAATTATATTTTGTAAAAATAGCCATCATATCTATGCCGGCCATACCCCACCCATCCAGCAATACTGAAAATTTGAAATCGATCTTTTCCTGAAAATAAGTAACTAAACTCTGGACCAACTTTTAAGAAAACAAATTGATATGATGATTTTTTAAAGTAAAGAATGATACTGTATAATTGAAGAAACATATACTTGGAGCAGAGATGTAGACCCAAGTGTAGACCCTCAAATATATCACTTTTATTTCAAAAGTTGCTTAAACACTTGCAGTATTTTACAATCAAATCAGGGTTATAAAGCCTATTTAATCTCCCACCATCATCTTACTTTGCAGTATGATGTTATAGATTTCAGAGTTATAGTTACATGACTTATGAGTTGAGCAGGTTGTAACTGCGAACTTTGGCTTCTGATTTTATTTGTAATCACTTATACATTCTGCAAAATGGTCCTTTGAAGTGGTCAAATTCCAATTTGAATTTACAAAACTAAAACTTGTAATTAAAACTTGTCATTAAATTTCCAGGATCGGATTCTGAATTACAGCAAACCCAAGCGGAGATAGAGAATTTGCAAGACTCTGAAACAGCACAACCCTGTCAGTCATTTACAGGTATTCCTGATAAAGAGATCAGTACTGTTCCAAAGGTTGTTGGTAAAAATATAATGCCGGAATCACAAGCTACCCAGTTACTGAAAGAGTATTTTGAAGATGCTGGTTTAAATGAAGGAAAGCTTCACAGCTTCTATCTGTGTTCGGGTGAATGTAGTGAATTGACCAAGTCTGAAGTTGAGAGAATTCGAACTGATAAAATTCCTAAAAGTAAAAATCCAGATAAGAAAAAGCGAAGTGTAAACACGTTTAAACACAGCTGGTTGACAGACAGAAGCACAGCCTTTTGTGAGAATACAGGAATTTGGTGGCTCATTTACCTTGAAGGAAGCGGCATGTTTTGTCTTCTGTGTCGTATTCACAACACTTCCAACAAATTAAATAAACTGAACACATTCAACGTTTCTCCATCTACAAATTTCAAGCACAGTGCCATTACAGAGCACAGCACTGCAACAAGTCATGTCGGAACATTCAAATGTGAGCATGAACGTCGCAACTTAGTCTAGTGTTGAAGCATAAGGAAGCCCATGAGACAAGAGATAAGGTAACATTCAATGCTTTTCTAGCTAGTTATTGGCTAGGCAAAGAAGAAGTAGCAAACAGAAAGCTGTTGTCTCTGATAGATTTGCAAAAGCAGTTGGGTATTGAAGAAATGGAGAACTTCAAAAATACAAGTGAGAGAAGCCAGAAAGACATGCGCCTTCTCATTGGGCAGCTGATCAAGTCAAATCTGTTGGAAAAGATTGAGAATGCTAAGTGGTACAGCATATTAGTTGATGAGGTTACTGACTGTTCTACAATAGAACAATTGCTGATCTATGTCGGGTGGCAATTCTAACTTTGATTTTCTTGATGCGAAGGATGTCCTAGAAAAGTCTGAAAGTCCTAATGCAGAAACAATAACTTCTCTTATCATCGATGAGCTGAAAGCTTGTGGGCTGAGCACACAATATCTATGCGGATTTGGATCTGATGGAGCCAGCGTAATGACAGGTGCCCATGGTGGAGTTGGGGTAAGGCTTCAGAATCTGTCAAAATCTATGCTGCGAAGCCACTGCATTAGTCACCGTCTGGCGTTAGCTTGTGGCGATTCGAATGATGAAGTGAAGTATGTTACCACAGTTGAGACAACTTTACGACAAGTTTGGAAATGGCTAGAATATCCAAAGAGATGTGCTGCATTTATTAAAGTTTGTACATACCTTCACAAAATTGATCTTTCTTCCAATCCTAACAAACGCAAGAAGATGGGGAAGAGATTGGCTGTAAAAATACAGAAAGCATGCCGTACCAGATGGCTGTCTATAGGTCAAAGCATTGCCAGTGTTTGCAGGAACTTTGTAGCTTTGATGATAACATTGAGGCAGTTCAAGGGGCATGATGCTACAGCAATGGGACTCCTTAAGAGAATGAACAATTGCAAGTTTCTTGGCAGCATACTTATGTTTAATACCATCCTTCCACACCTGAATACACTCAGCAACTTGTTCCAGAAAGACCATACACGCTTTACATCCATCAGACCTGCCCTGGAAGCAACCAAAGCTGCTCTCACAGCAATCAGAAATACATATGACATAGAACAAGAACTTGCACTAGCCATTCGGGCTGATGGAGCATTTTGTGATCTTGAATTGGAACTGTCAGAAGCAGACCCAGTGCGGAAATTTCTAACAGGTCTTCTTACCAATTACACTTGTGCACTAGAACGCAACCTTGACCGCAGATTTTTAGAAGCTTCTCCTGTTCTTCAAGCATTTTCAGTGTTTGATCCTACTGCCTTGCCCGATAAAAGAGATATTGCGTTCACAGAATATGGTCAACATGAAATGGAAGTACTGAGCAATCAATTCCACTTTGACACCAATGAGACTCTAGCTCAATGGCAAAATTTCAAGTACCAAATGGCAGATTGGAACATACCAGAGGAAGTTCTGCGTGGCAATGACATTTCACCCACACACTGTGTACTGAGGAAACTGGTAAAAGAGCAGGCAGTGTACAAGATTGGCTTCAACAGGCTTGTTGAACTTGCACAGATATGTTTGACACAGCCACTGTCAAATGCAGTCGTAGAGCGTGCAGCAAGTGCAGTGAAACGGGTGAAAACCAGACTAAGAAGTTTACTGAAAAATGACATGTTGACCAGTCTACTCCACATCACTCTCAATGGACCACACCAGAAGTCTGTTGAGTGTCATGATTTACTTATGGAGGCCACAAACATTTGGAGGAAAACACACGTACGGAACCTTCCTCCACTAAAGAGACTCCCGCTGGTAGGTGGATCTCAACACACTGACAGTCTCTGTTACCCAATGGCCACAGCAGAATGCGGGGTACAAACAGACTGTGAAGGTTAGTTAAATGCAAAAACTGTAGAAATTAAAAAAAAAAAATGTAGATTGTAAATTTGTTTAATTGATGAGTTTTCAATTTTAACTAGTGTTCTAACTTCTTTAATTTAAGGTAATGAACATAAAAATTAATATAGGTACTGGAATTAAAGATTAAGAAATTAAAGTAAAATTTTAGCTTTCTTCTACTTGTGACAAAATAACACAATACACCTAGTTAGTGCACTTTTATTGAATTCAATTTAACAGATTTGCAACTGAATGATGAAGACAGTTACATCACCACTGTTGAAGAATTAGATCAGCATGTCCAGGTGCAGGTCCAACAAGTCACCGGAGATGAGGACAGTTTCAAAAATGCTCTTCTTGCCCTTGATGTGGCAGAATCTGACTTATCTGGAGTTGAGTTTGATGACTCTGATTTTTAAACTGTCATTTAATAAAAGTGATAAATTTTGAACAATGATTTTGGTCTTGTATAAAAATGTAGCTTTTAAAAGACAATAAAATAGCTTTAAAATGCACCAAAATGCACCATTCTGCACCGTTTAAACAAAAAAATCTCCTAGCACGAGGGGAAACCCCTCCCGCACCCTCCCCCTCGCCGCTTCACATATGATAATGCAGCCTGCTACTTTCAAAAAACAGCCTGCTACTTTTTATTTTCTGGAGAACACTGGGCCAACTGGGGTGCTTAAACCTGGTTTGTGTAGCGCTCCAACCTCGCACTTCCTGAAGGTTTTTCTAGCAAACAAAAAGTGTAAATAACAACATCCCGTCAAAGTGAAACAACTAACAGTAAGCACCTGCATCGGGAGTTAAAACAAATACAATGAACTTATATACACACATTACAACTAGCAACAAAATAAACTATAAACATATGTACAGTATGTACAGTATATAAAATCCTCGGCAACGTAAAAACAAAAATCCCAAACGAGAGACCAGTTTGAAATAAAACAGCTCATGCGCTGATATATTATAAGATATTATTGGAAAAATTAAAACAGCACAAGCGCTGATATATTATAAGATATTTTAAGAACAAATAAAACAGCCCAAGCGCTGATATATAACAAGATCAATTTAAATATGGCATATAATGCCATGACATCATGTTCTAAAAGTGTCAAAAGTGAAAAGGTACCAAAAATCCCGATGTTATACCTACTGTGCAATCTCACGTAAAGGGTATGGAGACTGCTTAAGTTGTCTCACCTATATAGGGCACGACTGCAGAGATGAAGAGACAAGAATTCCAACAGTAACTGTCCAATTATGGCTTTAAGTCACAGTTTTCTCGTAGTCAGTAGTTGATACAAAGTTTGTATCAACTCACAACTTAATAAAAAAGACGCTTGTACTTCCTAAGTCCGGTATTAGCGATACAGAAATAAATGTAAAAGTACAAGAGTAGGGTGCAAACAGTTGACTTTACGTACCGATACGTGGATTTGTACACACACACGCACACAAGTATTAAGTCATTTATGTCTATTTTTGATACTCTTCAATTGGAGGACCTGCATTACATTACCCATGCAGTCAGACAACTTCGTAGTAAACCGTAACCGAACGGATGTATACTGTTTCTTACCTGTTAATCTAGAACAATAAATAGTATCACAGAACGCTAAATAGGTTAACTTTGACACGTAAATACTTTGTGAATGCAGGGTAAATATTTATGTGGAACATAATTACCTACACAAATCGTTCATGTATCAAGAATCAGTCGGTAGAGCATTGCACTGCAATGCGAAGGGTCTCTTATATAAGTTATATAACGTGAATGGTATTTTGAGATAAGTGCACGGCCCTGTCAATAGGGCCTTAGAATTCTCCGGCAGCCGCTACCCGTAGAGGGGTAAGAGCCCTCCAAAGCTAGCCCACCTGTTTACCGTTCTTGGCGACCCAGTATTTCTACGACGAATGGATCCTGGTGGTTAGGGTCTTTGTTGGCTTGTCAGGATATTGACACATAAGTCGAGCCTGACCAACACACTACTTTTGCCCTAAGTTGTGGGGTAGACGGGCGGGGTACTGGGTTAGCTTTTTCTCCCTTTCGTCCCAATTTCTTGCCTCCGACTTTCCACTCCTTTTCTCCTTTTTCTGTCTTCAAATATACCATGTTCCACAATCTCTTTGTCTCATATTTTCCCCTATTAACTACGCAGGATTTCATTCCTGAGGGATGGCCGGCGAGTTCCGACAAATACTTTTGTTTTAACTTTCGCCAATCCATCACTCCCTACTTCGATTAAGGTCGGTTACCTCAACGTTAAAGTGCAGGTGTACATTCCAAATCCACTTAGGTGTTTTCATTGACAGAAGTTTGGCCACCACAAGTCCCAGTGCAAGGACGACGACCATTGCCGACGTTGCGGTGGGGTGTCCGCCCAGCACAGGGAAGACGTATGTCCCAACCCACTCAAATGTGTTAATTGTGCTGGACCACATGAGACCACATCGAGGGATTGCCCTGCCTGGAAACTAGAAAAGGAAGTACTAAAAAAGTACACAAATAACATCTCCTTTCCAGAAGCAAGAAAGTGACAAAAGACAAGGCAACTCCTGCTAGAGGCGCAACATAATTATGCCCCAGCAACCAAAAAAAACATATCAGATCAAAAGGGCAATTTCACCCAGTATGAAGTCCCGACTGGTGACCAAACTACTGACAAAATTATAATTCCTTCAAAATACAAGGTATCGGAATCTTCTCAGACTCAGACTTCTCCCTCGGTCAAAAACACTACCTCTTCCTCTTCAAGTCATTCTGTGAGGAATAACGAAAAGGCACAAAACAAGCCTGCAGCAAAGGACCAGGTCTCCTCTAAGGAGATACCTGGCCCTTCGGGGCAGAGGAGAGGACATAGGCCCCACATTGCTCCAAACACTCGGATGATAAACACCCATCAACATTAATTCGAGTGTCTACTGGAGTCTCCTTTGGACACTAGAAAATCAGCAAGGTCACTTGTTAAAGCACCTAAAATATAGTCTACAAGAATTAAGTTGAATAATCCCATGAATAATGAAAATTTTCAGTGGAACTGTCTAGGTCTTTAGACCAATTACAGTGAAATACTTATTATATTATCCACACTAAATTCTGCTGTGCTTTGTCTTCGGGAAACCTTTCTTTAAGACTTTGATAAATTTGATTTTAAGTGCAAAACTTGTTATAATCATATACATACAGCTTGTGAGAAGGCATCTGGAGGATCGACAATAATTGTCAACTCCAAATTGCCACACACTCAGGTCGAACTTAACACAAACATACAGCTAACCCTACATAAAGTGGCATTATTCATCGTTAGACCTAACATTGTGTCACCGTTCTGTATATTTAGATAATACTTGGGATGTCCACGATGACCTTTGTGGAAGTGATCACTTTCCTATAATCTACAAACTATACATCGCCAAGAGGCGACGACAATCCTCGTTGGAAGATGGACAGAGCAAACTGGGACCTGTTCTCAAAACTTTGTTCTGTAGAACTAGTCCCAACTTCAATAGAAAATGTTGATGTTAAAATTGTCGCATTTTCAAACACTTTGCACAATATTGCAGAAAGGTGTATACCTAAGACCTCGACTAAATCAAACCATAATAAGCCGGGGATTAATGAAGAGTGTAAAACATCTATTCGTAAACGCAGGGTGGCATTAAACCAATTTGATGTTCGATACCGATACAAATCTTGATAACGTTAAGAAAGAACGGGTTAAAAGTCGCCGGGCTTTTAAACATGCCAAAAGATTATTTTGGCAAAAGTATGTTTCAAAAATAAATGGCAAGACTTCCATCAAAAACGTTTGGTCTTCAATTTAAAAGATAAGCGGTAAACCTAGAAACCTGTTTATTTCTTCTAAACTGTTACAGCAAGGCTCTTGTTTTCATAAATTTGGCGTTTTCAAAATTCTTTCACCGCAATGGTTTTATTGCTTCTAAGTATAATAGCAGTGTGAAAACACTGATGCAGAAAGGCATAAGCCATCCAGCATTTTATGGAAATGTTTTATACGAGTTAAAAGAAGATCAAGGGTCTCATTAACTTTTTTGACAACTTTACAAAACTGAAAAATTATCTCTAACGGTTGCAACCCGAGAATCCATCGTTGTAGTGCATTGCTTGCAACTGACCCTTTTACAGTCAAGAAGTTGCACTGTTTTAAAAATTACATGATGACCGGACAGATCTTGAGACTATAAAAAAACAGTGACTTTAAGCCATAACTGGACAGTACTTGTTCGATTTCTTGTCTCTTCATCTCTCTAGTCGTGCCCTACATATGTGGGACAACTTGAGCAGTCTCCATACCCTTTACGTGAGATTGCACAGTAGGTATAACATCGGGATTTTTAGTACCTTTCTTACATATAATATGCCAACTGCGGATAAATCCTCGGCTTTTCATGAACTGTTTTTTTATAACTTATTAGCTCTTAACAAAACTACATTTTATTTTGTTGGTAGGTTGTTTTCAAAATTTTGATGTTTTCTTTCGTATTTTTACATTTCACTTTTGGAACATGATGTCATGGCATTATATGCAATATTTAAATTGATCTTATTATATATCAGCGCTTGGGCTGTTTTATTTGTTCTTATAATATATCAGCGCTTCGGCTGTTTTATTTGTTCTTATAATATATCAGCGCTTGGGCTGTTTTATTTGTTCCTATATCTTATAATATATCAGCGCTTGGGCTGTTTTATTTCAAACTAATCTCTCGTTTGGATTTTTTATTTTTACGTTGCCGAGGCTTTTATCTACTGTACATATGTTTATAGTTTATTTTATTACTCGTTATTATGTATGTATATAAGTTCATTGTATCTGTTTTAACTCCCGATGCAGGTGCTTACTGTTAGTTGTTTCACTTTGACGGGATGTTGCTATTTACACTGTTTGTTTGCTAGAAAAACCTTCAGGAAGTGCGAGGTTGGAGCGCTCCACAAACCAGGCTTGAGCACCCCAGTTGGCCCTTTTGCCGATTGACCGTTCCAAGGCGGTAACTGGTGGTTTTTCTTTATGTGTGTTATGTCTCGTCTCTGTGTTTTTGTCACATTTTCATTTACCTTGTTTGCCTTTGTCTACTGGTAGATATAACTTAAATATCTGTGAAAATTTTGATAGGACCTTTTCTTATTTACCTATTTAATTTTCTCAAACCAAAATCAACTGTTTACATTTCTGTCAGAAACAATGTCTTCATATTGACCCCGAATTGTTTTTAAATAACTTTCCCATCCCGTCGTCTAGAAAACTAAGTTTCTTGGGAGTCATTTTTGACAGAAAACCGACTTTTCTTTCACGTATCAATTACATCAAGAAGACATGTCTCAAGGCTCTTAACTTCCTTATATATTTATCCCATACAGACTGGGGAGCCGATAGGAAAACATTGTATCTTCTGTACCGTTCCCATATACGGTCTAAATTAGATTACGGAAGCATAGTCTATGGTTCTGCCAGGAGGTCCAATCTCCAGATGATGGACGTCGTTCACAACCAGGGACTTCGTCTAGCTCTAGGAGCGTTCAGGACCTCACCAGTGCAGAGCATTTACGCCGAAGCCAACGAACCATCATTATACTTGCGTCGCGAGAAACTTTCTTTGCAGTATATAATTAAACTCGTGTCTAACCCCGATAACCCAACGTTTAATTGTGTTTTCAACCCTAAACATGAAGAGCTTTATGATCGATCACCTAAAGCCATCAGACCTCTTGGTTTAAGGCTTAAAGATAGCATAAACACATCAGGTATAAATCTCAAAAACATATCTGAAAACCGCACAATTGAACAGCCACCGTGGCTACTCCGTTCCACTGATGTGAATTTAGAACTCTGTAAAAATAAAAAGTCGAACACAGACCCTTTTGATTTTACGAAATTTTTCTGAATTTCTCGAACTCCGTGACAAGTATTCTGATCACCTTCATATATATACTGATGGTTCAAAGACGGTCACTAACGTTGGCTGTGCCTCCATAGGTAATAGCCACTGCATTAAACAAAGACTTACTAACAACTCGTCTATCTTCACCGCTGAAATCCAGGCTATAAATCTAAGCCTTGATTTCATTTCAGAACATTCCGGTGAAAAATATGTTATATTTTCAAACCTTTTCTTATTTACCTATTCATTATCTGTATTGCAGAGCATAAAGTCAATGAATTATTCAAATCCACATGTTGGCACTGTTCTTGTCAAGCTCCAAAGTTTATATGACGCTAACGAAATATCCTTCTGTTGGCTTTCTAGTCATGAAGGCGTCCGCGGAAACGAGGATGCAGTCAAAAGTGCAAAGTCTGCCTCAGCCCTCACTGATTTTACACTTATTAACAGGCATATTTTAACCAAATGGCAAACAAGTTAACAAGTTATTCGTAACAAATTACATGTAAATAAACCTAACGTCGGTGCCAATGTCTCTACTTGCAGAGAAACTCTACAGGAAGACGTAGCTCCTACCCGCTGTCGCATTGGACATACTAGATTAACTCATTCATATCTTTTTAAAAGACTCATTATCTGTATTGCAGAGCATAAAGTCACTGAATTATTCAAATCCACATGTTTGCACTGTTCTTGTCAAACTTCAAAGTTTATATGACACTAACGAAATCTCCTTCTGTTGGCTTCCTGGTCTTGTAGGCATCAGAGGAAACGAAGATGCAGACAGAGGTGCAAAATCTGCCTCAGCCGTCACTGAGACAGATTTTTGCATCCCACACCCTGATTTTAAATCCCTAATTAACCGATATATTTTAACCAAGTGGCAAACAAGTTGGGACAGTATTGTTTGTAACAAATTACACGTAATTAAGCCTAACGTCGGTACCAATGTCTCTGCTTGCAGAGATAGTCGACATGAAGACGTAGCTCTTACCCGCTGTCGCATTGGACATACTAGATTAACTCATTCTTATCTCTTAAAAAGAGAACTTGCGCCGTATGACTTGTTAAGTGTCGGTGTGCCTTAAAACCCAATAAAATAAATAAATATCTTTTAAAAAGATAGGTTCAGCCTGTATGTGTTCCTTGCCAGGAACCACTGACAGTTAACCATATTGTATTATAGTGTATCGACACAGACCATATTCGGTCGAAGTATTTTAATGTCAATAACATGTACGAACTGTTCAGGACAGTGTCGGATTCTAAACTTGCTTCTTGAACAAGATTTATAGTCTTTATAAGTTGTAATTCTTTTAACTGTTTATTTAGCAACCGTTATACATTTTAGACCGTTTAATATATTAACCTTTTTTCAATTATAGTTCACATTATTTTAAGCTTATAGGTTTTAAAAAAAAAATATTTTTCTGTATTTTAGTTTTAACTTTATTATGCTATATTCACATTAAACTTTCTTTTCGGCGCCGTATGACCTGTTAAGTGTCGGTGTGCCGTGAAACCCAAATAAATAAATAAAGATTGTCTGCCTTTTTTTCTTCATCACTCATAAATTCTTAAAAAAGTAAAATAATCGTAGTGTTCCGAAACATTCAATGCCCTTGTCACTGCTTCTTCCGGATGAATTGCCAAACTACCAAATCGGAACATCCCTGCTTTTTCTGCGAGAAATGTCCACGTTAGGCTTTAACTGCTGTTTGTTTGGCTGGATTGTTAAGAAATGTGCCTGTTCAAGACATGCAGAAGCGTTTGGTCTTTATATTGTTTTTATTTTAGTTTTAAAGTACATGTATGCATTTTGTAGTTTATACACATGTATAAGTGAACATAATCTGTTTTTTCTAGTCATTGGTTAATTATGTTTACAAAGACTTCTTAACAGTGTGGACGGTTTCAAATAAAAAACTATTTTAATAATTTAATGGTATGTTAAATATGTACAAATCTTGTAGTATTGTTTATATTTTAAGAGGAAATAACTTATATAATTACGTTCATTTATCGGTTTGACCATAGTTGAGTCCCTTAGTTTTTTTATATTCGAAGGCAATGTAGGTGTTTATTCTTGTGTGGTTCATTTTAATACTTACTTTCTTGCCCATGTCATTCTCTTAAAATAAGTTACAAGCGGGTTAATATTACACTGCATTAAATTAATATTTATAAGTATGGCGTCTTGTGCGCACAATACGTTGACAGATATTATTGTAGTCAGTCAAAAAGACATGATAAATTATTACTTTATTAAATCATTTATAATAGGTAAATAAGAAAAGGTCCTTCCAAAATTTCCACAGATATTTAAATTTTATCTACCTGTAGACAAAAACTAACAAGGTAAATGTAAATGTGACAAAAAACACAGAGACGAGACATAACACACAAAAAGAAAAATCATCAGTTACCGCCTTGGAACGGTCAGTGGGCAAAAGGATCGACTGGGGTGCTTAAACCTGATTTGTGAAACGCTCCAACCTCGCATTTTCTGAAGGTGTTTCTTTCAAACAGTATAAATAAAAATCGTAAAAGTGAAACAACTTACAGTAAGCACCTGAATCGGGAGTTAAACAATGAACTTATATACATACATAATATCTGTAATAAAATAAACTTTCAACATATGTAAAGTAGATAAACGCCTCGGCAAACTAACAATTCCGAAGATGCAGACAGGAGTGCAAAATCTGCATCAGCCCTCACCTGGACAAATCCTTGCATCCCACACACTGCTTTTAAATCCCTTATTAACCGATATATTTTAACCAAGTGGCAAGCAAGTTGGAACAGTAATGTTTTAACAAATTAAACGTAATTAAACCTTACGTTGGTGCCAATGTCTCTGCTTGCAGAGAAAGTCGAGACGTAGCTCTTACTCGCTGTCGCATTGGACATACTAGATTAACTCATTCATATCTCTTAAAAAGAGAAGTTCAGCCTGTATGTGTTCCTTGCCAGGAACCACTGACAGTCAACCATATTTTATTACAGTGTATCTACACAGACCATATTCGGTCGAAGTATTTTAATGTCAATAACATGTACGAACTGTTTAGGACAGTGTCGGTTTCTAAACTTGTTTGCTTCTTGAGCGAGATTAATATTCTTAATAAGAAATAAATTTCTAAACTGTTCACTTACAACTGTTATACATTTTAGACCGTTTAATATATTAATCTATTTTTAATTATAGTTCACATTATTTTAACCTTATTGATTTTTATATTTTCTATATTTTACTTGCGAAGTTTATTTTTAACCTTATTATGCTCTATTCACATTAAACTTTGTATTCGGCTCCATATGACCTGTTAAGTGTCGGTGTGCCATTAAACCCAATAAATAAATAGAAATTCCAAATGAGAGTGTAGTCTGAAATAAAACAGCTCGAGCGCTGATATATTATAAGAACAAATGAAACAACCCAAGCGCTGATATATTATAAGAACAATTTAATGATCTCATGCAATGCCATGACGTCATATGCCAAAAGTGTCAAAAGTAAAACGTAAGAAAACCAAAAAAGAAAAAAATCCTCGAATTTTAGAAAACAAGCTATACCAACAATATAAAATGTAGTATTGTTAAGAGTTATAAAGTTTTAAAATAACATCATACAAATCCGAGGATTTATCCGCACTTGGCATATTAAATAATAAAGTTAAAAAAATCGCAATGTTATACCTACTGTGCAATCTCAGGTAAAGGGCATGGAGACTGCTCAAGTTGTCCCACATATGTAGGGCACGACTAGAGAGATGAAGAGACAAGAAATCGAACAAGTACTGTCCAGTTATGGCTTAAAGTCACTGTTTTTTTATAGTCTCAAGATCTGTCCGGTCATCATGTAATTTTTAAAACAGTGCAACTTCTTGACTGTAAAAGGGTCAGTTGCAAGCAATGCACTACAACGATGGATTCTCGGGTTGCAACCGTTAGAGATAATTTTTCAGTTTTGTAAAGTTGTCAAAAAAGTTAATGAGACCCTTGATCTTCTTTTAACTCGTATAAAACATTTCCATAAAATGCTGGATGGCTTATGTCTTTCTGCATATGTGTTTTCATACTGTTATTATATTCAGACGCATAAGAATCATTGCGGTGAAAGAATTTTGAAAACGCTTTCTTATTTTGTGAAAACGAAAGCCTTGCTGTAACAGTTTAGAAGAAATAAACCGGTTTCTAGCATTTAAATCTTCTACTTTAGTACAAACTCGTGCAAATATTGTAAGTTGTGATATGTAAATATCATAGGAGGTTGCACGAGATGAATCACCGTCAAGGTATTGATAATTCACAATACTTAAGATGAAATCATCTCTCTTGTCATAGATTTTAGTAGAGACGTTGTCATTGGAAATAGCGATCTAAATGTCTAGAAATGCTGCAAATTGGTTAGAAGGGGATAAAGTTAACATGAAATCACGCTCAAAGCAGTATAAAAACATATCTGCAAATTATTGGGGAACAGTTGGTTCCCATAGGAATACCAATTACTTGTCTAAATTAAGTGTCAACGCATTTTATGTAAGTATTGTCTAATAGAAAACGCAGAGCTTCACAAACATCCGTGCAAGTCCACATAGTAAACTTTTCTAAGAAAGTGTTGGTAATAATGCTTTACTTTCATGACATGCAATATATAGACGTTGCTCTGGAGCAAATGTTTGCTCAATAAGAGCATTGAATTTGGTCTGAATTAAATCATGAGGTAAAGAATTGTACAGCGTAGAGAAATCGTAAGTATTAACTGCAGAGCAATTGAACTTTAAAGTATGAATCTTGTTTACGATTTCTGAAGAATGTTTTATAGACCAAAAATGTTAATTCCTCAATTTTCATACACTTTTTCACAGTATTTCACAACGTAATTTCGAACGGCTGAAAGGCAAGACGTAAGTAGTATAGATATGTGAGTTGTGGTGTTAGAGCTGGCATTAGCTATGAAACGTGACTTGTATGGTGTTTTGTGAAGCTTAGGAATCCAGTACAGTGAAGGAAGTTTTTCTTGCTTTGATTTTATTTTGAAATTTATATTAGAAATAATGCAATATCTGTTTATGTTTGTCAATGACTGTCTGAAAGTCAAGGTTGGAGGTAAAGTAAGAACTGGTGGTGGATAACTCGGCACTCAGTACATTATTGTATAGTCGTCAGACAAACATTATGTTGTTTGAAGCTTTGTCTGCAGGTACAAGTACAAATTTATCGTGAATATTCTGAAAGGACTGTTTTAGATGTTTTAAGTGAAAGGTTTCTTAGGTAAACTAGAAGGATGGGAGCGGTAGAATTTAACGCGATTTATCTTAACAATGGCTTTCTTCCAAGTATTGAGTGCTACTGTATCCGTGTTTTCTCTCATACACCAGCGATCCCCAGACAAATCAATTGCATCAGCTATTTCTTTGCAACAAACATAAAAATCTATTTCATCTTGCAGGTGGTATTTCGGACCCTTAAAAAGTAATTTTCTTAATTTATAGTCATCGATGATGTTTAAATCACCGGTAATGATATGGCCAGAAGGTAAATAACAGAAAGGTGAAGTTGAACAGTTACAAGAATCTTGAGAAGGATCATTTAGGTTAAGTTCTGCTACAGTTTGGTTGTAATTAAAAATAAGACCTCTAATGTTGTTTTTTTTTGTACTTACAAGAAATCATTGGGTTTTCTTTGTTTTCGACGTAACTGGGGATATTGGTGATACTTTTGTCCCGAAAGATACTAGGTAAGTCGATACAATCAATCCCTTTATTAATGTATTTGATTTATGAAAGGTCGTTTGTGTTGGGACTGTTTAACAATATAAGGTCTAAAAGTATGGGTAGTATACTTTTGAATGATGGAAGCAACCTCATACAAAGGATGGGTATGTAGATAAATTTTATCTGCCTCATTGTCCAAAATAACTAGTGATTTCAAAGGTACTTTGTAACTGCATAAAGTAAGGCGTTAATACCAGATCGAATAAAAAGTGCATTCAGATACTGAAGAGAAACATTTTTCCTAAATCTGCGTTTAAACTTATGATTTTTTCTAATTGTCTAAGATCGGAGTTTGCGTAAAGATAGAACAATAAAAATGTCAATGTTCGGATTTTTAGAAATATTGCACGCCTGATAAATATTGTCATTAAGACAGCGTGGAAATAGAGTCTGAAGTTTTTTAACCCATTCAAGTTCGGCACTGTTTATGGTTTGTAATTTAAATCCTTTAGAAACATTGTCATCGAAAACATTTTTTTTGCAAAGGTTGTATATTCACATAATTTAAAGAATGTCCAGTAGTTAGAAAAATGATTAAAGGTAATTCCTAAAACGACGAGCGTTACGGATTTTATATGAATGTTCTCGAAATCTAATTTTAAGCGTATGTCCCGTTTGTCCAACGTAATGCAGTTTACAGTTAGGATGGTTTCATGTAATTACATAAATTATGTTGTTACTTTTTCAATCAACATCACAAGGTAAGGAAATGTTAAATGTACGGCCATTTACAGTAGACTTGGCAGTGGAGTCACCGTTAAGGAATCTACATATAATACATCTTTTATAATAACACTTGGTAGATATTAAAGTACACATTATATCTACTTTGCATTTGTGCGGGGGAATTCTTTTCATTATTACTAGAAACGTTACGTAAAATAAATGACTGCCGAAGAAATAAATTACTCGAATTAGAAATATAAACCCCGAAAGACGTGTGTAATTTTGTTAGTGAAATATTGACAGTGATTCTTCTAGAATATATGTCATCAGCACCATTTTATAAATGCACAGTAGACACATTATGCAATTTTAAAGGTGAAATATTAATATTTGGATTATAAAAGTCTGTTCTTGGTTGTTTTATTTCACTAAAATAACCCTAAATCCAATTTATGTCAAAGAAAATATACGTAACAGTTCTGATAGGATGAATTAGAGCATAGATCACATGCACGTGGAGACTTTTAACGACCGCTACAAGTAACATTGTTGTGAATATGAAAAGGTAAATAAGAAAAACAACAAAAACAGAGAGACAAGACATAACACACAAAAAGAAAAATCATCAGTTACCGCCTTGGAACGGCCAGTGGGCAAAAGGACTGACTGGGGTACTTAAACCTGGTTTGTCGAGCGCTCCAACCTCGCACTTCTTGAAGATTTTTCTATCAAACAGTGTTAATAAAAATATCCCGGCAAAGTGAAATAACTAACAGTAAGCACCTGCATCGTGAGTTAAAACAGATACAATGAACTTATAAACATACATAATACTTAGTAATAAAATAAACTTTCAACATATGTACATTAGATAAACGCCTAGGCAACCCAAAAATTCCAAATAAGAGAGTAGTTTGAAATAAAACAGCCTAAGCGCTGATATACATATGCCCAAACTGTCAAAAGTGAAATGTAAAAACTATGAAAGAAATCATTTAAATTTAGAAAACAACCTACACCAACAAAATAAAATGTATTATTGTTAAGAATTAATAAGTTTAAAATAACATATAATAAAAGGCCGAAGATTAATCCGCAGTTGGCATATTATATAATAAAGGTACAAAAAATTGCGGTGCTATACCTTCTGTGCAATCTCAGGTAAAGGTCATGGAGACTCAAGTTGTCCCACCTATATAGGTTACGAGTGGAGGGATGAAGAGACAAGAAATCCAACAGTAAATGTCCAGTCATATTTTAAAGTCACTGTTTTCATATGGTCTCAAGACCTATCCGGACATCATGTTATTCAAAAGCAATGCAAGTTCTTGACTGTAAAAGGGTCCATTGCAAGCAATGCAGTTCACTGAAGGATTCCAAGGTTGTAACCGTCAGCAATACGTTTTCTGATAAATTTTGTAAAGCGGTCAGAAAAGTTATTGAGACCCTTGATTTTCTTTAACTTACATAAAACATTTCCATAAAATGCACTTTATACAAAATTAATAAGACACAATTTGTAGCTGTTAATAAGAACTTATTTCTTGGAACTAATAAAAGAAAATTGCAACGACATTTGCTTATTTAAAACAATATTAGCAACAAAACATTGCGACAAAATAAAAAATCATGTCTTTTACATGCAGTTAATTTGAGTTATTTAAAACATTTAACCTTTTTTTTGAAACATTCGTTCTTACTGTATTATTTAAAAAATCCTCACACTCTTTAAAAATGACGTCACTTTGAGTTGCATGACCTTATTTACTTTGAGCCAGTGACGAAGGTAAATGTGATGAAACAACAGTATAAGAACATCCAACAGATGCCGACTTGCTCAGTTATCTGTTAAAATAGTTTATTATTTCAGGCGACGTCGGGTTCAGTTTCAAGTGCCGATGTATTGTGTGGGTGAGAATTGTATTAAACGCTGTTATAGTTGGTTGTCGTGTTATATGCCTCATTGTTTCTGTTATTGTGTTCTCAAGTTTGTATCTGTTATACTCTACTACACACTATTGAGTTACTTTTTACAGAAAAGAATAAATAATATAAACATAGTTATTTTCTATTGTTTTTTATCCTTCGCAAGCAAACCGGCATAGAGATGATGGGGATGATGATAAATATGATGATGATGAATTACAAATGAATTATACATAAAAAGACATATAAATAAATACAAATATTTTCGATACAAAGACAAACTTATCTATATCAATACTGGTGACAATTAAATTGAACGATAAATAGGAAATAAAATTTAAAAAAACAACTGTGATCCCAGTTCTAATACTTGCATATATACGAGAACATCTTAAGGGCAAGTTGGTCGATGATGTATTGCTCCGCGTGGATGTGCCACTGCTGTGTGGCTATTGTTACGTCCAATACGTCTAAATACCACAATCGTTCGTGTAACCCTGCAAACTCTCGTTGAAGAATGTCCGTGTATACATCCGCGTATTTATCCGGCATCCACATTGCGTGGCTCTCATTGGCAAAGGAGAAGGCATGAGGTCCTTTGATAAATACGTGTGTAGATGGATTCCGGTTCAAAAGAGCCAATATGTCTTTTTTCATGTCCTTAACAGTTTCGAACATAACATGAGAATGGTGATTTAAAAAATGCGCATATACATGGATTACAACTAAAAGCCTTTTCTGATTGCCCAATTCACTAAGATAAGCATTAAACGATTTCAGGTATTGTCTTCTGGTGTTTCTCGTGCAGAACGGAAGTGGATGCATTGTCATCGTCATTGTGAAATCCATTTCCGGTTTGCGACAAGCACCCAATCTATGTTTTGTGGTCTCCGTCCATGGGTCAGTCTCCATTTCACATCCGGTAATTGTCTGTATACTCTCAAACAGTTGACGGCACGTAGAGTCTCCGATCATGAGTACCGTCAGATTGCGTAAACACGACATGACTTCATTGGCGTCGTGAAAACCATCACACAGTCGGCTGAACCATTTCCGCCGGTACATATAGCCCGTTGGTGAGGCGTGTCGCCATGTTTCTGACGCATGAATGGCGTTACACGTTCTAGCTGCAACCATTTGCTGGAGACCGACTGTCCAATGACAAACAACATATTAAGATTAATCTAAACAAGCCTAGTGGTAAACACCTTTGCTAACGCTTAAGAAAATTATTGGAATACACAATAATGCAGTTAGCAGCATAACAATTGCTCCTAATGGAGACCGTCCCTGAATAACTGAAAGTTAATTTAAGTGACTCAACCAAATCATAAATCTGCAAACATTACCTCAGAGCGTCGCTGGTTCAACTGGAGTATTAGGGAAATTTATTCATCTTGTTTCCCACTGTTATTCAATTGGGAAATTATTCAGAGATAACTTCACATATCATTAATAAATATTTTAATTAAAGTGGTTTACAGACTTTCATAAACCGTAAATGTGACAATCACTTACCTGAGTGGTCTGCAGTGATGTTAAGTCGTAACTTCTGTGAAAACATACGGGCACCGAACACTCTAGAAACAACAAAAGGCTCATACTATGGATTATTGAAACGAAATTCTTCAAATCTACTGGAAAACTACGGGCGTTTAGCAAATCTCAATAACAATGGAAAATAGGAACAGATCCATTTGTATTATATTGAAATTAGTTGTGTTTCTTAATTAAAGAAGCGAATATTTCCCTATAACTGGAAATGTTAATATATTATGAACTATAAATAAAATACATTCGTTCTGCATATTACGGGAATATTAAAATGCATATTTTATTTAATTCACGTAAAACTCCAGATAAGGTAAATTTACTCGTTTTTTTAGTTTAAAGTCGTATTAGCAAAATCGGAACTGTACAATGAATAAAAAAACATGTGCAGTTTGTAATTATTACTAAACTGACGAACGTTGCGAAAACAGAAATGTTGCCAATGGGTCTGATAACATATTAAATAAAAATCTGCTCGCTTGCACCAGTGTCAAATGGAAGCAGAAATAATAAATGGGACGAGGACACTGGCATCTTCAGACTGCTCTTGAGAGAGTTAACTCCCTTAATTGCCTTTATAATGTCTTTATAATTGATTTACAACAGCGCTTTCACCCAAAAGGACAAGTTTCTCAGCAACGGAAATGCATAATTGACTTGTTCAAGGCGATTAAACTCAAACTGTAAGCTGCACTGGTTTAAATATAGTTTCTGTCCTATAGACAATACATCTACCTCAAACTGTAAGCTGCATTGGTATAAATATGGTTTCTGTCTTACAGATAATACATCTACCTCAAACTGTAAGCACTGTTCTTGTCAAACTTCAAAGTTTATACGACACTAACGAAATCTCCTTCTGTTGGCTTCCTTAGTCATGTAGGCATCCGAGGAAACGAAGATGCTAACAGGGGTGCAAAATCTGCCTCAGCCCTCACTTAGACAGATCTTTGCATCCCACACACTGATTTTAAACCACTTATTTACCGACATATTTTAACCAAGTGGCAATCAAGTTGGGACAGTATTGCTTGTAACAAATTACACGTAGTTAAACCTAACGTCGGTGCGAATGTCTCTGCTTGCAGAGAAAGTCGACGAGAAGACGTAGCTCTTACCCGCTGTCGCATACGACATACTAGATTAACTCATTCATATCTCTTGAAAAGAGAAGTTCAACCTGTATGTGTTTCTTGCCAGGAACCACTGACAGTCAACCATATTTTATTACAGTGTATCGACACAGACCACATACGGTCGAAATATTTTAATGTCCATAACATGTACGAACTATTTAGGACAGTGTCGGATTCTAAACTTGTTTGCTTCTTGAACGAGATTGGTATTCTTAGTAAATCAATTTTTTGAACTGTTTATTTACCAATCGTCATACTTTTTAAACCGTTTTATGTGTTGACCTGTTTTCAATTATTTTTTTTTTACCTGATAGTTTTTATATTTTTCTATATTTTACATGCGTAGTTTGGTTTAAACCTGATTACGCTTAATTCACATTTAACTTTGTATTCGGCGCCGTATGACCTATTAAGTGTCGGTGTGCCGTAAAACCCAAATAAATGAATAAAACAAACTGTAAGCTGCATTGGTATAAATATGGTTTCTGTCTTATAGACAATACATCTACCTCAAACTGTAAGCTGCATTGGTATAAATATGATTTCTGTCTTACAGACAATACATCTACCTCAAACTGTAAGCTGCACTGGTTTAAGTATGGTTTCTGTCTAATGGACAATACATCTACCTCAAACTGTAAGCAGCATTGGAATAAATGTGGCTTTTGTCTTATAGACAATACATCTACCTCAAACTGTAAGCAGCATTGGTATAAATGTGGCTTTTGTCATATAGACAATACATCTACCTCAAACTGTAAGCAGTAATGGTACAATTGTGGGTTTTGTGTTATACACAATACATCTACCTCAACCTGTAAGCAGCATTGGTATAAATCGGAATTCTGTCGTATAGACAATACATTTACCTCAAACTGTAAGCAGCATTGGTATGAATGTGGCTATTGTCATATAGACAATACATCTACCTCAAACTGTAAGCAGTAATGGTACAATTGTGGGTTTTGTGTTATACACAATACATCTACCTCAAACTGTAAGCAGCATTGGTATAAATGTGTCTTTTGTCATATAGACAATACATCTACCTCAAACTGTAAGCAGTAATGGTACAATTGTGGGTTTTGTGTTATACACAATTCATCTACCTCAACCTGTAAGCAGCATTGGTATAAATCGGAATTCTGTCGTATAGACAATACATTTACCTCAAACTGTAAGCAGCATTGGTATAAATGTGGCTTTTGTCATATAGACAATACATCTACCTCAAATTTTAAGCAGTAATGGTACAATTGTGGGTTTTGCGTTATACACAATACATCTACCTCAACCTGTAAGCAGCATTGGTATAAATTGGAATTCTGTCGTATAGACAATACATTTACCTCAAACTGAAAGCAGCATTGGTATAAATATGGTTTTTGTCTTACAGACAATACATGAGCTTCAAACTGTAAGCAGCATTGGTATAAATATGGCTTTTGCCGTACAGGCATTACATCTACATCAAACTGAAAGCAGCATTGGCACAAATATTGCTTCTGTCTTAAAGATAATACATCTACCTCAAACTGTAAGCAGCACTGATATTAATTTGGCTTCTGTCTTATAGACAATACATCTACCTCAAACTGTAAGCAGCATTTATAAAATTGTGGCTTCTGTCTTTTAGACAATACATCTACATCAAACTGTAAGCAGCATTGGTACAATTGTGGCCTTTGTCATATAGACAATACATCTACCTCAAACTGTAAGCAGCATTGGCACAAATGAGGCTTTCCTCATATAGACAATACATCTACCTCAAACTATAAGCAGCACTGGTACAATTGTGGGTTTTGTCTTAAAGACGATACATCTACCTCAAACTGTAACCAGTATTGGTATAAATATTGCTTCTGTCTTATGGACAATACATCTACCTCAAACTGTAAACAGCATTGGTATAAATATGGCTTCTGTCTTATAGACCATACATCTACCTCAAACTGTATGCAGCATTGGAAGAAATATGGCTATTGTCATATTGACAATACATCTACCTCAAACTGTAAGCAGCATTGATATAAATGTAGCTTTTGTGTTTTAGACAGTACATCTACCTCAAACTGTAAGCGGCATTGGTACATTTATGGCTTTTGTCATTTAGACAATACATCTACCTCAAACTGTAAGCGGCATCGGTACATTTATGGCTTTTGTCATTTAGACAATACATCTACCTCAAACTGTAAGAGGAATTGGAATAAATATGGTTTCTGTCTTATTAACCATACATCTACCTCAAACTGTAAGCAACATTGGTGCAATTGTGGCTTTTGTCTTATAGACAAAACATCTGCCCCAAACTGTAAGCAGCACTGGCATAAATCGGAATTCTGTCGTATAGACAATATATCTACCTCAAACTGTAAGCAGCATTGGTATAAATATGTTTGTTTTTTCTTATAGACAATACATCTGCACCAAACTGTAAGCTGCATTGGTATAAATGTGGTTTCTGTCAAATAGACTATACATCTACATCAAACTGAAAGCAGCATTGGCATAAATATTGCTTCTGTCTAAAAGATAATACATCTACCTTAAACTGTAAGCAGCATTGATATTAATTTGGCTTCTGTCTTATAGACAATACATCTACCTCAAACTGTAAGCAGCATAGGTATAAATCTGACTTCTGTCGTACAGACAATACATCTACCCAAAGCCGTAAGCTGCATTGGTATAAATCTGGCTTCTGTCAAATAGACAATACATCAACCCTAAACTATAAGCGGCATTGATATAAATGTGGCTTCCGTCTTAAAGACAAGACACCTTACCCAGACAGTAAGTAGCATTGGCATTCCGGTTGCTTGAGTCTTATAAACAAGACATCTACCACAAGCTGTAGGCTGCATTGATATCAATATGACTTCTGTCTTAAAGACAAGCAGCTTCCCCAAAATGCAAACTGCATCGGTGTAAATATGGCTTCTGTCTTATTGACAAGACATGTACTCCAGACTGTAAGCCGTATTGGTATAAAGGTGACTTCCGTCTTAGAGACAATACATCTACCCCAAACTGTAAGCTTCATTGGTATAAAGTTGGCTTTCGTCTTAAAGACAATACATCTACCACAAACTGCAAGCTGCATTGGTACAAATGTGGCTTCTTTCTTATAGATAAGACAGCTACCCGAGATTCTAATCGGCATTAGTATAAATGTGGCCTCCGTCTTAAAGACAATAAAGTTACCCCAAACTGTAAGCTGCATTTGTATAAATGTGGTTACTGTCCTAAAGACAATACATCTACCCCAAACTGTAAGCTGCATTGGTATAAATGTGGTTACTGTCCTAAAGACAATACATCCACCCCAAACTGTTAGCTGCATTTGTATAAATGTGGCCTCCGTCGTATAGACAAGACATCTACCCCAAACTATTAGCTGCATTGGTATAAATGTGGCCTAAAACTAAACTGAAGCCTTCTACTACAAACTATAAATTCCACTGGTATAAACGCTTTTGTTGTCTTGGACAATAATAGCAGATTCTTACCTTGAGAGAACGTCGAATTCTGCGCTGTTTAACAACAACTTTTCGTGGCCTGTCTTCCATAAGTTTAAATCGCCCACCTTTACCCAGTCATTACACTGCAGTCGGCTGTTCCTAAATTCCATCATCATAATAACCAGTATCAGTTTTATATGTGCATTTCAAGCAACAAATTAAGAAAACCCAGGGCAGACCAACTTTGACCACGTCTCTTTAATTAGACTGGAGACATTTATTTGTACACCTTTTGTCGAGATATTATTCTAAGGCAACTCAAGTATAATTGTTATCAAATAAGACAAATAATTCCATGAAAATATTAAAGCGAATGACATATTTTATTCTTCTGCAATATATATTTATTGTTGTGGAAAACATAAAGAATAATTTCCACAAAATATATATTTTGTTGCATTATGAATTACAGAAAGAGTAAGATTTGTATTTCAATATTGTTTTTGAAAAAATATAAAGTAAAAAAAAACATCGAGTCTTATCTAATTAAACATGTTGTTTGAAAGAAACAATGTCACATTGGGTGGTCTTACCTTGGCTTGCCACAGTACCAGGGCCTCCGATAGTTATCCGCGGTTAGGTTACAAAGCCGGTTATAGCCGGGCACCTGAGGCACGTAATTACACGGGGTCTCCTCGCTGGTATCCTGATCCTCAGGATGAATGAATATTGCAGTGTTGACTAAAACTGGTGGGCACGTATAGCTGTATTCAGAAAGGGAAACTACCCACAAGTTACAAATAACAAATATAATAGCAGTTACCTGAACTTGAAATATCATGTGGGGATCAGGCCCTAATTTCATGGTTGGCCAATATAAACGATGGCAAAAATAGTGTCTATGTTTTCTAGTTAATTTAACAACACGGAAAGTAAATCAGAATTTTGTAACGATCTGAAACTTAAGAACAGATAAAGAAAAAGAACGTTGAGTACACTGCATGTTGTTGTGATTTTGACAAATGTTAGAACATTTTTTTTTGAAATCCCATGCATTAGTCTGTTCCGCTTATTCGGGAGACCTACCGACAACTATGGACAACTGAGATCTCTCCATGATCCGAATGGTAGAAAGGGGGAGACTGGTAATTTACACGTCTGCATGTCGTCATACAGCACTCGCAAACATCAGGATAAATGATCTTAAGGGAATGCATGTGTAATAGACAATATACAGAATTGAACAGTTAACAGATTGCTGAGTTGTAAGCCTTAAAAGACCAGGTTTTCTGTGACTGCAAAAATGTAACAAAATTCACCATTCAGGCTTAGCTTAATGTATTTTTATGTATTATTTTCCTGATCTAAAATTTATATGAAAGGGTCTCGTTTTCAGAAGAAGAATATTTCTAATGTAATCTGATATCCTTTTTTATGAAATGTGGTATGCTATTAAGCATCGGTTGGAAACAAATTTTGTCATGAGAAAAACCAGCTTAGGTTGGTGTTACACAAACCAACCCGTATTATTATACTCTACTCATTTAAAGGACTGATTTCCTCATTTTTTTCTGCCTGATTGAAAAATTCACCAAGCTCTAAATAGCCACACAATTTAAAGCTGGCAAAAATGTTCTATATGACACTTTGGTTAATCCTAACAAATTTGGAATTCTTTTACCGCATGGTTTAATATTTTAGACTTTGAATAAATCAGGTTACAAATTTTGTATCAACTCACAATTTAACAAGAAGACGACTGTACTTCCGGTATTAGTGATAATAAATTATTTAAAACTACAAGGGTAGGGAGCAAAAGGTTGGCTGTACGTACCGGCGAATTTGCACACGCACACAAGTTTTAAAGCATTTATGCCTATTTTTGATACTCTTCAATTGGAGGTCCTGCATTTCATTACCCTTACAGTCAGAAAACAATATTTTGTGAATGCAGGGTAAATATTTATGTTGAACTTAATTATTTATTTATTTGGGTTTTACGGCACACCGACACTTAACAGGTCATACGGCGCCGAATACAAAGTTAAATGTGAATAGAGGATAATCAGATTAAAACCAAACTACGAAAGTAATGTATTGAAAAATATTAAAACTATCAGGTTAAAATATAATTGTAATTATAAATTATAATTGAAAACAGGTCAACACATAAAACGGTTTAAAAGAACAGTATAACGATTGGTAAATAAACAGTTTAAAAATTTATAACTTATTAAAAATATTTATCTCGTTCAAGAAGCAAACAAGTATAGAATCCGACACTGTCCTAAATAGTTCGTACATGTTATTGACATTAAAATACTTCGATATGGTCTGTGTCGATACACTGTAATGAAATATGGTTGACTGTAAGTGGTTCCTGGCAAGGAACACATACTGGTTGAACTTCTCTTTTTAAAAGATATGAATGAGTTAATCTAGTATGTCCAATGCGACAACGGGTAAGAGCTACGTCTTCTCGTCGACTTTTAATTAACTACATAAATCGTTCATGTATCAAGAATCACTCGGTAGTCGGTAGAGCATTGAACTGCAATGCGAAGGGTCTTTTGTATAAATTAAATAACGTGCATGACATTTTAAGATTAGTGCAATCAAGTGAGTCAAAATTATTCAATGGTACTTTCAATTTAAAATCTTGTAATGATAATTGAAATTATGCACAAGAAAGTGTTTAATCTGCACGTTTGTTGGTCAAAATTAAGTAGACCAATCGCATCAAAAATGTGATGTGTCATGTTTTTGTCTGTCCTTTTTTCTTTATCGCTCGGAAGTACTTTAAAAAGTAAAATAGCCGTAGTGTTCCGAAATCCTCATTGCCCTTGTCACTGCTTCTTCCGGGCGAATTGTCAAACAACCAAATCGGAACATCCCTGCTTTTTCTACGAGAAATGCCTATACACCCTATCTTGTCAACAAACATTTTAATATTCCCAAAATAATGAGCAATCGTTTTCTAAAAATATTGAATCTTTCGACTTCTGTATTCGTCGACGCCTGCAAAAAATTATGCAACTATAAATAATATGTGTGGTTATAATACGTTTATTAATGAAAATTATACTGGAAGTTGGCTGAAAAGGGGGTTAAGTAACTAACGATTTAACGTACCTTTACGTCAAAGAAATCGCAACTTTTTGTCTTTCCATTCCAATAAAAGTCGTTGTTATTTAGATAGAAGCCAATGGTAAAGTACATGCACCTACCGTCTGCGGAACGTGGTTGCTATGGACTCGCGTGACATTACAAGCGCTGCAACCACTTCCGGTGTGCCCTGCCAGAATGCGACGACGGTGGCAATGTATGTTCCGTTGTTATAGTCAGTCACGTTACCCGCAACACTTGCGCCAATGGACGGTTCTCTCATCCATACGCGTATCTGAGAAATACAAGTCAGGGGTGGTAGTCGCAAATACAGAGGTCAGTAGAAACTTTAAGTTTGTATCGAGGTTACTAAATAAGCGATCATTGACCAGACGGCACGGTGAAGCGGAAGGTTGTCCTTTTCCGTACATGTTCGGAAATACACCTAGACGTTAACAGTGAATTGTACATATTTCAAGCATTGTTCGAAATATGTCCTTGTTTGGCTGGCCTTAATTCTAATTGGCAACGGTGCCTTACTTTCTGCAAATGTGAAGGAGCTACTTAACGATGTAGAAGGACCGAACAACATACCGAGAATTCCGGTGAATTCATACAACATTCGAGATCGTTATCCGAACGTAAACAGAAAGAGCCAAAGATGAGGCGAATCATCCCAAATAGCTGTTGGCTATGTGTAAGATGGATAAAAAGATAAATAATGTTTTTGAATGTAATGTCTCTACATGATGTTTACCGTTAAAGATATTTTATTTTGGTCTAAAATCTACGAATTATTTGGATAGTTAGCAATATATAGTAAATAATTTCAGCATTTTTTTCACAAAAGGCGTATAAGTACGCGAACGTAAATATTAATACCGTATGTGTACAACATACCCGTAGGCTAAATCAAAGCGCTAAAAGTCGCTGTTTGGGTGGTGCAAGTTTAACCCTGCGATTAATGGTATGCAGACAATGGTTACAATTATTCCATAGAAAATCAAATGTGCAATTCATTGGAAATTGGAAAGCAGGCAAGTTTTCAGCTGCAAAAGATATGAAAAAAAAAATAACAAAGTAACTAACATCCGATAATAGAACCCATTTTTTTCACATAACCTACCGAGCGAGCGTGAAGTAACACCCATGCGTTATTTTTGCTAGCACGCTAGTTAGTTATCGGAGTGTGAAGTCAGTGAGGCCACGCCTTAACGGCGAATAGTCAATGTAATGCAGGGTAATTCCTTCGTGCGTCCCAAATTCAGCCTTCTCATAACCCTGGACAGTGTCGCAAAAGACACCGGTAAAAAATGCAGTTAGAAGTAATTGCTGCTGGCGTTCGTCTTGCTATGCAGACGTTTAAGGTGGCATCCGACAATTTGGATCAAAGACATTTTCATTAAACATCCTAATAAACTATTGTTACCTGAACCTGACCTCACAAAATGTTGTTTATTGATGTCCTACACCAGTCTAAAAGGGAAATATAACGCCTTAATCGTCATTTAACATGTATTTCTTATCTGAGACACACTGCACAAATAGCTATTTTTAAACAAAGAAAAACAACGTGACCACTTACAGTTTAGCTCATCCACGTCATCCGCGCTGTGACGTTGATGTCTATTAAGAAAGACTAAACACTTAAAGTGTTAATCAACTTATCATACGGATCTAAAATTAGAGATTCTGTTGACAATCTTCAAGATTAGATATATGATTATCATTGCCATTTTTTCTACAGAAATTATGCACAAAATCCTCGAAACCGAGGTCAGATATTGATACATGTATTAGCCATAGGCAAACTGTCGGATATCTATCTTTAACTATAAACATCTTTTTTAGACTGTAGGCTTTGCGTAAAAACAACAACAACAACAACAACACACACACACGCACACAAAATCAACCCCTTCTTAAAATAAAATAAAAAACAAACAAATAAAGAACAAGCATCAATCACATAAAAACCTTTTCATGCAGTCCGCGAGCATTTGTTACCACTTCAACGTAGACCGACAACGCCGATAAAATATACATTTGGAGAGCAGACAAATAAATGTAACATAAAGCCGATCGTAATGAGCGAGAAAGATACCGATGTTAACCATCAATCGGCGTCTTATTTATGTTTTAGAATGTTTACTGCCTCTCAAAAAGGACAATCTCACGATGTGTGAACTGATTTAAAGGGAGCTGAAAATATGTTGTTCCATTTGTATTGCACAGTGTATAAATGCTTTAAACAGTTTATTTAATAATTTAAGCACTGGTTTATTCGAGCCATTTAAGGAATAAAGAATGACCACGAATCTTAAAACCATTGGAAAGCTCTGCAAATAGGTTAAATGTGAACATTTTTGTCAGATGTTTCGTACAATCCATATATAATATACGTGGTGAGAAGTTGAAGTGGTACTAAGTCTATAATACCATCTAACTACTACAACAACAAATTCACAAATGTTTGATGTATTCCAAAAAGGTGCCGACATCATGTTTGATATAGAAAAAGAAATAACATTTTATATAATAATGAAAGTAAATGTATCAAAATTATTCTCATATTTCGGAGGATTCAAAAACAAATTTTGGGTGTATTTTTATTAAATTTACAACCCTTCATAAATAATTTTTTTTAACTATTGTGTTTACTAAACGGATTTTATATATTTGTATAACCTTAACGGGCCTCACCTATAAATGACTTAATAAGATGTATTTTGTAGCCGTAATTATCATTCACTTTGTTAGAATCCTGAATGCTAGAATTAAATATACATGAGATAAAAAGACCAAGACATTTACTTTAAAGATCATCGCTCGCCTTACATTTGATAAATAGAATCAACTTTCACCATAACACGATGCTGACAAGATACTGTATTGTAAGTGTACACAAAGATAACATTATAAATATATTTGAACAAGACTTGTTGAATCCCTTAGAGCCCTGTACAACACACAGATTCACATGTGCAAATATTGTCTCTGTGTTGGTCAAAAGCACTTGACAGTTATTTCGGACTAAACAAACACGGACCTATTTAACGTATAGTGTTTATTAAAGAGCAGTCTTTGACTTTATGAGTCAAAACAAACAATTAGAAATGTAAATGATATTAAGTTCAACGTTACTCTTCCACAAATGTCGGTATCTTCTAGCATGCTCATAACATCGTTAATTTCATTATTTAACACTTTTGAACTTAAAGGAAATGTGCAACACGTTGATTTTCATTAGCAAATCCTCAAAATTTGCAAGACATTCTGTAATGTTTTAATAAATCGGAAAAAGTGAAAGCTTATGAAGAAAAACACATTTTAATGTAATAAAGATAAAAACGCATAAAGAATTGCCGCAAATAACAAAATCTTTATTAAAAGAATGCCTGAGGGTCTTTCTTACTTTTCTGAGTTACTAGAAAAATCTCTTGAGACTTAAATCAGAGTTTTCCGCAGCGAAATATGCTTATCTTAATTACAGCCTGTTCCGATTTTTACTCATTTTGTCCATCTATAGTTCATAGTTATTAAAACTGCAGAGGTGCGGAAATCCTATACCCTACTTTCCCGCCATGGGTTAATGTACGACCGGGATGGCCGTAATTTCTAATTTGAACCCCTTAAAAGCACTAAAACTCAAATAAACGGGCCTCAAACGAAAAAATGAGTGGATTATTCTTATTTTTAAGCGACCTTAAGACTGTTATGTAACTTGCATTTTTAAAATCGAAACATAAGGTTCGATCATAAACATCCACTTAGGTAAGCGTCTTGTTCTTTAACATATTTAATTTGATAAGAATCTAATGCGTTATTACACTTTTCAATTTGCAGCTGTCATGTGTAGCTAAACTGTGTGCTTAGTTACTTAAAATGGTTGTAAAACATACTTACTAGATCTCCGCCGGAAGTCCTAGGGCGTCCCCTAGCGTCAATCATTTTTATAGTCACATGGATCATGTCACCGAGCTTCCGGTTGGAACTTCCAATCAGATGTAGCTCGGATATATCTGGTTTGGGTTGTCGGTCCAAATCCTCAAGCCGGGACTCAACTAGCGCCCAATCCTCGGGCCACCTATGCCCACTAGGGGGTGCTGGAATTCTGGAGCAAGGCTCGAACAATATAGGTACACCCCCACCGGGATCAGTCGCACCACTTTGGCGGACGAGAAGTGACGTTAAACTGAAACAATAAAATTTCTCAAATATATCGCACAGATTCAACTATGTTCACATTGGTAGATAAAGACACCGGCAATTGTTTCGGCTGAACCACCACAGGATAGCTAAAAGACCTCCCAACACGTAGCACCAAATACTCCATTCAAAATGATACATGATGGTTACCTTTAAAGACCCTTGAACTGTGACTTATTATCTTATATCGATGGAAAAAATGAAGTAATAACACCCGATTCGTTATTACAAATATGTAATTCCTACCTGAGCCACGCTGCACAGTTAGTTATTTTTAACAAACAAACTACGTGATTTTGAATAGGTAAATAAGAAAAGTCCTATATAAGAATTACCACAGATATTTTAATCTAAAATACCTAGAGACAACCTACCTAAAGGGCAAATGGGGGGGGGGGGGGGGCGTAAATGTAAAAGTGACAAAAACAAAAGGACGAGACCTAACACACAAAAAGAAACAACAGCAGTTACCGCCTTTGAATGGTCAGTCTGCAAAAAGACCGACTGGAGTGCTTAAACCTGGTTAGTGGAGCGCTCTAAATAAAAACATCCCATCAAAGTGAGACAACTTACAAAAGGACACGCATCGGGAGTTAAAACTGATAAAATGAACAAATATTCAAACAAAATAACTAGAAATGTAACCAACCATCAACATATGTACAATATATAGTGTAGATAAAAGCCCCGGCAACCTAAAAGTTCCAAATAAGTTCCAAATATAATGACATGACGTCATATGTCACAAGGGTCAAAAACACTTGAAAGAAATCAGCGAATTGTAGAAAACAACCCAAACCAACAAAACAAAATGTAGAATTTTGAGGAGTTAATAGGTAATGAGATTCAAATAATATATTATAAAAAGCCGATTTATCCGCAATTGGCATATTTTATAATAAAGGTTTAAAAAATCTCGATGTTAATGTACTTCCTGTGCACGACAGGAGAGATGAAGAGACATTAAGAGCACGTAATATCATCATCATCCGGGCAATCGATATCAATATTTAGCAAAACTCCCGATAGTACGTATCGATAAATTTGGAAAGAATGAGCATTTAGAGCGATTCTTTTATGATTTGTACTTTCTTACATTTAAGAATGTCTTCAAAATTGTCTTTATTTTTATATAAGGAGTAATTACATTAGGAGATTTTATACCCATTAACTACGCTCATACTGTTGCTTTTGTTGTTAAGAAAATGCCAAAAAATGGACAAATTGTTGACGTGACGATTCTTTTCTATATAAAAATCACGCTTTTTATCTTTCATACCAAGAAACTGTGGTTGTTATGTATTGTTTTCTAACCGTATTATGTGAAAATATTAAAATGTTAAATGTAAACAAATTATAAAAATAAATTTATCTGATATAGTAACGTTTCACTTATGGCATATTGTTAAACAAAAATGACCGAAATGTATATGTCAAGTTGGCATATAAATGTAGAGAATGTTTTATGACCAGTAGCAATTGATGAATGACATACCTCCTTGCTAAAATTGAACGGTTTTATATTTTGCTGAATCAAATCATTTTAATATATGTTTATAAATTACAAATGCGCTTGAGTCTAAGCATTTAAGCTATATATTCATTGATATAAATGAATTTCAAAATAGATCAACTATTGTTGCTCTTTACAACTTCATACAAGCGAAATAATAATTGTCTGACACGTGACAAAATCGTAAATACAAAATAAACAGTACAGATGGACATCTAAACTACCAGACAAAAATATGGGGTTTCGGTTTCCATGATCTTGTTGCGGAACAATCAAAGAACAACACAATAACAAGCCCCCACCACCACCACCCCACCACACTACCCATTTCGATACCAAATTCATTCGAAAATCAAAGAGCCAAAATTTTATACAATTTAATGTCTTGCATACCTCAAAATTGTGACTTTTGACACAAAATTAATAACAATTTAGTATAGTAAACATTGATTTTTGTAACATTAAAACTCAATTTGTATTTTATTTGAACGTTGAGCTGTAAATTAATTCCATTAAATTTTGAGTTAATATTTTATTTAAGCCAAATATTTATATGTTATTTTACACTAAAGTGTCCAATACGGAAATATGTTTCGGCCAGTGTCCAGATTGAAAAACAATAACAACAACAACCTACTGGACAGCCATCAGGTACGCTGGGCACGCGTTCAAATATACTTCCGTTTTGAACACTTCAGAGTAAAATGACTTTTTAATCCATTTTTTCTGTTATGGCTTTAATATGATACACTTGATTATACTTTCGTTATTACTACTTTGGTTTTAAAAACAACACAAACTTCTTAAAACGTATCTGGAGTTATAAATTACTGAGGAGTAAATAAAATAAGTTTATTCTATATCCATTTATGTATTCCTCTGACAACATCCTGACAAATGCTTGTTTTTGTTTACGATTAAAACTGGCTAACGCTTCCGTTTTTCGAGCTGCTTGAATCGTATCCTCTCATTATAAACAATACGTCATGTAAAGCGCTTATATACATCGATTTCATCCAGTTTCTTATTCAGTAACGGCTTTTATCATAAGGCCTTAAAATGTTCTGTTCGGGTCACCCGACCCTACCTAAAAATATGCCAGACCCTCCTGTTTTTAGGCATGTAAAATGTCGCATTTTGTATTGTACAGGTACGGTAGCGAACAGTTTTTGTTTACTTTAGCCATTCTTGACCTACTTAGGAAATACTGATTTCCGATTATACCGAGGCAAAAGTTTAGACCCGCGATATTAGTGGATACGACTATAATACATTTCAACTGTTACCCTGTAACTTGTCAATCAATCAAGGGGTCATGGATTTGAGAAACCAGTACGGTTTGAGCCGATTCTACCCAGGAATATCAAATGTCTATAATGGAGAAAAAAAATCCAACCTACCCTACCTAATCCTGAAGAGCATGTTACCCTTACAACACATTTTTAGGCCTAAATTGTTTGTGTCTGAGATGTTGTGATTACTGTCCAATAAAGCAATATATCTGGACTATGTACTGTCTAATACAGCTGTGAACATGATGACCACGTGGTACATGCATGTTGTACTTAGATTTTATCTTAATATTGAGCGGACATTTTATTTCATCTTCATATTGAATTGGTAATAAATTTCAGTCAAACATTCACCTGCAAATGAGTGTTATTATTTTGTTTCTAAATATTCAGTTGCACTTCAAAAATCGATTTTAAACATCTAGCTGCACTTTGGACATAGAGTTTTACCATTGAGTTGCACTTCTGTTTCAACTTAACATGAAGTTGTACTTTATTACCATTCAACATTAAGTTTGTTAAAAAATATGTTTATCTTAACAATGAGCTGTACTTTAATTCCAAATGTAACAATCATATTAAATCGCCATGTAGGGACTTTGATTCTGCACGTAATCTTACTGAGGCGAATCTATAACCAAAGTGTCGAGAGCAACGTCTACACATTGCATCTCATGAAAGTAGTGCATTTTTACCAACACTTTCTTTGAAAAGTTTACTATGTGGACTTACACGAATGTTTATGAAGCTCTGTGTTTCCTATTAGACAATATTTACATAAACTGAGGTGACACTTTATTTAGATAAGTAATCGGTATTCTTATGGGAACCAACTATGCACCATTCATTGCAGATTTGTTTTTATACTGCTTTGAAAGTGATTTCATGTTAACTTTTACGTCTCTACTAAAATCTATGGCAAGAGATATAAGTTCAACTTTAGTATTGTGAATTATCCATACCTTGACGGTGATTCACCTCGTGCAACCTCCTATGGTATTTACATATCACAACGTACAATGTTTACACGAATTTGCACTAAAGTAGAAGATTTCAACGCTAGAAAACGGTTCATTTCTTCTAAACTGTTACGGCAAGGCTTTCGTTTCCACAAATTAAGAAAGGCGTTTTCAAAATTCTTTCACCGCAATGATTTTATTGATTTTAAGTATAATAGCAGTATGAAAACACTTATGCATAAATGCATAAGCCATCCTGCATTTAATGAAAATGTTTTATACAAGTTAAAGAAAACCAAGGGTCGCAATAACTTTTCTGACCACTTTACAAAACTTATTAGAAAAATTATCGCTGACGGTTACAACCCGATACTCCTTCGTTGTAGTGTATTGCTTGCAGTTGACCCTTTTACAGTCTAGAATGTTAAATTGCTTTTAAATTACACGATGACCGGACATGTCGTTATGACTTTATGAAAACAGTGACTTAAAGCCATAATTGGACAGTCACTGATGAATTTCTTGTCTCTTCATCTCTCCAGTCGTGCCCAATGATCGGGATTTATGTACCTTTATTATATAATATGCCAACTGCGGATAAATCCTCGGCTTTTTATGATATGTTATTTTAAAACTTATTACCTATTAACTCTTAACAAGACTACATTTTATTTTGTTGGTTTGGGTTGTTTTCTTAAATTCGATTTTTTACATTTCACGTTTGACACTTTTGACACCTTTAGCATATGACGTCATGACATTGTATGACGTCATTAAATTGTCAGCGCTTGGACTGTTTTATTTCAAACTACTCCCTCATTTACAAAAAAAGGATTTTTTAGGTTGCCGAGGCTTGTATCTACTGTACATACTGTACATATGTTGATAGTTTTTTTTTTTGTAACTAGATATTATGTATGTATAAAAATTCATTGTATCTGTTATAACTCCCGATGCCGGTGTTTACTGTTAGTTGTTTTACTTTGACGGGCTATTTTTATTTACACTGTTTTTTTGACAGAAAAACCTTTGAACAGGAAGTGCGAGGTTGGAGCGCTACACAAACCAGGTTTAAGCACCACAGTCTGTACTTTTGCCGACTGACCGTTCTAAGACGGTTACTGCTGTGTTTTTTTTTTCTTTTTTGTGTGTTTTGTCTCGTGTGTTTTTGTGACATTTACATTTATTCTGTTTGCCTTTGTCTAGAGGTAGATTAAATTTAAATATCTGTGAAAATTTTGATAGGACCTTTTCTTATTTATCTATCATATAATAATCATTCAAAATGGTTTAGACGAAATGGAGCTGAAAAGACAAGTGGTACGAGCGAATCCACACGCCCAGACCCTAAACCGCAATATCAGATTGAATTTAATTATTAAAACCTTAACTATTACACAATAGCGAGCTCGTAAGGTCAAACAGAAAAACGAACAGAGGCCATTGCTCCGCGGTGAGGAGAGTGGAATATTCTGCTTTCAGAATGACTATCTATGAATATGCGTGTAGATACCCATGCTTAATCATAAATAACAAGGGGGCACCCTTGGCTCAGTGGTTAGAGTCACCGCGTTGGGTCGTGATGTTTCATGAGGGGAAGTTTTTCAGCTAACATGCGGTGCGCCGATGGTTCTACTAAATTATTAGCTGGACGTCGTCAATAGCCCCATGTAACACACAATAACAATTTCCTTGTATTATTCTGCTGTCTGAATATCATTAACAAAGATTGGAACTTACCTATGTCCATTTAATTCCACAACCATAATCCACATGAATGATACGATGCTCAGTAGACACAAAACACGGTTTCGACATATGGAAGTCAGTTGAGGCAGATGATTTCTCCACCCTGACCTACACACGCGCGGTCCCACTACCATGGTGACAATATGTAGCGAGATACAGTGGAAAACGTCCACTCAAGCTTAATCGGGTCTACTTGCTTATCAACATAAGGCCGCTTAACGGAATGACTATTCATATCCGCGGATATGACTCTGGGGTACAGACATGAATGTCAAATGAATATTTACGACCCTTTCTTTAGATTTTCCTGTGTTAAGATGCCCTTTTATGTATTTGTTGGAATATGAAATAATTTGGATTAAGTGTTCTAATAATTAGATAGATATTAACCAAAATACAGATCTTTATGTATATATCTATATGTACTGATGATTTCATATCCGTGGACAGTAATACGGGCCATGAACGTTAAAATTATTATCTACAACATAATATGCAAAATTCTTGTTTACTTTGATGCAATATTATTATATTATTACAATGTATTATTTAAAAAGGGTAGTGATAATGGTTTGAATTTTCTTAGAAGTGATTAAATTATTATTGCCAAATGTATAGCCAAAATGGAGACAGTAATTTCGTTATTTCGATTTTGCTATCCATAACCAGCATATCCTGCATGTCCAAGGACTGGAGTATGCCTGTTGATATGTTCTTTAATAACTACTGTGTACGACTTGTAAAGTTTCAAAGGATTTTTATCGTTTAAATATAGTTGCGTTGCATCACATTTAACAATGGTGTATATATTGTTTTGATGTTTATATCTGTACACTGTATGTCCGCAGATATAAATTGCAGTTTACCGTTATATTCTATAATTACAAAACATTTATATCATTACGAACATACATCATGTAAATGATAATTTTCGAAAAATCTTTGCGATAACAAGCCTGATTTCTTTTAAGTATATTGTTTTCAGTTAGAAGCACAGTAAGCCTAACATTCAAAACTGATATAAAAAGTTTGCTAACACAGGAAAGAATGATGATTGGACTGTAATTGTTCTGGTCTTGTGAGGGACATTTTTTTGTAAATGGGTATGATTATTCCATCTGACCAATTTGATGGGATATAAGTAGATTTAGAAATCAAATTGAAGTAGTTTACATATAGTGGAAGCATATTTTCTGCAGATTGCTGTACATACTCATTTATAACATTATCCACATCTAGTGATTTATTATTTTTCAGTTTTGTGATGCATTTGTGTATTTCTTGTAATGTTAATGGCATTTATGGTAGGATTGATTCTTTTCATTTAGCAATTCATTTTCAATTTTTAAGTTGTCATTTCTATCATCTGTTGAACTCAATTATTAGAAATGCTTAAATAAAGACTCTAAATCTGGTTGATTGGTGTGTTTTTTTTTTTCTTTTTATATTTAAAACACTCCCGTAGTCCTTTGGCTGTTTTCTGCACATTGTACGTAATATTGATTCATTTTCTTTTTATGTCTGTTTATGAACTTATTCATGGTATTATTATAATTTTTGTAGCAAATTTTATGTGGCATGTAATTTCTTCAGTGTGATCTTTTGTATAGAGTTTTCTTACTTTATTATAGATTTCATTACCTTGTAGCAATGTGTCCCAAACTCTTATACTTTTTATGTGTTTTATAAGTACGTTTGGGTTTAGTACTAAATATTTGTTCAGGCTTTGTTACAAGCAGTTGTGATAATTGATACATTCAAATACAACAAGTTTCCAAAAAATGAAAAAGAAATAAGCATGAAAATAGTTTCTTCTTGAAAAAAAAACATGTTATAAACTGGTTCGTTTTACAACATATCGACATACCTATATCCGGTTACTGCTTTAATAAACCAACGAACTTGTTACCAGTTCCTTTTACAATAAACCGACGAACCTGTTACCAGTTCCTTTTACAATAAACCGACGAACCTGTTACCAGTTCCTTTTACAATAAACCGACGAACCTGTTACCAGTTCCTTTAACAATAAACCGACAAACCTGTTACCAGTTCCATTTATAATATACCGACGAATATGTTGCCATTTCCTTTTACATTATAGCGACGAACTTGTTACCAGTTCCTTTTGCAATATACCATTGAACGTTTTATTAGTTCCTTTTACAACATACCGACGAATATATTACCGGTTCCTTTTACAAAATAACATCGAACTAGTTCCTTTTACAATGTACCGACGAACATTTTGCCATTTCCTTTTAAAATGTGGCGTCAAACATGTCGCCTATTCCTTTTACAATATACTAAAGAACGTGTTACCAGTTCCTTTTACAATATATATTCATTTGTACAACATTATACTAGTAGTCGATAGACTGATCCAACTGGTAATGAGAATAAGCTACAATACTGAAATATGAAGAAACTTTGTAAATTACACATTGTTCCGTATACAACTTTTGACGCATGCAAATGAGAAAAAAACAACAACTAAACTTGGCAAAAATACTATAGGAATAATAAAGATGCTTCATTGTTATTTTTTGTGTTTCTTCATCAGTACAAACATCATCAATTACAAGGTGAAACAAAGGCATGCACACCGCCTGTTTATAAATCTCGCTATAGTTCTTTGTTTTATCAAAACAAATAAAACTGGTTAATTTATGTCAATATTAGATAAGACAAGTAGGTCAGCTTTCGGATTTTCTATTGAAGCAAACATAATAATCTTTCCTCGTCATTTGTATGGACATTCAGAATACCTCGCATAATTTTATCAGATTAGATCTTGAATGAATGCAATGAAAAGCCTAACAAATGCCGGCGCCTATGACGCTATGAAAACTACACGATTACATGTTTTTATCTCTAAGAAACGCACAGAGGTTTTGTTTTGTTAGTCCTGGCTGTGCATAGTTGTCAGCCATGAATTTTGACATTATTACTATTGGTTAATAGTTATATAACGTGTCTTTGTTTATTCTTTAAATAAAAATGTTAAAAAATAAATAATGGAATAAAGGTATATATGGACATACATTTGATTCCAATAACGGTTTAAAACGCATATTCCGTTTTATTGAATAAAATATTCAAACACCAAACCTTTTCTTCATAACCTTTGTAAAAAATAAATGGATACATGCATAATGTGTCAACCCAATTTCGTTTATAAGCATAATTCAATGCTGCTCACCTACCTGCTGAAACTCGCTAACTAGTTACTAGTAATATCTGGGGCAATCTTCACACCTTTTCTCGGGGATTAGCAAACATGGTCGCTTATCTGTGTCAACTGCATGATCAGCAACCCGTTTGGCTTACACTTTTACGGTCTTCTGCAAATGGTTCGCCTTCTATCACATCTTCCGGACGAATATCACAGGTTTTCGCAAGGTTTATAAGTGTCAACAGTGAATGCTGCATCATTTACTCTTATAGTTTTAATAGCGCATTACTCTCTTTTGGCAAAATAGTGCAGAACTAATGCATACTTTTTAACATAAATGCACATGCTAACGAAATCAAAAAGACAAAATAATAATAAATGAAGGCATATTTCACTTCGGATAAATTAAAAAGTAACATCAGAAAAGAGCACCTTGCAATAATTTCATATAAAATGACGGCTTTTTTGCTGTCATAAAAACAAAATCGCCGTCCTTTAGAAAAGGAATCCGCTTTTTACCTGGGTTTGGAGGTAAATAAATACGAGCTCAGCAATTATCTTATAATTAAAATTATAATTAGATATATGACTGATGGTTTTTTAAGGAAACACAGTGGCTGAGAGTTAATATTAATAAATTAAATTAAACTTGCGGCAACTGAAAACAAGGGTACTCCTACATTGAGTTTCGATTTAACGTATATTCCGGCTAATTGCATAATTTTCAACTGTATATATAACTTTTGTCTAACAACTGCATCCTATATATATATATATATATATATATATAGAAATGTCGCTGCGCAGTATCGGCAAAAATGCCGGCTAATCCCATCCCACTGCATCCTATCGAAATCACGCAAAAGATCCTTAAGAGGGTTGAGCGGTGTTTTGGGTAAGCAGGCGGGTGCTGGGAAATTTGTCCACCTACAAAATAATGTCGGGGTGTTTCGTCCACCTACAAAAATACATGGGGTCTACATTACATATATGTGAAACGTATAACCTTGTGGTAACGACCAATGCTAAATGTAAATGAACAACAAATGTAAATGTAATTCAAATTCTAATTGTAAAATGTATTAAATTTTAAATATTTTTATTTATCTCTTATGCGGCATCATGTGCTGGGAATTGTTGACACATTACCTTTGTTAATACAATTTTGCCTGGTCCTGAGAAATGCACTCAAGAGCATCTAGACACATCTTTTGTTAAAGAGAAATGCAATGCTCATAATGCTCTCGGATATAGTTAAAGTTTGCGAACATCTCTGTGCAATATTCTTCATGTTACACCTGAACAAATGTTGAACTGTAGAATTTCAGTTAGTTCAGTTAGTTCAGCCATAGACTTGTGTAATAATAGAAATTCTTGTCCAACAAATATCGCAAGTCTACAAACATTGATAGATAAAACAATTTTGTTAACAAGTCTGGTTGATAAAATTGTTAATAGTGGGCTTTATCTTGAACATTTGTTGCTGTCTGTCAGCCCTTCTGGTAAAGAGGTCTTTAAATTGTTAACAGTGGGCTTTATCTTGAACATTTATTGCTGTCTGTCAGCCCTTCTGGTATAGAGGGCTTAACACAATAGGAAGATATGACACAGTCCTATAGGTTTGTGAAGTTGGCTGGGAATTGGGAATTGGGTATTGGGTATTCAATATCCAGATACAACCGAATACCCAGCCAGCTAGGAATTGGGTATTCGCGAATTCCTAGATACAACCGAATACCCAGCTACCTAGGTATTGGGTATTGAATATAGAGCTGCAGTCGTATTCCGAGCTGGCTAGTAATTGGGTATTCGAAATATCAATGCAGAGTTTGAATATCGTGCTAGACCTGAATACCTAACTGGCTGGGAATTGGGTATTCGAAATACATTCTGTAAAGAAACTATTCAAAGCAGATTTGAATATCGAGCTAGACCTGAATACCCAGCTGGCTGGGAATTGGGTATTCAAAATATTTTTATTATTTGAACAATTCAACGCAGAGTTTGAATATCGAGCTAGACCTGAATACCGAGCTGGCTGGGAATTGGGTATTCGAAATATTTTCTGTAAAAATACTGTTAAACGCAGAGTTTGAATATCGACCTAGAGCCGAATACCTATCTGGCTGGGAATTGGGTATTCAAAATATTTTTTTTAATAGAAAATTTTTAAGCAGAGTTTGAATATCGAGCTAGACCTGAATACCTATCTGGCTGGGAATTGGGTATTCGAATTTTTTTTCTTATAGAAACAATTAAACGCAGATTCTGACTATCGAGCTAGACCTGAATACCGAGCTGGCTGGGAATTGGGTATTCGAAATATTTTCTGTAAAAATACTTTTAAACGCAGAGTTTGAATATCGAGCTAGAGCCGAATACCTATCTGGCTGGGAATTGGGTATTCGAATTTTTTTTTTTTTTAATAGAAACTTTTTAAGCAGAGTTTGAATATCGACCTAGAGCCGAATACCTATCTGGCTGGGAATTGGGTATTCAAAATACTTTTTTTAATTGAAACTTTTTAAGCAGAGTTTGAATATCGAGCTAACCTGAATACCTATCTGGCTGGGAATTGGGTATTCGAAATTTTTTTCTTATAGAAACAATTAAACGCAGATTCTGAATATCGAGCTAGACCTGAATACCGAGCTGGCTGGGAATTGGGTATTCGAAATATTTTCTGTAAAAATACTTTTAAACGCAGAGTTTGAATATCGAGCTAGAGCCGAATACCTATCTGGCTGGGAATTGGGTATTGGAAAAAAAAATTTAATAGAAACTTTTTAAGCAGAGTTTGAATATCGAGCTAGACCTGAATACCTAGCTGGCTGGGAATTGGGTATTCGAATTTTTTTTCTTATAGAAACAATTAAACGCAGATTCTGAATATCGAGCTAGACCTGAATACCGAGCTGGCTGGGAATTGGGTATTCGAAATATTTTCTGTAAAAATACTTTTAAACGCAGAGTTTGAATATCGAGCTAGAGCCGAATACCGAGCTGGCTGGGAATTGGGTATCCGAATTCTTTTTTAATAGAAACTTTTTAAGCAGAGTTTGAATATCGAGCTAGACCTGAATACCTAGCTGGCTGGGAATTGGGTATTCAAAATGTTTTTATTCTAGGAACAATTGAACGCATATTTTGAATATCGAGCTAGACCTGAATACCTATCTGGCTGGGAATTGGGTATTCGACATATTTTTTTTTTAAAAGAAACTTTTTAAGCAGAGTTTGAATATCGAGCTAGAACTGAATACCGAGCTGGCTGGGAATTGGGTATTCGACATATTTTTTTTTTTAAAAGAAACTTTTTAAGCAGAGTTTGAATATCGAGCTAGACCTGAATACCGAGCTGGCTGGGAATTGGGTATTCAAAATATTTTTATTCTAGGAACAATTGAACGCATATTTTGAATATCGAGCTAGACCTGAATACCTATCTGGCTGGGAATTGGGTATTCGACATATTTTTTTTTAAAAGAAACTTTTTAAGCAGAGTTTGAATATCGAGCTAGAACTGAATACCTAGCTGGCTGGGAATTGGGTATTCAAAATATTTTTATTCTAGGAACAATTGAACGCATATTTTGAATATCGAGCTAGACCTGAATACCGAGCTTGCTGGGAATTGGGTATTCGAAATATTTTTAGCATAGAAACTATTCAAGCAGAGTGTCAATATCGAGCTAGGCATGAATAACCAGCTGGGAATTAGGTATTCGAAATATTTTTAGTATAGGGACTATTCATCGCCGAGTTTGAATATCGAGTTTGAGCTGGTTACCTAGCTTTGCATAAACACCTTCGTTTTTACCTGTATCTATTTCTCGTATTCAATTTGGAAATTACAAATCTCAAGTCTCACTTATCAGGTCACACATTTTATGTTCGCTTACATTTTACAAGTTACAAAACTCAAAGTCACAATTCTCAAGTCACAAATTACTAATGTATAAGTTAAGAACTGACAACCTTCAGACGCTAGCTGTCGGTACCACATAAATAAATATAGAACGGAATCATAAATGATTCTTCAAAAGAGATACAATAAAAAACAGCCAACGTTATTTGGCATCAAATTAAACGCGTTGTCTTTTGCCTAAAGTAGTTATTAATGAATGTTTTATAATTCTGCAAGTAATTTTACCATTTAAGTCTTTGATTTCTTAAAACTACATTCAATCCAATTTAATATACGTATCGGACTTTTCCAGATGAACATACTAACACATTCGCATTCGGATTTACAGTGCATTGAAATTGAACTACATCAACAGGGGTACGTGATGTAGTGAACATGCTTTCCCCAGAGTCAGGTGATAATGTAGCACAGTTGCTAGAACACCTGCCTCAAGAGCAGGAGGTCTTGGGTTCGACCCCCGCCCTCGGTAATAGGATTTTTCCAGCTTTTTTAGTGGCGTCAGAATGGGTTCTTCAGAGAACCCTGTGGAGCAGGAAAAGGCTAGATACTGGTAGTTCTGTTGATGCTTGGCTTAATATAAGGAAGGTTAAAAGCTCTCTGCCCAGGTAGACCAGGTGGTAGAGCACTTTTTTACGGAGGAGGTCTTGGGTTCGAACTCAATACTTTGTACCGGTAACGGAATTTTGCCAGCTCGGATCACTCCGGTTAAATTTGGATATATGCAGTTTTATGCAGTTAAATGAAAACGGGTGGGGCCAGAGAGGTTGATAGGGGATTGGGGGGTGGGGCGGTTGTGTAGGGGCTGTCAGATCTCGACCTGAGAGATAAAATTATGCGAACACTATTTGAACCGATTCATACAGTTTGAGGAAAAAGTAGAGACGTGTAAATATGGACCGACTTTTATTGGTGCATGTCTACAGTACATGTCACGAATGATATATGTATAAGTAGTCATATCATGATCCCCATTTAATTACAGAATAATATCCCTAAAATTGTATAGCACAAAAATAATACGTGTGTCTGATTCTGTCAGTAAGAAACTTACAACTTGGAAATACAGACGAACGCGGACGAATTGAAGCTGTACATTCTGTTTGTAGATGGACATTCCCGTGTTAGAAGCGCCCTTTGCGTCCTATTGTCGAACTGGTGTTATGCAATGTACATTTTAAATTTGCGCCTCTAGATTAGTAACTTGTAAATTAGATTCAAGAAATGTAAAATGTATTCGTGATTCTCCCAGCGATTTGTAATTTGTATATGCAGGAAATGTGAAATTGTTCAAATGTAATGTTGAAATGTGAACATTTTCATGTGATACTAGTTTATAAAATTTAGGATGTAATTAGATAGCGGTATTTAGCATGCGCGATGTTGCAATCTACAAATTGACATTAGATGTAACTAATCCATGTATTGAAAGTTAGAAATAGTAATAAGAATATTGGTGGATATCCTCTGCCGTACATAGTAACCACAAATAGTACAAACTCGCCTTTCTCTCCAACCCAAATACATGCTAAGTCTCCGCACCCTTTGTGTAGCACGCGGTCTAAGTATGCGCCGGGCGGGACATAACTAGGGAGATCTAGTGCCCTACATTCATGCAGGGTCATCCCTACACCCATCCCTAATTTGAAAATCGATCACTTACAATCTTACTTTTGAAGGGAAATATTTTGTTGCAAACTAATCAAGGAAGATATGGGGTATATGCAGTGTTATCTTTAAAAACTATTTATGGCGATTTGGAACTTAAAGCAACACCAGCCTGACAGCGCTGTGCTCAAGGTACAACAGACAATAAGCACTTTTGTCTTGAGTACACTAACACTAAAAGGAACAAACAGGTTTGACCGAAATCTAGGAACTGCTTCAACGACAACATAAATGGAAAGGTCACCTTCATCATCAAAATGAAAATCTCTTCAGCCATTAGTAAACTGTCTATGTCACTCTCAGCAACAATGTTTTAGATGTCTACGGTACAACTTTTTATGTCTTCGTCGGCAACACAATTAAAGTATCCGTCGGCAACATTCGTCAATGATCCGTCATAATAAAAAATGTCACTGTCGCCAAAGGTATCACAGAATTTATCAATTATTTAATTCATAGTCGGCAACACTTTTCAAGTCTAGGCAAACTGTTGAATTCACTGTCGGCAAAATTTTACATTATCCGTCGGCAATACATTTCCGGTTTCCGTCGGCAATACTATTCAATCCACTGTTGGTAAAACACATTTTAGTCTTCGTCTGCAAAATTAACACTCCGTCGGCATATTTATTGAGATCTCTAACGGCTGCACCGTCTATAACATTCTATTTCCGTCGGAAATAGAGTCTGCATTATTCTGCATGCCGATCAAAATACCCACCCAAAATGCTTAATTAAAGTATCCGTCGGCAACATTCGTCAATGATCCGTCATAATCAAAAATGTCACTGTCGCCAAAGGTATCACAGAATTTATCAATTATTTAATTCATAGTCGGCAACACGTTTCAAGTCTAGGCAAACTGTTGAATTCACTGTCGGCAAAATTTTACATTATCCGTCGGCAATACATTTCCGGTTTCCGTCGGCAATACTATTCAATCCACTGTTGGTAAAACACATTTTAGTCTTCGTCTGCAAAATTAACATTCCGTCGGCATATTTATTGAGATCTCTAACGGCTGCAACGTCTATAACATTCTATTTCCGTCGGAAATAGAGTCTGCATTATTCTGCATGCCGATCAAAATACCCACCTAAAATGCTTAAATTAATCGCCGGCAAAAATCATTCGGACTCCGTCGGCAACAATTTCTTACGGATAATAAAACAATATGACGATAAGTCAACATTTTTTTTATGCCCGCAATGGCATGGCAATGTATTTGTCCGTATGTAGCATATGCAAATATTTCGAATACCCAATTCCCAGCCAGATAGGTATTCGGCTCTAGCTCGATATTCAAACTCTGCGTTTAAAAGTATTTTTACAGAAAATATTTCGAATACCCAATTCCCAGCCAGCTCGGTATTCAGGTCTAGCTCGATATTCAGAATCTGCGTTTAATTGTTTCTATAAGAAAAAAATTTCGAATACCCAATTCCCAGCCAGATAGGTATTCAGGTGTAGCTCGATATTCAAACTCTGCTTAAAAAGTTTCTATTAAAAAGTATTTTGAATACCCAATTCCCAGCCAGATAGGTATTCGGCTCTAGGTCGATATTCAAACTCTGCTTAAAAAGTTTCTATTAAAACTTTTTTTTTTCGAATACCCAATTCCCAGCCAGCTCGGTATTCGGCTCTAGCTCGATATTCAAACTCTGCGTTTAAAAGTATTTTTACAGAAAATATTTCGAATACCCAATTCCCAGCCAGCTCGGTATTCAGGTCTAGCTCGATATTCAGAATCTGCGTTTAATTGTTTCTATAAGAAATTTTTTTTCGAATACCCAATTCCCAGCCAGATAGGTATTCAGGTCTAGCTCGATATTCAAACTCTGAATACCTAATTCCCAGCCAGATAGGTATTCGGCTCTAGGTCGATATTCAAACTCTGCTTAAAAAGTTTCTATTAAAAATTTTTTTTCGAATACCCAATTCCCAGCCAGATAGGTATTCGGCTCTAGCTCGATATTCAAACTCTGCGTTTAAAAGTATTTTTACAGAAAATATTTCGAATACCCAATTCCCAGCCAGCTCGGTATTCAGGTCTAGCTCGATATTCAGAATCTGCGTTTAATTGTTTCTATAAGAAAAAAAATTCGAATACCCAATTCCCAGCCAGATAGGTAATCAGGTCTAGGTCGATATTCAAACTCTGCTTAAAAGTTTTCTATTGAAAAAAAATATTTTGAATACCCAATTCCCAGCCAGATAGGTATTCGGCTCTAGGTCGATATTCAAACTCTGCGTTTAATAGTATTTTTACAGAAAATATTTCGAATACCCAATTCCCAGCCAGCTCGGTATTCAGGTCTAGCTCGATATTCAAACTCTGCGTTGAATTGTTCAAATAATAAAAATATTTTGAATACCCTATTCCCAGCCAGCTGGGTATTCAGGTCTAGCTCGATATTCAAATCTGCTTTGAATAGTTTCTTTACAGAATGTATTTCGAATACCCAATTCCCAGCCAGATAGGTATTCAGGTCTAGCACGATATTCAAACTCTGCATTGATATTTCGAATACCCAATTCCTAGCCAGCTGGGAATACGACTGCAGCTCTATATTCAATACCCAATACCTAGCTAGCTTGGTATTCGGTTGTATCTAGGAATTCGCGAATACCCAATTCCTAGCTGGCTGGGTATTCGGTTGTATCTGGATATTGAATACCCAATACCCAATTCCCAATTCCCAGCCAACTTCACAAACCTCAGTCCTATGAGCATTGCAATATCTATCAAAATTTGAAAAGGCACAGGCCATATTCACAGGTATTCACCTGAATGTAAAATGTAAAAGAACAAATCTGTGATGAGTCATTTAACAGATATAATAAACGATCAGTCGGCAATATGGACCGACTGGGGTGCTGAAACCAGTTTTACAGAGCTCTAACCTCGCACTTCCTGATGAGTTTCTTAAATACAAGCAACGAAAAGAGAACCGATAAGAGAGAGAGAGAGAGAGAGAGAGAGAGAGAGAGAGAGAGAGAGAGAGAGAGAGAGAGAGAGAGAGAGAGAGAGAGAGAGATTCAAATCTTTTAACGTTTTACCGCACGTGTTGTCTTGTTGTCGCGGAGTAACGAGCCGAACTGTGTTAATTTGGGCATATGACTGGCGTACGGCCGGGGTATTTATAACTATAACTATTTGTTCAGTGCTAGCGCAATGAACACAAAAACTTTCATGTCATTCATGTTAATGCTCAGCAAATTCTCCTTGGGACGCCTTATACGCTACCGATCTATGACGTATTTTCTTGTCCTTTTTATTCTTGTGACTGTGGCCGGTGTAAATGGGAAAGTAGAGAACGATAACCCTGCGAAGGAGCTTTTCATCGGAGATTAGGTTGTATTTATCGGCGAGACCTGCACAATCGATGTCGATGCGTATGCCTTATCTGTGTGTTTGTAGAAATACATCGGATCAACACGATCGCCCAGACAAATTGATGGGTAGAACTATCGACGCACAATAAGACCTTATCACATCAAGTATTTCGCCCCGTCGCATGCGGCTTGCATGTCTGATTAACTATGTTTATTACCTCCTTTTTTGTATGCGATGTGTCTAGAACCACTTACAAATTTACGATTGTATGGTTGTCGTGCAGCTTTTAATGACGGAGCGCGACACATGTGTTATGGAATGCTGACTGAAATTTGCTCATGAGGACAAGAAGTCTATTTTGCCAATGTTCATAGAAGAACCCTGTGCCGATTGGAGAACGTCAACCTTAGTCAAATAAATGGGAAAGAATAATAATAATAATAAATAAAAATTTAATAAATGCGGAAACAATTAATTTTGTTAATTTTTTTTTAATTTTTAAGTTTAGGTAAGTATACTTTGTAAACAGTTATTAGTAGTTTTATTTACATTTATATATCGTTTACAACATGACGATTGTATCGATTCTATTGTACTGTTGTATTCCTAGCCCCATATTACATAACAGAGAATGGGAGAAGTGAATGAAGCAGATATTTTAAACAATAACTAGGCTCTAAGAAACCATACTGTTGTTGAAACCCGAATAATGAGAATATGATTTTTTGTGCTTGGGTAGTTTATTTATTAATAGCATGATTCCAATATAAATGTGGTGTGGACTTCAACTCCATGTACTTATACATAAAAGTTTTTTTAACTTCATTACCTCTGTTGTTTTTTTCAAATATCAGTACCTTTTACAATTCACCATTTCGAAAAACAATTATTTCTGTCTTTTTAAGATTTAATTCCATTCCAGTTGTTCGACAGTATATATCAACAACATTTAGCTGTTGTTCTAGCTTATTTGCTGTTTCCGCACAATTTGCAAAATCATCAGTAAACATTAGGCATTATGTCAGTGATCGCGTTTTTAATAAAAATAAAAGTACCACGACCACATTTTTCATGTAATAAATTGTACAACTCTTCAATGACGAGGAAAACGAGGGCCAATATTACAGGGGAATAGGTCAGTTATGTAATCAGAATTGTCATGCACAGTTGCTAGAACTTTCGTTGTAACTCAGTCTTTGAGTACTTTTTAACACTATAGCTTTAACAAAAGACTGTAGATTTCTATACGGATGTAAAGAAATCACCCATGAACTCCCTATGTGAGAATGGCTTATTTTATCAAATGCTTTGCGAAAGCTAATGTATACACAAATAAATCTTCCGCCCTTTCGTGATAAGTATTTTGTACCATAGCCTGTAAACAAAAATGTTGTCTGTTACTGAGTACCATCGTCCAAATCCATCTAGGGACTTATTAATTATTGTCTCCAGACTATCTTTACAGGCGTCTATATGGTATTGAGGAAGATATGTTATAAATTGTATTAGTTTACGAGATCACTCTATAAATAGTTGTATCAATGGTAGAACTGGATTTGAAAACTGGACATATAACAGTTGTTTAAAGAAATTGCCTATTTTCAAAACTGTATTTAACAGTTTTGTAAAGATTGGAGTCATTTCATTAGCCGTATATTTATACAACTCTGACGGGTACCCCGCCTACACCGAGGGTTTTGTTACTGACTAATTGTGATTTGGCTGTAAAAACCTTGTGATATTCTCTTGGTGCATTTAGTACGTCCGCTGATTCGTCAATAAATTGAGTATTACCAGTCATACCAATACCAACACCACTATTAACATAAAAAACTTAGGTATACTAAAATAATCACTCCATTCATTTGCGTCATATTAAACTTTTGCAATTTCCTTTGCTACATCGTTTTATGATCGACCAAAATTGTTTGCCGTTTATTTCTGTTATTATATAATTCCCCTCTTTCAGGTTTTTGCTGAGCTTGAAGGGTTTTTTTTTTGCATGTATTTTTGAAGTCATTTCTCTTGTCTTTAAAAGCTTGGAGATCTTCCATACACCCAGTTGATCTGAATTGTTTTAAAATATATACATTGTATATTCCTTAGTTTCACATTCTGCGTCCCACCTTATTGGCTGTTTAAAGTATGACTCATTAGTATTTACCCGTATTGTTTTTGCCGATAACTGGTATTGATTTGTATTCAGTATAATAGCCATGTCATTGGTCATTTCATTCACTGTATGTTGCATTGGCTCGTTCAACGATTCTTTGAAATGTGACTGAAACGGTTCTTGTTTATTTTGACGCCAGTTGAATCTCTCTATTCGGAGAAGATTACAACAAGCATTACTTTGTAAATAATTATATATTTTTAGGCGATTCGGCATTACTTTCAATTTTCGTTGGCATGAGATGGGGAAGTGATCAGACACTTCTCTCTTTAACATTTTAAAATCATTTATGCAATTAATAAAGATTTCTGTTGATGCAATCATATAATCTACAACACTGGCACCATCATTAGCAAAACATGAAAATTCTCCAATTTTATACATTTCAAACCGCCCATTCAAAAGATGCATATCAAATATACAGCATATATTTATAAGCGGTTTGCCAAAATTGTTTGTCTTTTGATATTTATTTTGCCTCTGTTGCTCAAATGTAGAGCCATTGTGTTTGACATCATCATATATGAAGTCTGAATCCTCACGAGGAATATAATCTTTAGTCCTACTATTAAAAATCTCCTGTTAGAAGAAGTAGTAAAACTGTTTGTATGTTTTTGTTGTATTGTAACAGTACTAATCGTGTTTCCCTGGATTCACTATTAATAGTTACCTGAAGGGAGTCGATTTATCGCAAAAGTGTTTGGGTAAGAAAAAAAGGCCAGAAGTATCCAACTTTATGTTTTATCCTTAGTGTATCATCAATATTTTTATCATTTACCCTACGGTTAACAAAAGAGCAATGTTGTCAAGACAGTGATATCAAGTTTAGTGAAAGTAAGAAAAGTGTTACTTGGTCAAGACAGGAGGTAAGATTTACCTTTGGTTGCCAACGACCACATAGCCGATGTCAAGTGTGTGTCTGTCTCTGTTTGTGTCTGTGTTTATCTGTGTTGAAAGACGGCCCTCAACATAATCATATAATATTTGTAAAATGACCATCAGCCAGGTGGATTAAAACGGGTGGTAATTAATTAATAAATATATAGTAAACATTTCTGCCAAAGTATTACTACAGTGTCATTGCTTATCTTTATAATACCATATTTTTCTGTACACGTTTTCATACACGGCTGACCCTTCTCGGGATTCATATGTAAAATACATTACAACATCATTCAGATTAGAGAATATGTACAGTGCGATTACAGTTTTCAAAATCTGCATGAATACGTGTCACACCATTTCAGCTTGATCGCCCATGTCAAGTTGGTTTTTCATATTTTTTGTTCAGTTTCTGACCACTTTCATTTTCTTTACCAGGAATACTATAAGATCTGATGTTATTTCTACGCGATCCATTCTCCAGCTGATCCAGTCTACTACTAATTGTTTTAATTTGACCCTTGAGTTCAACGCTATCTTGCTTGAGGCGTTTGTTATCAGATTTCATCTCATTAAACGTCCTTAAAATTGAATTATTGAGTTTATCCCTGATACGCCTGTAACAACTTGTGTGTGCTGCTCGTGCAGGTCTGTTTTCATGTCATTTAGTAGAGCAAAGGGATATTTATTAATTACATGTACGTCTGAGCCGGTTCCACCCGGAGTCTGTGACGTTGCGAAATGGTGCATGGGTGGGGTACTTTCTAAAGTGCCATTTGAGGAAATTCGTCGTAACTTACTAGCTCCATGCTCTATGCTCGCAGCACGTGTAGTACGGCGGTCCTGGAGGAGGGTGGGGGCCTGGGGTTCGAGTTGTTCGTTTAAAGCAGAAATGTTATCGAATATTCGAATATTCAGTTATTCGAAAATCAAGTTGGTATTCGAATAGAGATCTTTGGGATTCGAATATTTCATCATTCTTATTCACTTTTGTTAAGTTTGACGTCAAACTGAAAGGGTATTTCTTTAGTTGATCGTATTGTCTCCAAACACTAGCGATATGTGATTACGCTCGCTTTACGGGCAGGGGTAATGTCACCTGATAACGGATTGCCATCTGATTAACAGAATGAAATCTCTTCGCCGCGTACTTCTCTGGCCCCTAACTTACCGACTCTGTCCACTCTCCCACCTAGACCCTGTTACATCAGGTATGCCGCTGTGGAAAGTTGCCGACGTACAATAATAAACCTACGCCAATTCAATGCTGGGACTATGAGCTACACTAATTAACTCAGCCCAGCTTCGTTCAGAATCAAGTGTAATAAATGCAATACAATATAATACTATACTTTTTAATACGATTACACCAGAACTTTATTTTTGAAAAAAAAATAACTGGGTCACTGTCAAGCAAACTTGAATTAAAATTACTTTCTGATTTCGTCACTCTACTTCATAATTGTTATTTTATTCCGATACAATACCATCGCAGTATTGTATAGGAATAAAATAGCACCTATGCTTTTTTCTGTCACCGCGATTTTCTGCTGTGTGTGTGTTCTTTGATATGCTCTCTCCGAATAACACAAATTTAAATCGACACTTTTTAACTATTCTAAGCTCACTTTAAACTTACAATCTTAAACCGTCGTTATATATATTGGATGGTATTTCATCAGTTAATCAGTCGGGAGATCATGACACAGTTCGTAATAGTCACTTGCATATAACTAAATGTGGCTAATTGACGTGTTATGACATCGGATTAACGTCAAAGCTATACTCTTAAGAATAATCAGCTCATCACAATTTAACATCAAACCGATCACCAATCCATCAAGGCCGTTGATTGGCTGTTCATTGTTTGAGCGATTTCCCTAAATAAAACCTGCATGTTTTTGCCTAATTGCCTTACAGTCGATCCAACATCATCTGCATCTGGTCCTATAAATCAAAATGCATCCTTTACATATTATTGTAATTTATAACGTAACCACCAGGATCCCCTCGTCGTAGAGATACAGGGTCGCCACCCACGGCAAACAGGTGGGCTACCTTTGGAGGGTTCTTACCCCGCTACAGGTAGCGGCAGCCGGAGAATTCTAAGGCCCCTACCGGCAGTATGAACGTTAGACAATTGGTAACAACAAACAAACAGACGGAAACAAAATTCTGACAAAAATGGGATCTTAAAACAAATGGTGAATGCAAAACCAAACAGGATACGTAGAGACAGCAGTGGAAACCATAACAAACACGGGGCAATTTGACTATAGTCTGCAGCAATTGTTTATTGGACTGTATTTGTAATGATCGGGCTGTACCGACATCGTAGGCTTTGTTCCAGAACCTCGGAGCACAACCACTCGTCTTCAGGGACGGATTAAGGCCAATGAAGCTAACTTAATCAATGTATATTAATATTTCCTCCTTATATTACAATAATCTTGAGAAGTACTTAAGAAGTATCCGTTACTAAGTATAAAGCTAACTAACTAACTAACTAACTAACTAAGTAAACTAACTAACTATAACTATATAAAACCTATCTCTGTTTAGTAAGCCAGCACATTAGCCATACAGAAATATAGAGTATGTATCACGTGACAAAGTCGAGTGAAAACACGTTTCATAACGCTCGTCAATTTCTCTTATATTTCGGTGTTTTTACTTACATAAATGGAATACATTTTATATAAAAGGACATTCAAAGGACTATTCAAAAATCGGAGATAACAAAATCTGGAATTAATGAGTGCATTAATCAAGAAAAAGGTAAAAACAAACGTGTAGCGACCTCGCCGTTATTGGAAAACATTGAATCACAGTGCACGGGATTATCGAGCTCTGTAGGGTTTACACTTACAAGCACATTGGATAGTACTTCAGCCATTTACGGTAGCATAACGGACACAACCAGGTCAAAACGAATCAAAACACAAAGTGATTGTAGTGACTGTGGTGATGATAGTGTCTCCAAGACCACACCTGTGAACGCCCTAAACAATATAAGGCAAATAATTGATTGGGACTCTACTATGGCCTATTCACAAATACCACCGTAAAACCCCATGCACTCTCCATTCCTACCAAGTCCGCCGCCCTGCCCGCCGGGTTACGCCGGAAGTACACCACCTTGGGCAGCAGATCTCATCAAAGACATCAAGTAATAAAAGACAAAATGAAAAGTATTGAAAAAATTAAAAACAAACAAACTGTTAATCTGATTAATGCAAAAGTCGCTGACATAGCAACAAAAGTAAAAGCCATACATACACTAGTCACCGACACAGAGCAATTTTGCGAATTCTTCGCAAAAGAAAACGAGTCTGTATAGGTTGAAGTCAAAAATTCCCGTAAGGAGTACAAACAGTTGAAAACTAGTTGCTCTAAAATAGAAGAACAATCTAGACAGTTCCTCAAACAGAATAAGGATCTCGAGGACCAAATTTCGAATCTTGAAATGCAATCCTTACAAAAGAATTTGTTGTTTTATGGAATACCGGAAGGAGGTAATCTCGAAAATGCTGATCAGCTGGTCAAAGACCTTTGGCAAAGAAGCTCTAAAGTTAGAAAATTCAGACCGATTCATTATAGAGAAAACACAGCGCGTCGGCAAACGTAACGCCGGCAGAGCTCGCCCCATCCTTGCGACATTCCACTACAGGCACGAGCGCGAACGTGTGAGGTCCAGTTCATTTGACGTCGCATCTAAGATCTTAAGACGTCCGGCCGCGGAGTGGGTGCGCAGCTACCGAGGTTCGTTCGTGAGGCACGCAGACCGCTTTACCATATCATGGAGCAGGCCATCAAAGACGGTAAACGTGTAAAGTTCGTTGGCAAGAGACTGTGCGTTGACGGCGTAGAGGTAAATGTGGAATCGAGAGGTCACGAAGAGCTTGTCTCATTAAACTTGCTGTCATGGAACGTAAACGGACTCAGACGCCATATTGACGACATTTACTACGTTACCTTTGTTAATAACTACGAATTAATATTTCTAAATGATTGAAGAAATGTATTACTATCACTGAATCTCATAAATACGGATATCTGTGGGTTAAATTGAACAAAAAACTCTTTACGTTTGACAATGATCTATATTTTTGTCACACACACACACACACACACACACACACACACACACACAAACACACACACACACACACACACACACATATATATATACCGCCATTAAACTTCAAAGTAATTCAGGATGAATTTGGATTTTTTCGAATCGCTAGTGCTATGAATAACCAAATACAAAGATTAAGGAAAAGTGTTTATATCTGGGGACTTTAACAGTCGTACTTCGAATGTGCCTGATTAGTTCGACTTTGATAAATATTTACATACAAAATTACCATTTCTATGCTGTTATGATATCCCAAGCAAGATAAATAGCGATAGAACTATAGATGCACAAATTAAGGTAAATTACCAGCAGTGTTTTGATAAAATTGATCGTTCTCTCCTCTGGCAAAAACTTCCTTCAATGGGAGTTTGTTCTAAATTCGTCTGTTAAGTCTTGTGTTCGTTTTAACAATGAATACTCGGAATACTTCAACTCAGGGGTTGGCCTCAAACAAGGAGACCCAAGTTCACCTCTGCTGTTTATGCCATTCGTGAATGATATACTTGATAATATTAACTCTGACCTTTAGGTATATTTACCATAAATGAGCTTAAACATTTTCATATTTTATACCCTGATGATCAAACCCTGTTTGCATTGTCACCTGAATCTTTACAATTAATGATGAATGATGTTTATACGTACTGCAATACATGGGGATTAAAAAAACTTTAAAAACGAAAGTCATGATATTCGAACGTGGGAAACTCACGCATTACCAATTTTATGTTGGAAACACCCCTATAGAGACGATCACTTCTTTTAAATATCTAGGCATGACGATTTACAAGAACGGTAACTGGGCAAGGACACTAAGTGTATTGCAAATCATGCATCATATTTTCTGTTTAATCTTTTCAAAGTGTTTAACCATGCGGAATTTTCATTAAGAAAGAAATTACAGCTATTTGATAGCCTCGTTGGGTCGATACTTAATTTCGGGTCTTAAGTTTGGGGATAGCATAATGCACCAGATATTGAAAATATCCACACTCGATTCCTAAGAATAATTCTAAATGTTAAAAAATCTACCAATTCAAGCGCCTTGTACAGCGAATTTGGTCGCTGGCCGTTGAATGTAATGAGACAAATAATAAAGATAAAATACTTGATTCATATACTTAAACAGGACTCTACCTCATTAGTAAAACAAGTATATTTAATGCTTAAAAAAAGACGCAGATAATGGTCTTACATATTCTAATAATAACTGGGCATGCCATATTAAGAACTCTATTAATAGCCTTTGATTTGGCAGGATCAGTGTGAGACGAACGTCCCTCTTTATAGTATTAAAACAGGATAATTGACCACTTTAAGCAAGCATGGTATAGTGACATCAATAATTCCAGTAGGTTGCAGTCCTATAGTTTAGTCAAACACGAGTTTAACAGAGAAACATATTTAAACGTCCTTAGTAATAAGAACTATCGTATTTCTCTTAAGTAATTTTAGACTATCAGCACACAACCTCCAGATTGAAACAGGGATGTATGAAAACATACCGAGACAGAACAGAAAGTGCATTTACTGTAATCTGAATCAAGTAGAGGATGAATATCATTTCCTTTTAGTGTGTCTATATTATAGAGATTTAAGACTGAAATTTCTCCCCAAATACTATTGTCATTGGCCGAGCATAACTAAATTCGAAAATATTTTGTGTTCTAATACATAGAAAAATATAGTTGGACTAGGTTAATTCTTATTTCATGCTTTAGACAGAAGAAATGGCAAATAATGCATTAATAAATGCTGTACGTAAATGTTAAACCTTATTACCATTGTGCCTTATGATTTTAATGTTACACTGTAATACACTTAAGAGCAAAATTATGCGTACATTTGTTTTGTTGTTGTTTTAATTAAGTTACATGCTCGTCTATTTTCGTCTCTCGGTGTGTATTTGTATTGTTTCATGTTCTTAAGTGAAAGTGTTGATATGTATACTGTCGCTCACTGTATTACTGTAATAGTGTTACATCGCTACCTGACTCTATATAGTATGTCGCGTTGTACACATATTTTGTGTAGAAATATTTTGTACTGTTTCACGAATGTTCTTTATGTACTCTTTTGCTAATCTCTTGTTCACGTGCAAGTGTATCCTTGTAGTTTGCTAAAGCATGTATATGTTAAACGCAATAAACTGGTTAACTGGTAGAAATAAATATGTTCATATATATCCACATCAAAAGCTCAGTAAAGGCTGAGCCTATCGTGTTATTGCATAGATAAGCCTGAATCATGTCATTTCATATATACACGGTGTCCCAAGAGTAATGTTCATTAAATTAAAGTCGACACTCAAGATTAGTTTGCATACAAGTGTAATATTGGTTGGATTTGCATTACTAAAGGATAATACGCTAGTGATGAAATAATAAAAAATGCATACAACTAAAATTAAACAAAATAAGAAAACAGATGTGATAACTGATAAACTCTAGGATAAAGAATTCACATATACAACACAAGCGTAGACAATGCATTGCATCACGCATTAATTAAATAAAAATTGTAGAGATCCGCCTTCGGATATCAAATCATATCTTGTAGCCAAGAAGGCAACTTATGGCTATTGAAAAACCTAAAACATGGTCATGCGTAGTAAAAGAAAATGACGTTTATCATCATCATCATCATCATCATCATCATCATCATCATCATCATATCATCATCATCATCATAATCATTTTTATTATTATTTTTATTTCCATATATTAAGGTGGCTTTATCACATAGGATTGCTCAATGGCAACAAAATATCATAAAATTGTAATTAAAAACATTGATAAGAAATGAAACATGTATAGCAATTGGCAATGATAGGTAATACATTTAGATGAGAATATAAAAGAAATTGGTGAAAATGAGCTTAAATAAAAAGGTGTGTTTTCAGAGCCCTTTTCAAGCTTGCGAAGAGGTCTGCTCGGTTGATGGATATTGATCATATCTGATATGTAGGCTGGTGCAGTGTCACTGATCGTGCGAAAAGTGTGCACCAGAACCTTGTAGTCGATTCGACTACTTACTGGTAACCAGTGTAAATCCACAAGAATTTGAGAAATGTGGTCAGACCGCTTCGCGACGATGATAAGACGAGCTACCAATTTGAACTCTCTGTAAACAGTGGATAAGGTTATTTGGAAGGCAGGCGTGAAGTAATGTGTCCACGAACCAGTGATTTTAGTGCGCCTTCCGATAAGGAACATCTCGGACGACTATTTTTCTTAAATGCATGAAGCAAGACCCTGCAACTTGGAGGTCCATGGACATTGTGCGGTCAAACACAACACCAAGATTTCTTACAGATTCACTGGATCTAACAGACATGCAATTGATGGTGATGGAAATATCTATTATGTTTGGTGATGACCTCTTAGGCGCAAAAAAGCAACATTTTATCGCTTTAAGAAAGTTGGTATGCATCCATATGCGGATGTCCTCAAGATAGGCTTCTAAGCGCTGGACAGATTGTTAGCGATTCGCAACACATTTGCGCTTTAAGAAAACATTCAATTGTGTATCGATAACATACATGTGGTAGTCCAGGCCATGTTGCCTGATCAGATCACCAAGAGCCCGTGTGTACAGGGTGTAGAGTTTAGCCCCCTAGAACAGGCCCCTGGAGTACACCAAATCTGAGCTCATGGGGCTTTGAGCAATTACCTGATATATACACTGACTGATGACGATTACTAAGGTACGAAGCGAACCACTCCAAGGTTACATCATCATCATCATCATCATCATCATCATCATCATCATCATCAATCATCATCATCATAAGATTAGCACCATATATCTTACAACCAGCAGCCATGTACAAAAAAGTATTCGTTATGGACGTTCTGATGTAATACGTCGTCAAGATAGGTAGATAGGTGTCTGCTTGTAAGTCTTGTCCCTTTTTGTCTCTCTTCTATTTGTAAGTTAATAGTCACCAGTATCTTTTTATTACAGTGAATGGCTGGATACTATTCATCTACACATATACATTAAAAGTGTAACCAAATAATTATATGGTTCTCAAAAAGTCATTTAGATACTTTTAAAATGCAGCTCTTAAAGCTTCCGTTCATAACCGTTTGCAGAATAGTTGGGTGTTTCTATGAATTCCAGTTCTGTTGCCGAGCGGTTCGCCTTCGTAAATGAACGAGTCGTATGGAAAGTCTTGCAACATCTCAAATCCGAGTTTCTCAAGTATCTTTTGAGAATAAATCGAGTCGCCTTCACATTGGATGGCTGGAAATCCAAGGCGTCTTGCGAATTCTACCATCGTCTTTGTTAAAACATGCGCAACTCCCATTTTGCGGTACTTTTGATGCGTACCAATAATAGACAACCATAGCACCTGGTCGATACCATATCTGTCAAATAGATTGATATCTTTTTGAATTTCTGAAAAGAAATCTAACACCTCTCGGAAAGGAGAAGGATATTCGCCTGCGTTGCTTACATTGTTTTGAAAGACTGGGAGAGCTATAACCACGCCCATCACGTCATTGTTCTGTTTGTTGGTCAACATCAGGGAAAGGTTGTTTGCCAGCCAATTTCGATAACGCGTCGAAAGATATGGCGTCCACGTCACGCAGAAGGCACTGAGTACCGGCTCTTCCGGGAGGAAATGGTTCTGTATCAACGCCAGTACGTCATCGTACCTGTCTTCTGGTATCACTTGAAGGGAACCAATGTCCGTCTCAAATTCTGTTTTGAAGCCGCCGAGAATCTGAAAGAGGATATTGTAATTTTAAAAACGAAGAGTTTGTCTCAGTATCATACCTGTCTTCCAAACATGTCGGCAAATAACTGAGCAAGTCAGTTCAAATGGCAAAATGTTGTATGGACGGGAAAAAATTAGTTGGTTGACAATACACATGTGTGGAACATGCCTTATTCTTTGTGTATGTAACGAATCACAACGAAGGAGGCATTTAGCAGCGTTCAGCTAAGCTATGTCATTAGTGGATTCAGACCCCCAAGACTAATATCAAGGTAGAGCCTGGGCAGTCCTGTCTGAAGACCTTATTACATTAAGACCCCAAGACTGATGTCAAGGTAGAGCCTCCGCAGGCCAGTCTGAAGACCTTATTATATTAGGACCCCCAAGACTTATGTCAAGGTAGACCGTCCGCAGTCCAGTCTGAAGACCTCATTATATTAAGACCCCAAGACTGATGTCAAGGTAGAGCCTCGGCAGGCCAGTCTGAAGACCTCATTATATTAAGACCCCAAGACTGATGTCAAGGTAGAGCCACAGCAGGCCAGTCTGAAGACCTTATTACATTAAGACCCCAAGACTGATGTCAAGGAAGAGCCTCGGCAGGCCAGTCTGAAGACCTTATTACATTAAGAACCCAAGACTGATGTCAAGGTAGAGCCTCGGCAGGCCAGTCTGAAGACCTCATTACATTAAGAACCCAAGATTGATGTTAAGGTAGAGCCTCGGCAGGCCAGTCTGAAGACCTCATTACATTAAGAACCCAAGACTAATGTCAAGGTAGAGCCTCGGCAGGCCAGTCTGAAGACCTCATTACATTAAGAATCCAAGACTGATGTCAAGGTAGAGCCTCGGCAGGCCAGTCTGAGGACCTCATTATATTAAGACCCCAAGACTGATGTCAAGGAAGAGCCTCAGCAGGCCAGTCTGAAGACCTCATTACATTAAGAACCCAAGACTGATGTCAAGGTAGAGCCTCGGCAGGCCAGTCTGAAGACCTCATTACATTAAGAATCCAAGACTGATGTCAAGGTAGAGCCTCGGCAGGCCAGTCTGAAGACCTCATTACATTAAGAATCCAAGACTGATGTCAAGGTAGAGCCTCGGCAGGCCAGTCTGAAGACCTCATTACATTAAGAACCCAAGACTGATGTCAAGGAAGAGCCTCAGCAGGCCAGTCTGAAGACCTCATTACATCAAGAATCCAAGACTGATGTCAAGGAAGAGCCTCAGCAGGCCAGTCTGAAGACCTCATTACATTAAGAATCCAAGACTGATGTCAAGGTAGAGCCTCGGCAGGCCAGTCTGAAGACCTCATTACATTAAGAATCCAAGACTGATGTCAAGGTAGAGCCTCGGCAGGCCAGTCTGAGGACCTCATTATATTAAGACCCCAAGACTGATGTCAAGGAAGAGCCTCAGCAGGCCAGTCTGAAGACCTCATTACATTAAGAACCCAAGACTGATGTCAAGGCAGAGCCTCGGCAGGCCAGTCTGAAGACCTTATAACATTAAGACCCCAAGACTGATGTCAAGGTAGAGCCTCCGCAGGCCAGTCTGAAGACCTCATCACATTAAGACCTCCCAATCAGTTAACTAGCCGCCTCTATTATTAATTGAAGCTGTAAGCGTCACGTTATTAAGACGCTTGGACTTCTTCAGTAAGCAGTAAAAGCGTGTGTAAGACCATGACTCGGCATCTTCATGTATCATGTAAACAACAAGAACAAGTTGATGCAGATTATCGAAGTCGCTGGACATAATATATCAGAAAGCAACGCATATTAACTATAGTAGCATTTAGCACTACTTTCTTTGTAGAATAAATATGTTTCATTAAGCTTGTGTTGTTAACTGCTGTTAAATTTGTAAGTGTGAATGAAACTTTTAATTTCAAGGTCAACACAACAATACCGGTGAACAACACCTACTCAACAAAAGCCGTACGAAGTTTCCAAACAAATAATCGTGGTACCCCTTTGAAATGGTACGAGGTCATCAATACGCGAAGTTCAAATCTTAGCAAAGTGTTCAAGCAAATGTGTTTGATAATAAGTGTAGTCTAAACCAAACGCATTATTTGTTGTAATATTCAAAGTCTTTTATTGGGTGTAAACAAGACCAAAACTGTGATTACTGATTATTAAAACGAAAATAATACATCATTTATGCAAACAAATTATTAACCATGAATATGACACCGAAGAGACTGTGCTCGAATTAGTTCAGTCCTGAAATTTGAGAAAAAAAGAAGAATTTTACAATCGATAGGCGAAAAAGTTTACTTGTTACTATTTCACAGTTCCTACGTTTATTTTTGTTATTTTGTCCTTTAGAAGTCACAACCTAAGAAACAGATCACGTTAGGATAAATGTAACAATGTTCTTAAACAGCTGAAATAGAATAGCAATTTCCGTTTTAAAAAATACGAGCGCTTCTAAAAGCTATAACGTTGCCCCATAGGCATTTCCAAAGCTAATTATACATATGAGAAACATGTCGTCTGGAGCATGCAAAGTCAAAGCAACATTATTGTTGTTGTTCGTGCACGGGTAGCGGAAGTAGCAAGTGTTATGATTGTAGTTAAATACAAACACAGACGAATTCCCAAAGTGAAACAACAAAAAACAAAATCAAACTACGAAACTGTTGTTTAACGGGATTTCTGTAAGGACTGGCACCAATGGCTGCAGATCAAACATTAACTGAAATCCTTAAAAAATGTCTTGATAAAATAAAGTGTAGAATCTTACTTTTCCAGACTAACTGCATTATAACTTCAAGCAAAATAATAAAAACATTAATGTAAACTATATATTCAGTATTATAAAATAATAATCATTTACTGTTTTATATATCACATCAATGTAACTGTATGATACCTAAATCAGGCTTAATTGGCATTTGTATTACATAAACAATTTGTTGCAATTCACTGTAGCGATCATGTAACTTGCTGTTATAATTTAACATTGCATATTTCATGTATGGACAGAATAATATCAACAGGCGCATGGAAATATATATTAAAGAAAACGAGGAATTAGGACTATGCCTTTCAACAGGAATTAACTACTAGCCACAACATAAATATCGTGTAGATTGGTGGGCCTAAGCTATCAGCTCAACACTCTAGACTAACATTCCGATATTTGTTATAGTTTGCAGAATTCTAGGTGGTTTTCCATGTACTAAGTCTTACAGACCATCTTCGGAAAACGGGTTTCTCTGACAATATGCATGGAAATTGAAATGGAATATTCCAATGACAGTACCCTCATGGGTTTCTTCAAGAAGACTACCACCTATTCCTTCATAGCAACAACACATCTTCTCAAAAACATCATACCCAGGGTTACCTAACTGAGGTTGTTTTCTAGAAAGAAGACATTGACTTTGCCATGCTTCTACCCGGTGTAGACAGTGTTTTCCAAAAGCATTAATGGATGAAGAGAAATTAAGGCACATTTTTTTCTGTGTAATCAAAGTTAATAAATAAAAGTGTTTAGCAAATTATAGCCTTATCATAGTCTCATTTTTTAAAAATTATTTTTATAACTCTTTTTATTTCTTAAACAAAGTTGATGATGACAGAAGGAAACAATGTATTAATCGTTGTTTTAACGGTGGTATCCAACAGTTAAATCAAATAAATGTAACAATATTTTAACCATGCTGTGGGGAATTTGGAAATCATTTAATACGTTCACACTTCAGTCTAATTAAAGGCAATTTTGAACACTACCTCTGTTTTCAGACAGTACAAATTGCTACAAAATCTGATTGTTCATTCTTTTTAAATCTATGGATAAGCATGATATGGTAATGATAATTTCTGGTAAAAATAGGTATCATTGACACAGCGGTTTACCCGGATGTTTACAAAGCATGATCTCAAAAGTAAATGGTCACATGATTTTCTCAGTTTAAAATAGCTCACTGGTAAGCGTGGCTCAGATAGAAGTTACCTTTTTGAAATGACCAGAGGGATGCGTGACTCTGCACATAGTGGTAGGGAGCCGTGGCCGAGCGGTTAGAATCGCTGACTTGTAACTCCCCAGGCTCTGACAGCATGTGTTGAGTCCCTGTCGGGGTGAGAACTTAAATATGGGGAGGTTTAAAAACATTGGTCCAAACTGTCAGGTACCACCTTTAAGGCAATCATAGCTCCTAAACACACATTGTTCATTCACACATGCAAATCAAACCATACACTGAAAATATGTGTACGTGATATTCTCAGTTAAAGTCATTCTCTGTTAATAACCAGTTACATGATTCTATTACTTTAAAGCACATTACATGTAGATCTCTGCCTGACATTAGACATGAACACCCATTTGGTCCCATACAGATTTTTTAACGATATTAGGTCAGGTGCAGTGTTTTAGTAACGAAATAAGATAATGCTTTGTTTTCATTTCTCCTATCTGCAGCAATATTTTCCTGCTCAAAGTAAAAACCTCGTGTATTTGAGAAGTGATAAAAAAACCTGTACAAAGGATTTTGTTGTATATGACTTCCTGTTTATGCTTTATACATTGTTGTAGATTAAAGTAAGTCTTTTAGTATGATGAGGCTATAAGCATTCTTTTTTTGTGAGCATACTTTGTACGCCTTTGGTAACCTACAGTTTATGCAACAAATGTACTAATGTAAATTCCCTCTCTTGTAGTTCGATTCTTTTTTCTGAACATGTGTAATTATTTTATAATATTGCAAGTAACTCTTAAGGCAAGTAATTCTTATATCCGTTTTCTTTGTAAGTTAATATGCAAATATTCATTGCTATCCTTTTTGAACCATTTCCGCATTAGAATAATGTCAAAGTAAGATACTGAAACTACAAAATGTGTTAACATGCGGGGTGCGTCGTCAAAAATTTACTTGAGAACATGCCAGAGGCTACAGAGTGTATCCAATCTTTATCAGACTTGGTCAGAATGTTTGTCGGCATGATATCTTGAATGAGTTTGTTAACTGGGTCACAAGGGGTCAAGAACTAAATCACTGGATCAAATTTTAGAAATAAATCCCTGTGAAGATGCGAGAGGCCACATGTATGACCCAATCTTCACCAGACGTAGCCAGAATGTTTGCCTACATGAAATCTTGGATGTGCACATACGTGGATCATGTGGGTTAAAAAGTAGGTCACTAGGTCAAATCTCAGAACAAATAGTCAACATACTGGAGGCCACATTTATAGCCCAATCTTCATAAAAAAAGCTTGGCCAGAATGTTTGTCTGCATGAAATCTTGCATGAGTTCTAACTGGGTCACATGGGATCAAAAAGAAGGTTACCATGTAACATCTTAGAAAAAAACATAGTGAACAGGCTAGAGGCCTCATTTGTGACTCAATCTTCACCAAACTTGGTCAGAATGTTTGCTGCATGAAATCCTGCATGAAATCTTGAATGAGTTCTAGGACACATGGGGTCAAAATGTAAGAAAGCCAAATCTTTAAAAACAACAACATGTGAACACGATATTTATGACCCAGTCGTCACAAAACTTTTTCATAGTGTTTGTCTGCAAGCAAAAGGTCGTAACTGGGACACGCGGGGGCTAAATGTAGGTCACTTCAATTTATCAAATCTTAGAAAAACCTTGTGAAATGCTAGAGGCCGCATTTTTGGTTCAATGTTCACTAAACATGTCCAGAATGAAATTATTTTCAAAAATTATTATCAAAACACACACACATAAAAAAAACAACAACAAAAAAAAAAAAAAAAAAAAAAAAAAAAAAACAAGATTAAATGTGTCAGCTAATGTCTCACTCCCTATACGGTCGATATGCTCAATAATGGCCAAATAAAGGGTAGAACAGTCTAGCTCTCCTGGTTGGTATAGACATGTTTTTTTTGTCAACACTTTTCCACTTTCAAAATTAAAGTGCAGAAGTAGTGGAGTTTAAGAATATGCATTATTTAGTCTGTGTTACATTTCTGTTCATAGAAGATAGGAACTCTGCGCCCGAGAAACAATGACATTGACGTGTGTGTTTGTTTTCTGACAGAAAAAATGTACAATCAATGAAGGCATTAAAAATGACCGGGAACCAGTTGTTTTGTGGGATTACACTTTACTGTGCAGTAATTCAGAACTTTTTGGATGTCTAAGTGTATTAAATATATTATTCATAGGGTAACCAAACTTTATGGATCTTACTTAAAGAATATTGAACGAACATAAATTTTACAACCTGCTCCCAGCACTGCCAACCGGTAAGAATATGGCATTCTTAACTCAAGTTGTTCGTAGTTGTCGAATTCGGTACGTTTTATATGTAGTACGAAGCTGAAGTGGTGCAAAGCCAACAGCTACAATCGTAAAACTTCGGGTATTTCCGTATGGTTCGTAAAATACACCTCGTACATAGCTCTAGAATACACCAAAGTGCGTCGCCTGAGTTATGAAACAGTGTCCGTTCGCGAGAAAGTAACAAATTATACATATATCATTTAGTTGAGTATATCTTGCAATAACAACGATTTTTTTTATCAATACAATCTATATGATTTACGGAAAATTGAAAAGTCAACATTAAATACCCAGTATTAAAACTAAGACACACAAAGTAGATCCAAGATGGCGCCTTATTATGTCAGAGGTCTCTTGCATAGCATAAAGGCCGAGGTGATCAGATTGCCAACAGCTAATATTCACTTGAAACTCCTCAGCCATTTCTAAGAAATAAGCTTGTCCTGTTATCGCCGAGAAGTTACGAACAACACTACTAACTGACCGCATCCCATGACAAATTTCTGATGTATTCTCTAAAAACCACATCGCTTCATAGCAGAGGTCAGTAACACACCTTAAACGGAACGCTATTGGTATGTCTAGTACTTTACCTCGCTTGCCTCTTGAAAAGAGATGCTCGACATGTTGTGCCAACGACTCTTCAATACAATACTCCTAAACCAACTCTGAAGACGTCACTGAGTTAGCTGCTTGAGAAGATAACAATTAAATGAGTCTGGGTCACGCATGCAATGAACACGTGAATTGGTGAAGGTAACACAATACTAAATTTCATGTGTTTGTAAGTTAATATAGAAAACAACAACAACAACCCCACATCAACAAAACAAACATAACAACAACAAGAACGCTGATGGTAATATCAATTTCGCATATTTATCGAAATGGGACCCCGATTTGTACATCAATCGAAAGCAACACTGTATTCTGTGCATAGCGTAACCGTTTATTTTTTAAATAATATAAACAGATCGCCACGATGAAGGGTCACAATCTCAGCCATCTCTAAACGTTACGCAAATGGCTTGCTCTAGTTTCTAAGTATTGTTGATTGGAAGGTCATATATCAACATTGCCCATGTCAATATTGGTAGCAGACCATGCTGATGCACCTATGTGTGATATTTCCTGGAGACTTTTAACTTTTATCAAGCCCCCAAAGTGAAAGTAAGTTATTTTCGCGACAGTTGAAACCATACGATATTTTATTACTTTGGGCAGCGTGTTATCTCGACAAATTTCTTAGAGAAACAGAGTTCGATGCATATATTTTTCATGACACGTCTATAGGCAATCCTATTTTAGTATTTACAATCATTTTGTTATTTTTTCTAATTATAAAAGCTTGATGAAATAAGAGGTTGATGGCAGTGTCGTATGTAATTACTCCGTGCAGTTGTGCTCAAACATTAACACAAACACTTTTTAGACTCATTTTTTGTTAATCGGCAAAGGACTTTATTATGATTTACGATGAGGTAGAATAATAACGGGTTTATTAAAGTATTCATTTGTGGTGATTTCATTTTAGGAAAGACATTTTGCTTTATTTCCAGAACATTTAATTATCTTTTTAGGTTTACAAGAAGTCATCGACTCCCGGTTCTAACATCCAAAATGAGAACCTTGACATATCGAAAACGAAGTTTAATCCACGGAAGTGGATAATTAGAGCACCAAAATTTATAATTGAATCTATAAATTGAAAGATACTTTTTCTGTCTCATTTAAGTGCATTTATTTTAATTGTTGTATTTTGCTAAATACTTAAAATACCTACCTTTACCTTTACCTTTAAGAAATCTTCCTGCAAGACGAGTGGCAATAAAAGAAATCATATGGAAATAAATAAAAAAAAGGTTACACTGTATGCCATTCTGTTATACATAATACTAATGTGGACACATACAGTACTGACTACTATATCTATTTAAAAACAAATTAATCCTTAAGACATGCATTCGACGCAATGTTGACTTCCGAAGGGACTCTTCACCTTTCCCTGCAAAAGTGAAAAACAATGCTGATTTTGTCTGATAATGATGCATTAAACCATTTTACTGGGTTTTGACTGAAGATGGTATCTCTACACCCCGACTTCTTTCTTTTAAATGACATCCTGACCCATGACACGATCGCTCTGGGGACCTCGGCATCCACCTGACTTATATGTTGGTCTCAGAAGTAACCATCCGTTATGTCATACATAAAACCCATGTTTGATGGAAGTCTGGTTTTGTCTTGGGTCCCTTGTGTCTCTCTGCCCCCCCCCCGCCCCCCGCCCCCGCCCCCGCCCCCGCTCCTCCCCATTTGCTTTGTGTCGACTTTGTGTTCAAAAGCGGTAGCTGTTGGGTTTGGTCTTTTTATGTTATGTCTTGTCTCAGTTTTTATATCTTTTAAATTTGACCGGCATGCATTTTTGACAAAGTAACTAAAAAGGTCGACTTGTTTAACAAAGGTAAAATATTGAGTCTTGGCTTCTTTGGTAAGGTTGTAGTATCGAACCATACACATTTGCCGGTTCAAGACACACTACAATAAAGATCTAAGTAGTCATGTTAAGGCACTAATTTTCTCGACACAATAACATCTACAAATCCCGCGTTTTCACTCTTCTGTACAGATGTGTCGATGTAATCGTTGGCAAGCATGAAGTTTGTTGATTATCTTGCAAGGATTGAGAGGAGTACGCTCCCCACCCCAAAGTTCATGTAACATATCTATTTTACAATTAGGAGTGTGGTAATGGCGTTTGTTTTTTAGGATGCAGGAAGTGGAAGGAGCTAAGTCCCCTATTTGATACCTCACCGTTCGTTTAGGTGACCATCTGATCCGAGGTAACGAATGTGTTCTCAAGAGGCGCTTATATTGCTTGCCCACCAATGTTCTCATAAGGGACTACCGGTATGTCTCTAAACGTCATTATAGTTTGCCAAGCTTCTGCTATAATTTGGGACAGGACACATTAAAAATAGTATCCGCCATCGGGGCATTCTAAGGAAGTAATAATTCTCATTGTATAATTTGGTGCCTTTGTCAAGAATTGCAGGGTAAAAATATATGATGTTGAAAAAAATCGTCGACTTTTTAATCATTATATGTAGCAAACGTTATTAGTATATTCTTATTCATGCAGCTGTGTTTTGTTGATTTTAACATGTTGCATGCAATCTACGAAGATATGGCTAATCATAATAGCTGAAAAAGATCAATCATAAAAAGGTGGATTTTAACTCAAAAGAGGCATTTTACTATTTCAGTATAGATGACCTTATTACTGAGTCCAGATAACAACAATAGAGAGTTTTTTATTTGTATTTATTGTCTTTTTAATAATTGAATGAAACAGAAAAATACAATCAATTATCGATTTTTTCTTTTGAAAACCAAATTGGTTCGGAATAATTTTTTCATGTCTAACAGATCATTTTGTGAGACGATTTAACAACACTTGTAAATATATTGTTTTCTGTTACAATTTTAAGTGTCATTCCTCTGTAGTTTTTTGCTCTCATCCTTGTTATCTCTCTTATATATCGGTACAATCACACCACTGCCCCATTTGCTTGGATATCAACCACTATCAAATATTTTATTAAAAAGTTTGAGAATGACTGGCGCTAGTATTTGAAAGGCAGGTTTATAAATTTTGGCAACTATATTATCTAAACCGTTACTTTTATTATTCTGGCGGAATACTGCTGTTTTTTTACTTCTTCTAGTGTAATATTGCTATCTAATTCACCACCTCACATACTCTCTTCTATTTAGATATGCCCACTGTCTTTATTTGTTTCGTCCATCTCATACAATTTTCTGAAGTGTTCATACAACTGGTTGATGTTTAAATGACCGGATACTGTATCTTTAATTGTGCAGGGTTGTTTTATTCTTTTCCATAACTGTTTTGGCTAGGTTTTACTTAATTTGTAAGTTTTACTGATTCTAAAAACAGGAAACCTGTATTTCCTTACCCGTTTAATGCGATATATTTATTTCTTAGACTAACAAATTCCACTCTGTTATTGTCATTTTTTGTTTTCATACAAGTATTTCTAGCCATTTTAATGCAATTTCTTGCATTAAAACACTCTTCGTCAAACCATGGTTTTCTATTGTAATACCTTTTTCTATTGTAACCACATTTTTGTGGCTTTTAGATGTTTTGGTTCAAAATACTTCTTTCACTACATTTTGCAATATTTCTATTAGGAAGTGTGCCACTTGGTCAAGGTCCAAGGAAGTGTCCTGCTCAAAGTTATCTATAAAAATCTCGCATCGTGCTTTTTTTGTTGAAAATTGTCTATTTTTTGTTTCGTCCCATTTTATCCGAACATCATTACCATTATTATTATCATCATTATCAGTATCATCTTTTCTTCCATCATTGTGTAATGGAGCATTACACGAATACACGTATTTACCACTCAGTGTAAACGTCACAGGACAATGGTCGAGGACTCTACGGAGTGAATAAACTTGAAATCTGTGACCAAATTAAATTGTTCTATCTGTAATAGAAATAACTCTGTTGTACTCGACCCTTGGAATGGTATGTATATTGGTCAACACCTGCGTTAGAATGCAGTCGACCGTTTGCAGTAATAACACATGTACCGCAACATAATTCTAACAGACGATGCCCATGACCCTCGATCACATGGTCCTGACTTGCACATGCTGGTATCTGAATGGTATTTATATAATCTTGATCGTTTAAGTCTAAATATTGATCATAATCTAATACTTTATTAAAAATCCGATATACCACTATTAAAATCTCCTGTGAGAAAAACATTTCCTAATAATTTAAAATGCTCGATGTCAGTTTCCAGTTGCTCGAAAAAAATCCCGTTAATGTTGAGCCTGTGGGTGGGATGTATGTGCAACAAATATAAACATTTTGGTTAAAATCAAACAAGTGGTCCTTAAATTTTATCCATACAATACCATGCTGTTCTTTTTAAACGATTTCAACACTTAGTTCTAGTGAGATTTTAAAATAGATGGAAATACCACCGCTGTCTCTGCCCTTAGTTGTATTTCGAGCTTTGTTGCAAAACTATATTTGCACCAATAACCTGCAATATTTAAATTATAACAAGTGTTTTTTGAAAACCATGTTTGGTTAAAAAATATGCAATCATATTTACAAACAGTTTTAATGGAATCTGGCTCTGGTCTGAAATTTTACGACATAGACAAATTACATTCCATGAGATAAATGGAATGTCCTTGTCTCAATACCCCTAGTTTCTTAATTTTTAATGCCACAATATAAGGTTCATCGACAATTCTTAAGTTATCAAGTGGCCATGCCATTAGAGTGTGTTCATTTAAAGTATACATATATACGCTTAATTTGTAACAATGCTTTATGTTGGTGACTACACGTATTGTATTGAACACTCAACTTCATTCACTTAAACTTCAAAACCTTACAGTTATGAGTTTATATAAAAGCTGACACTCAAGATTATTTTACATACAATTCATTTATTGGTGAGACTTGATTATATAAAAGAAAAAAAACTTAGTTAACATTTGTGATGAATTATAATCTCTTTTAAAATGATCTAATTGACGTCTCAAAAACGATCGATTTAGATACAATAGTAAATATTCGTCTTCGAATATCAAATCACATCTTGTAGCAAAGACAACAACAACAGCAGCAACAGCAACAACAACAACGCCAACAAGTTTCAACCACCTGTTCTGTTGCTGAAAAAGCCAAGAGACATATTTACCACCAATATTTGTTCATTACAAAAAGGAAAAAAAGTGTAACCGATTTTATATCCGGTGCTTACATAGTCATTTAGATACTTCTTAAATTCAGCTCTAATAGCATTCGTTCACAGTCGTTTGCAGAATAGTTTGGTGTTTCTATGAATTCCAGTTCTGTTGCCGAGCGGTTCGCCTTCGTAAATGAACGAGTCGTATGGAAAGTCTTGCAACATCTCAAATCCGAGTTTCTCAAGTATCTTTTGAGAATAAATCGAGTCGCCTTCACATTTAATGGCTGGAAATCCAAGGCGTCGTGCGAATTCTACCATCGTCTTTGTTAAAGTATAGCCAACTCCCATTTGGCGATACTTTTGATGCGTACCAGTATTAGCCAATCGTAGCAATTTATCGATACCATATCGGTCAAATAAATTTATATCTTTTTGAATTTCCTTATAGAACCCTATTGCCTCACGTAAAGGAGAAGGGTGTACGTCTGCGTCACTAACATCGTTTTGTAAGACCGGTTCTCCTAACGCCACACCCATCACCTCGTTGTTCTGTTTGTTGATCATCATCAGAGAAAGGTTCTTTGTCAGCCGATTTCGAAAACGCTTCGCACTATGTGGCGTCCACGTCACGCAGAAGGCCTTTAAAACCGGCTCTTCCGGGATGAAATGGTTCTGTAAAAACGTCAGTACGTTATCGTACCTGTCTTCTGGTATCACGTGAAGGGAACCATGGTCCGTCTCAAATTCTGCCTTGAAGCCGTCGAGAATCTGAAAGAGGATAGTGAGCAATAAGAATATATGACAAAGTCCTATGAGCATTGCAACATATATCAAACTCTGAAAAGGCACAGGACAAAGGTATTTCACGTGCAAGCCAAGTGAAAAGTAAGAACAAAATTTAAGTCTGGTTTCCAAAAGTACTTTGCCGTCCCGCTTCTAGACTAGATGCTATGAATGCTAATATGATTTAGAAGGCAACAGGTTTGAATCAAGAACGAATTTTTCCACATTTGTCGGAAAAGCAGGTCAGCTCGAATGATAGTATGTAGTGTGGAAAGGTAGCAATTGGTTAGTTGACAACATACATGTGTGGAGCGACTCTTATTCTGTGTGTCTGTTTTTTTTTCTTTAACGAATTACAACGGATGGAGCATTCAGGAACGTTCAGCTATACCATCAACAGTGGAAGCAATACTGATGTCAAGCCTTAAGTAGAGCCACTGCAGTCTGAGAACCTCATCACATTCAGTATGCGCATTAGCAAGACTCGAGCCTAGCCCATGAGCGCATTAAGCTTGAATATCTTATCACAGTCGATATATTCAATCAAAAGTTAATTACAGGCCAATGCCTTTATATGAAAAAGGCATAAGGATAAGTGAAATATGATCTTTATAACAGGCGGCTGTTACGTTAACCCCAACCTACTACATGGTTGATATACTCAATGATGACCATATACAAAAAAAGAAAAAAAAACAGACTCGATGTGTGTACTTTTAAGACAAAGTGCATAGCTTTCAAAACGCAATGATGTTTCAGAATATGTCCAATTTTGTAACATGACCTTTTCACTGAATATATTAATTTTGAACTCGAGAAAACATCAACTTGATGTGTTGTTCTTTTTCTGACCGAAAAAAGTTACAAGCAAGGAGTTTTAAATTAACATGGAAGCGGATGTTTTGGATAACACTTCTAGTTAGTGATTGAGAAGTATATGAACACAAATAGAAGCATGTTATACATGTATACATAATTATTACACCTTTACTCAAGATGGAAATGTGTGCCCAGGTGGAAATATAAACCCATCTATACACGGTCTGATGTTTCTGTAGGACCTGTCTTTCTATATCTTTATTTATACCAAATTTTGTTTTGTTTACATAATATGGAAACATGTGCCCGGGTGGAAATATAAGCCCATTTATCTTTACGATAAACAAGATTACCTAGAATATTTCACGTTTACTCAAGATGGAAATGTTTGCCCGGGAAGAAATCTTGGACCATCAATAAACAGGCTCATATTTCTATTAAAATTTTGCGCAAGCGCATTGGGGCGTGAGAGAAATTTCGACACGGTATAAATATGAGACCGTGACACAGCTTAAATATGACACTTAAAATATTACTTTACCTCGCTCGCCTCTTGAAAAGAGACGTTTGACATCTTGTGCTAATACCCTTATGTCCAATTCTAATATTTCAACTCTGAATAATTCAATAAATTAACATTTACAACTGAAAAAATCTGATCCACTGCCGTGATTAACATTAGGGGAGGTTACACTAAATACTGGGTATGACTATTTACCGCGGATATAAATCCTGGGTACGGATATGAACGTATTTTTTTTTATTTACACCCATTTATGTTATATTTATGTCTTTTTAGTAGCATTTATGTACTTTCTATAAATAAAATTAATTAACATGAGCTATTCTCGTACTAATTGTAAAAGTGATTGATGAAATGAAAATCGACATATGGGAATTCATATCCGTGGACATACAGGGTACGGATAAGAAGATTAAAATTGCCATCTGCAGCATTGCTTGTTTTATTTCTGTTTATTTTGACAAAATGTATTTAATTTAATTACTTGACCTCCTTTTAAGAAGTATACCTTTTGTACACATTTGCTGTTAATGAATATTTCAAATGTCTTACAGAGTTCTGGGGGTGGAAATCCCAGCCATTTTCTCAAGTGTTTACCAATTGTCTGCTCTACCTTTTCAACAGTACTGATGATAACTTCATTCACCATTAATTGCCATATCAATCTGGGCAGAAGTCCGTGCTGGAATATCCAACCTTAAACTTTCCAGGAGGGTCTGACTTTACAATTCTGCGCAGCCCCTCTTGCGCCCGCAGTTGCAGCATGTATTTACTGTCTGTAAGTGGGGAGTCAAACCACTTCCCTAAACATTTAACTGTTTTGTCCGTTAACGAAGTAATCTCTTTCCTTAGACTACAAGCTTGAAACTGTCTTTGTTTTCCCCTTTCGAACAACCAATCGCCATTACTTCAAACAGCATCCTAGCCCATGTAAAAATAATAGCATTGCATCAAAGTAAACAAGAATATTACAACGTTCATATCCGTAGGCTACTCCTCTATGACCACGGATATGAATTCTGGAACGGCAATTTTTATATGAAATAATTATGTAAAAGCATGTATACCTTCATGAACAGGAGTTTTATTAACTAAAAATAATAATATTGCATAAAAGTAAACAAGAATCTAATAAATTAAATCGTAGATAATAATTTTATGGATATGAACTCTGGTGCGGCTCTATTTATATACAATAATTATGTAAAGACGTCTACACCTTTATGACAGAGAATATTACAAATTTAATTGTAGATAATGATTAAAAACTTCACATCCATACCTCCACCGCCCTGCCAACGATCCATATGAACTGTGGTGCGGCTATGTTTATATGCATTAATTACGTAAACATGAGCATACTATCATTAAAGTTGTTAAAAAAATTTAAAACATGATGATATTGCATAAAACTTTACATAAATATAACAAACAATTCTCTACTTTGCAGTTTCTGGGTTCATATCCATACCCTTAAGTAGTGCCCACGGATAGGAACTCACATATAGATATATGCATAAAGACATGTATTTTTGACTGTATTTATTTAATTATTAAAATACTTAACCTAAATTATTTCATATACAACCAAATACATTCAAGTGCAACTAAACGCAGAAAAATCTAAAGACAGGCTCGTAAATATTGATTTTTACATTCATATCCGTACCCCAGATTCATATCCGTGGATATGAATTCGCGGATATGAATTTATATCCGGTAAATAGTCATACCGCTAAAGACCGACCGGGTGTAGAATGCTATGTTTTAGCATATTTTTATATTTATTTTGAAGATAATCTTAATCCTTTGGTGCCCAAAGGAAGCTGAAACCATGTAGAATTAAAAGAACGCAAGTCATTATTAAGTGGCGTCTAACCATTATCATATGTTAAGGTAACACAACACAAAAGTCATGTAACCTACATGTCTATAGGAATGTATATAGGAATGATAAGGTCAATATTATGTTATATTTGTGGACATAGGACTTTCGTATGTCATATCAAAATGCGATCAAATTGCATGCAAATTGCATTTCATTCGAAAACATAATTATTAGATTCCAGTTGTCCTTCAAAGGTTCATGTATAGAAGGGAAATAACTAAGGCCGGTAGTTTATGTAGTCTATGGTTTAAGTGTAATATATTTGGGACACTACGGTCCCATTTCCCTCAGTTAAATATATGCCCAACATGTTTAAATTATTAAAACAAATCTTTTGGTGGATTTCAGAAATAAAAGGATTCTGTTTCTAGACACCCTAATGAACATTTTGGTACCCATGAAATGCATCCACAGTTTCACTGAGAATTCAAGATGCACTAAGCTTGACCTAACGCCTGCTTTGTTGACCCCTTGCGACCTGTTTTGACTTCACATCCTTCTTTGCAGATCTTGTCACCTTCCGAGTATAAAAGTGTGAGCAAAAGTCTTGTCTTTCACACGTTTTAAACTCTTCAACGAGTGTTCCTATGGGTAGTTGCAGTCTTAACAATCTACATTATAAATCAATGATGGTAAAGAAGGAGGTCGTATATTATTAGTGGCAATATCTTGGAAGCATGCAGGCCATGCGGATACACACAGGCTTGAACTTTCATAGAAGCTAGCTTTCTCAGTCTTTCTTGCACTTGTTGGCATAATCTGTCTTTACTGTTATTGTCTGACAATGAGACATCAATTTTTTACATATGCAATTTACTGGGTTTTGACTAAACATGAGATTTCTACAACATTGATTGTAGTTTGATATCCTCCTCTTTTGTCATCCCCTTTCTTATTACCACAGACCCCGACTTCTTTTGGTTTAATTGACATTCTGGCCCATGATATATTCACCTCTAATAAGGTACAACCTCGTGCTGTGTGGGGATCTCAGAAGTAACCGTTATGTTAAACATGAGCCATCTATTCGATGGAAACCTCAGTCCTGTGTTTGTTTTTGGCCTCCTGCTTCTATCTCAGCTGCCATTATCAACAGGTTCACTTCCAGGATGAAATTGAATCATCATATGTAACCCGTGATAATGCCATTTATTTAGCTAAATGCCAATATTTGGAATGGTTTTTCTTCCCCATACCTGGTAGTGGAGGAGCAACCGAGAGAAATTTTTGTATACCTTATGTGATATGCCGTCTGGACCAGGTGCTAAGCAGGAATGGCCTTTTCTTACAGTATCTATTCACCAGTGTTGGTAACCTTACACCCACTGGGTCATTGATTGTTCTGAACATCTTGGTCATTGCACAATCACAAATAGAAATGTCTCTCCTCAAGTTGGAGTGTGATTCTGGAAGAAATTCGTCAATCTCATCTTTGCTACATTCCAATTTGCTAGACTTTTTTTACTATGAGTGTTTTGGCAAAACTGTAGGGGTTGGAGATAAATGCAATACGTTTTTTAAAATTTAAATTCCTGTTCCTTTTAGGCCTTTCTGCTGTGACTAAGATATTAAGACAAGAGTGCATCAGCATTATCAGGATTAACAGCTTCTCACATATTTAGGGAGCTATGTTTCTCTTTATTTTAGCTTGATTCCTGTTAGGAATGTAATCCATAATTGTCTTTTTCTTGCTTTTCTCATTTATTTTGAATCTTGCTTGCCAAGTGCATATACTTATGCTCGAAAAGTCTGTACTTTTCAACCTCACTTTGAATGGAATTTATGTTAAACTAGACACCCTTGGTCCTGCATATGTGGTCCGAGGATGCAGTGCATTCCCACACTTCTGGGAACTTGAAATGTATATTCTGACTATCTATGAGGTAAGGGCTTTTAACTCGAGTATTGGCACTTCAAAAGATAGGAGTCTTGCTCTTATTGATTAGTACGGCCCATTCTGAAATTGACTTTTCCTCAATACTAAATAGTTGTTCAGTCTTCACCTCCTTTTTCTTGGGAATATTCTGTTAACTGACTTTTCACCACCTCTGTGAGACTATTTATCAGAAATTTCACATGACCAAGAGCTGTGTTAGAAACCAGACTAGATGTCTGACTTGTCTGTTTGACCCTTGGATCTGAGCATTGCTCTGTCATTTACAGCCACTTTTTATCTTACTCTTCAATTAATGATGGTTGAGTTGATACGAAGTTATGCATACTGTTAAGCCTTTCATCTCCACCCCTTTTCGGAAGGCCAAGCGGTATTGCTTTAGCTTTTATGGGTTCATCATCACCGATCGTGCTTAGTTTGGCTACCAACCTAATAGGTCTTATTGCAAATTTCTATCTCACCGTTGATGAGATTTGAATACCAGAAAAAAAAGAAAAATAATATGATGATGCTTATTTATAGAAGCTAAGATAGTTAAGACAGCTGTTTTTTTACTGTGATTAATTGGGAGTTAAAATGAAACAGTAAAGCATAAATTTGCAACATGAAATTATAAAAGTGTTTTATAAGTACACATAAATTAAGCTGAATTTCTATTTCATAAAACAAATCGTTAAATAACGTTTTTTCGAGCATTCAAGCAGCAGAAATTACAATTTTTAAAAAAGGTAGATAGTTTCAACAATTTTCTCCAATATTTTTTTTTCCAAAAGCAGACTGTTAATTATTGATATATACACATTCGCAGTTTGGAATAATTAAAGGTTTTTGAACTAATAAAAACTGTTAAAAAGCATTGCAATGCTTTTGTTTCCTTCAGTCATTTTGAATGCATTGATAAAAAGGCTAGATAGAATATATTTATTCCAATCATTAATAGCACCTCTTCAAACCTCTATTCTTCTATATTTTGAAGGAATCCAACATTTATTTAAACTGACTCATCATAATCAAATCAAGAATCTATGAGAAGAAATGAGACATAATCAGTGAATACATTACATACAATGATAATGTAAATTGATTTAAAGGGATTGATGAATGAAGTGCATGAATGTATACATGACAGAACTGCTAATCTACTAGTACCGGAAAACATGATAAAATAAGATTCTTTTCTAAGTAAAAGCATAAATTCTAATTTTAAAAATGAATAGTTGGATAAAGTTTTGTTTAAGCATTCGAGTAGCAGAAATAACAATTAAAAAAAATGTTATAATGTTTAACTGTATTCTTTATTATTTGTTTTTTACAAATTCTCTTTTCAGGTGCTTTGATCAGTGCTGTAAAAGCAGACTGTTCATGACTGACATATACACATGCGCACATGCACAGTTTGGATTAAACTTACAACTAAACAATGCTGAATAGTGCCCCAATGATGTAACAAAATTTTGATTTTTTTCTAAAAGAAAATATGAAAGTGCAAAATTAGACCAAGTGTCGACAGGATCAGTGAAGATCTGATAGCAGCATCACACAAAAAACAGCTGCTTTCAAATTCAAGTAAATTATTATTTTTAGTACTTTGTTTTCTGTTATTTTACTTGCCCATATTGCGAAGAAGTTACAGAGCATTGGTGTTGAAAATCTAAATATACGCGACAAATAGAGCAACAAGTCACCATTCAGCCATTTACACCATAGTTTGAAATTGTGTGTTATGTAAGTACATTGAAAATGGCATTGTTTAGATTACATAAATGTGAACCTTTTCTAACGCCAAAGTGGGAGATTTTCATTTGCAAAGTGGGAGTTCATTATTTTTATACAAACGAAAAAAGTTCCAAGTAGTGAGACTTCTGAAGATGTGTAAAACCCCCTTCATTTACAAATAATTTTGAACCTTAAAAGAGGGAGTCTCCCTCCAAAAGTGGGAGAGTTTAACATGTATGTTAGAACCCAAGATAACACCTTGATGTGAGAACACAGGTAGAAAAGGGGCGCACCACTTAATTTGTGTACAGTACCAGGTTCTTTTACCTTGTATAGAAGTGGCCATTTAAAGGCACATTCCCCTTGGAATATAAGTCTATAGATTTTTCCCTAAAAAGGAAAATTCAACTTTAATAAAATTCACTATTTCATTGACAAAATGCAGATATTAGACAGATTGATGAGGGTCAGTAACTACAAGAATAGCTTGAGTGAACTTGACTATGATAATCTGGTAAAGGAGTTCAAAAAAAAGAAAACTAGAGATGTATGACAAATAAAAAGTTAAACATGCACATTTTTAACCTTCATAAATAAAATGCTGTGACATCCTTCTCCTTCCAGGTCACACAAAACACACCCTAAGTACACTTGGACTAAAAAGGGAAAAGTTTTTAGAAACAATTAGTTACACTTGATACATATAGGGTTACTACACTGCCATCTCTTAAAAAGACTGTACTGCCCACGATCTTTGATGTTGTTAAACATCAAACAAGCACAATTCAGGTGATTAAAGCGACACCCTTCGATTGTGAGAATAGAAAGACCACACACTCATGATTAGGTACAGCCATTAATGCCCTGTTGGTCAGCTGGAAAACCTCTCTCAATGATCGTTTTTGACAAGAAGGAGTTGCATGTTTTTGACTTACCACCCAACTAAGGGTGACCAGAATGCGATTTAAGTTGGTTTATCAAGTTTCATATTTAAAACAGCAAAAATGTAAACAAAAATAAGTTATAAAACAGTCCTTAAAGTGTTTTCTTGTTTCATCTTTAGTGAAAACCAGATTATTTGATTCATAAGCATTTAAAATTAGAATCAATTCATTACGGTTGATCCGTCTCAGGTCAGAAACCCTCACAGAAAAGCAATCTCCCAGTAGTTTGGAATAGTTGTAAGAAAACCCTCTTGTATTTTTTCCTACCTGGATGAAAACTCTTCTATGGTTGTGTAAACCAGCACAAAAACCCTCCCATAACTTTTTCGGAAAAAGGGCATTTTCAAAACTTTAACAACCAGGTAATTGCTTAGATATACAAGGCTGTTAAAAACCTTCAAATAAAAAAAACACCAGTTGCAACGATTTTGGTTCTCTGAACCTAAATACAACACAATCTTTTTCTAATAATACATGGTCACATGGCTATTGTGGTTTAACAAAGTTTTGCACTTTTAGCACAATATCCAGAAAAAGAGCAAATTCAACCAACAGTGGACAATCACTAGATCACAACTATTGGATTCTGTATCAATATTCAAAAGAGCAAGGTATACCAGGCATGCAGGAAAGAAAAACACGGTCTAGATCCTCTGACAATCATAGGACACCGACTTATTGAGCAACTATTTCTATATCATTACATTCATGTGTTGCAGGATTGAACTAGACACAATGAAGTGTTCTCAAGAGGACATTATACTGGATGGTAATCGGCACAGAACAACACAAGTTAGTGTTGCCTGATTTATTGTGAATTTATGAACAGTACAATATGAAATCTGTTGTATAAATGTATATTCTAATTGCATATTATGGTATTTATTCTATAATGTATCTCAATTAAAAAATGCTCTCTTCTGCAAGTTGGTCAAACTTATTTATTAAAAAAAAACCAAAAGGCTTCAATCACCGCAACCAGTGCATGAACTTTGGTAAAATCTTTAAAAAAATGTTTTGCGCTGTCAAACATCTGGTGTTTGTGTAGTTGTTAGATATATCTATTACAATTTTGACAAGCACAATTGGTAACAAAAAAAAATATAATTCATTTACATTTTCCCCCAATAAAGCTTAAAGTCTGCAAGATAATATTGCATGTCCCGACCATATAGAACAATTATCAAACAAATGTTTACAGTGGGCCCTGACAGGTCCTTATTAAATGTACTTGGCCAATTTAGCATAGCTACATCACACTTAGAATCACTTGATCTGTACTTCATATGCATTTAAATTATAGCTTTAATATCAAACCAATCAGTGTATTCATTCTTAATGACATACAAGGGACATTTACAAAAATATGTACACTTTAGAGACACACCTGAGTCAGGTTGTTGAGCTATAGGGCTCAATATAATTGAAAAATTTAGGGGACTACAACACAATCTCTTAGAAAAATATCATAATTAAGGACATGTTCACTTATAATCTTGTGAACAGAGGTAATATTTTGTTGTATTATTGAATGAGGTTCAGTAAAGTTTTTTTTAAATTATAACATTTCAACAATTCTAATGAAAAATAAAATACAGTTATGAACAGAATCTAAGGTATATGCATGGAACTGGATGACTACTTTTATTTAAAACTCTGCTCATGAGTATAATGCTTTTAGAAAAACAAACAGGACAATATTCTGATAAGAATAGAAAAAATCTAAAAAATCACAATACAAGACATTGAATATTACTTCAACAAAATGCCGAAGAGTTATTTACTTTTGAAATATTAGGTGATGATTTGACCATCAGTGTGGCCCCAGGGATGATAATATTTTCTATTATTTTACCTAGTGACCTACTAAATCCATGAACCCAGTTCAAAACATAACTTCATACAGGCAAACATTCTGGCCAAGTTTTGTGAAGATTGGGCCCCAAATGTGGCCTCTAGTGTGTTCACTATGTCTTTCCTAAAGTTTTACCTAGTGACCTACTTTTTGTCCTCACATGTATCAGTTACTAACTTATGCGAGATTTTATGCAGCCAAAGACCCATGTTAAGTGTAGATTGTGCATAAATGTGGCTTCTAGCGTGTTCATAAGTTGTTTTTTTCTAAAATTTGACCTACTTACATACTTTTTGACTAGACAAACTCATCCAAGATTCTGTGCTGGAAAAGATTCTGGCCATGTCTGGTGAAAATTGAGCCATAACTAGCCTCCAGTGTGTTCACAAGCTTTTAAAAGATTTGATCTAGTGACCAACTTTTTAAACCACGTGACCCAGTTATGAATTCATCTAAGATATCATTCAGGCCAAGTTTAGTGAAGATTGGGACATAAATGTGGTCTCTAATATTTTAATAAAAAATTTCTAAAATTTAACCATGTGTCCAAGTTTTTGACCCCATTTGACCCAATTATGAAATAATTGGGTCAAATGCAGACAAACCTTCTGACCAAGTTTGATGTAGATTGGATAAAAGCTGTAGCCTCTACTAAGTTCACAAGCAAACTGTTGACGATGCAAACCACACGATGGCCACTGGATGAAGGTGTATCAGAAAAGCTCATTTTGAGCATATTGTGCTCAGGTGAGCATAAGGTTTTATTTAATGCTGCAGAAATAGGTGTAAAGCACACAATGCTTTTCTGGTAAGAAATTGTGAAAGTGAAATGATATTTGGATCATATGCTCCCAAAGAGCTGCAGATACAAGTTGCACTGTTGATCTGTAAGCTTGTCTGTCTGTTTGCATTTTTGACTGCTCCTTGCCCTGACTAGAATATTATTTAGTGTTAATTAATACGATGTCACTATTTTAACATACAATGGAAAATGTGTGCAAATAATATTTTTAAGTGCACCCACACAGGTCAATTTCAAGGTCATTGTCACATTCAAATTAAGGTAATATTTCAGGTCATTACACCATCAGAAACATGTAACAATGTCCGTGACATTGCTTGTTTATGCTTCATATTTTCCATTTATAAAGTGAAGTTACCTTAATTTATAAAGTGAAGTTACCTTTATTGAATATTTATAAAGTGAAGTTAACTTAATTGAATATTTGATATGCAAAACATACTTATTGTAAAGAGTCTGTGATTCCTTTTTATGCTTTATACATTGTTGTAGATTAAAGTAAGTCTTTTTAGTATGATGAGGCTATACGCATTCTTTGTTTGTTAGCATACTTTGTACGCCTTTGGTAACCTACAGTTTATGCAACAAATGTACTACTGTAAATACCCTCTCTTGTATTTGCATTTGTATTAAGATTACTACTGTCTAATAAATAGGGTCATTCTTTTTTGCTGAACATGTGTAATTACTTTATAATATTGCAAGTAACTATTAAGGCAAGTAATTCTTATATCCGTTTTCTTTGTAAGATAATATGCAAATATTCATTGCTATCCTTTTTTAACCATTTCCGCATTAGAATAATGTCAAAGTAAGATACTGAAACTACAAAATGTGTTAACATTCCTATACTACTGTTGGCTTAACCTTTTTAGCTCACCTGAGCACGTGGAACACAACCTGCTCAATGTGAGCTTTTCTGGTATCCTCTCGTTCCTCGTGCGGTGTGCGTCGTCAAAAATTTACTTGTGAACATGCTAGAGGCTACAGTGTGTATCCAGTCTTTATCAGACTTGGTCAGAATGTTTGTGGGCATGATATCTTGAATGAGTTTGTTAACTGAGTCACTTGGGGTCAAGAACTAAATCACTCGATCAAATTTTAGAAATAAATCCCTGTGAACATGCTAGAAGCCACATGTATGACCCAATCTTCATCAGACTTAGCCAGAATGTTTGCCTGCATGAAATCTTGGATGTGCTCATAAGTGGATCATGTGGGTTAAAAATGTAGGTCACTAGGTCAAATCTCAGAACAAATAGTCAACATACTGGAGGCCATATTTATAGCCCAATATTCATAAAAAACTTGGCCAGAATGTTTGTCTGCATGAAATCTTGCAGGAGTTCTAACTGGGTCACATGGGATCAAAAAGAAGGTTACCGTGTAACATCTTAGAAAAAAACATAGTGAACAGGCTAGAGGCCTCATTTGTGACTCAATCTTCACCAAACTTGGTCAGAATGTTTGCTGCATGAAATCTTGAATGAGTTCTAGGACACATGGGGTCAAAATGTAAGTAACTTGGTCAAATCTTTAAAATCAATAACATATAAACATGATATTTATGACCCAGTCGTCACAAAACTTTGTCATAGTGTTTGTCTGCAAGCAATCATGGAAGAGGTCGTAACTGGGACACGCGGAGGCTAAATATAGGTCACTTCAATTTATCAAATCTTAGAAAAACCATGTGAAATGCTAGAGGCCGCATGTTTGGTTCAATGTTCACTAAACATGTCCAGAATGAAATTATTTTCTTTCAAAACACACACACACACACACACACACACACACACACACACACACACACACACACAACAAAAAATCCAAAACAAGATTAAATGTGTCAGTTAATGCCTCACTCCCTATACGGTCGATATTTCCAATAATGGCCAAATACAAGGTAGAACAGTCTAGCTCTCCTGGTATAGTATAGACATGTTTCTTTGTCAACACTTTACCACTTTCAAAATTAAAGTGCAGAAGTAGTGGAGTTTAAGAATATGCACTATTAAGTCTTTGTTACATTTCTGTTCATAGAAGATAGGAACTCTGTGCCCGAGAAACAATGACATTGACGTTTGTGTTTGTTTTCTGACAGAATAAAATGTACAATGAAGGCATTAAAAATGACCGGGAACCAGTTGTTTTGGGGGATTACACTTTACTGTGCAGTAATTCAGAACTGTTTGGATGTCTAAGTGTATTAAATATATTATTCATAGTGTAACCAAACTTTACGGATCTTACTTAAAGAATATTGAACGAACATAAATTCTACAACCTGCTCCCAGCACTGCCAACCGGTCAGAATAAGGCATTCTTAACTCAAGTTGTTCGTGGTTGTCGAATTCGGTACGTTTTATATGTAGTACGAAGCTGAAGTGGTGCAAAGCCAACAGCTCATAACCACTTGAAACTCCTCAGCCATTTCTAAAAAAATAAGCTTGTCCTGTTATCGCCGAGAAGTTACGAACAACACTACTAACTGACCGCATCCCATGACAAATTTCTGATGTATTCTCTGAAAACCACCTCGCTACATAGCAGAGGTCAGTAACACACCTTAAACGGAACACTATTGGTATGTCTAGTACTTTACCTCGCTCGCCTCTTGAAAAGAGATGCTCGACATATTGTGCCAACGACTCTTCAATACAATACTCCTTATCCAACTCTGAAGACGTCACTGAATAAGCTGCTTGAGAAGATAACAATTAAATGAGTCTGGGTCACTCATGCAATGAACAAGTGAATTGGTAAAGGTAACACAATACTAAATTTCATGTGTTTGTAAGTTAATATAGAAAACAACAACAACCCCACATCAACAAAACAGACATAGCAACAACAAGAACGCTTATGGTAATATCAATTTCACATGTTTATCGAAATGGGACCCCGATTTGTACATCAATCGAAAGCAACACTGTATTCTGTGCATAGCGTAACCGTTTATTTTTTAAATAATATAAACAGATCGCCACGATGAAGGGTCACAATCTCAGCCATCTCTAAACGTTACGCAAATGGCTTGCTCTAGTTTCTAAGTATTGTTGATTGGAAGGTCATATATCAACATTGCCCATGTCAATATTGGTAGCAGACCATGCTGATGCACCTATGTGTGATATTTCCTGGAGACTTTTAACTTTTATCAAGCCCCCAAAGTGAAAGTAAGTTATTTTCGCGACAGTTGAAACCATACGATATTTTATAACTTTTGGCAGCGTGTTATCTTGACAAATTCTTAGAGAAACATAGTTCAATGCATATATTTTTCATGACACGTCTATAGGCAATCCTATTTTAGTATTTACAATCATTTTGTCATTTTTTCTAATGTATAAAAGCTTGATGAAATAAGAGGTTGATAGCGGTGTCGTATGTAATTACTCCGTGCAGTTGTGCTCAAACATTAATAAGAATATATGACAAAGTCCTATGAGTATTGCAACATATACCAAACTCCGAAAAGGCACAGAACAAAGGTATTTCACATGCAAGCCAAGCGAAAAGTAAGAACAAAATTGTGATGAGTCATTTAAGGAAAAGAGCAAACCCGACAGTTACCGCCTTGGAACACTTTTTAGAATCATTTTTGTTAAACGGCAAAGGACATTATTATGATTTACGGTGAGGTAGAATAATAACGGTTTTATTAAAGTATTCATTTGTGGTGATTTCATTTTAGGAAAGACATTTTGCTTTAATTCCAGAATCATCGACTCCCGGTTCTAACATCCAAAGTGAGAACCTTGACATATCGAAAACGAAGTTTAATCCACGGAAGTGAATAATTAGAGCACAAAAATTTATAATTGAATCTATAAATTGAAAGATACTTTTTCTGTCTCATTTAAGTGCATTTTTTTTAATTGGTGTATTTTGCTAAATACTTAAAATGCCTACAAATGAGTTTAAGAAATCTTCCTGCAAGACGAGTGGCAATAAAAGAAATCATATGGAAATAAATAAAAAAAAGGTTACACTGTATGCCATTCTATTATACATAATACTAATGTGGACACATACAGTACTGACTACTATATCTATTTAAAAACAAATTAATCCTTAAGACATGCATTCGACGCAATGTTGACTTCCGAAGGGACTCTTCACCTTTCCCCGCAAAAGTGAAAAACAATGCTGATTTTGTCTGATAATGATGCATTAAACCATTTTACTGGGTTGTTGACTGAAGATGGTATCTCTACACCCCGACTTCTTTCTTTTAAATGACATCCTGACCCATGATACGATCGTTCTGATGACCTCGGCATCCACCTGACTTATATGTTGGTCTCAGAAGTAACCATTATGTCATACATAAAACCCGTGTTTGATGAAAGTCTGGTTTTGTCTTAGGTCCCCTGTTTCTTGTCGAGTTTTCACTCTTCTGTAAAGATGTGTCGATGTAATCGTTGGCAAGCATGAAGTTTGTTGATTATCTTGCAAGGATTGAGAGGAGTACGCTCCCCACCCCAAAGTTCAGCAGGAATATTCCGGAATAGTTGATGGCTTGTTTTAATCCATTTCTTTTAGTACAATGCATCTTTCAGGTGATTTTCAACATTTTGGAATGGTCACACTTTTCACTACCTGCATCCGTAGCCAAATTAAAAGCCTTTTTATATCTAGTGTTGTATCCAATCTGGCTTAGGGGCTGAATTCTTAAAATAATCTTAATAGAATGCCAGCAAACAATATGTATACCATATATCAAGGTTCTAGCTCTTGTAAATTCTGACCGGAAATTTTTCAAACTTTGCATATGGTTTTATGTGTCATGTGCACATGCCAGTAATAAATGATAAGCTGATTGTCTTGATATTGACAAAGTAATTAAAAATCTCAGCGCGAGTCATGTGGTTCAATTTGTCGTGTACATGCGCAAAGCTAGGATCACGTCGCTTGAAATTTATCTTTATTTCAGTTTTGTTTTCAAGCTGTAATGATGGCAATCTTTTATTATGCATACAAAGCGCACAATATCTCATTTAATACATGTTTGAGCTGCGAGCTTCTTAATTACTGGTCTTGTGCATAACTACAAGACCACAACGCCAACTTTATACTAATTACAGATTAATTCTAAAATATCTAACAGTGTTAAAGAACAGTGACCTTATACGAGCTGTCGTATTTGGTTCTTGTTAAACTGGTAACGAATGCAATGTTATTGGTTTACTTACTCACTTCATTGCCTATAGTATATTTTGACGAGCTGCAGTTTGCAGGAAGTTTACAATTCTATATCACAGAAGTTTATACAAAAACTGGAGTCCTGAGGGAGGTGGTTATACCTTATAATAAGAATCTATATAAAAATGTATATGTTTTTCTATATCAATTTCATATAACATATATATTTTTCAATTAGGAGTGTGGTAATGGCGTTTGTTTTTTAGGATGCAGGAAGTGGAAGGAGCTAAGTCCCCTATTTGATACCTCACCGTTCGTTTAGGTGACGATCTGATCCGAAGTAACGAATGTGTTCTCAAGAGGCGCTTATATTGCTTGCCCACAATGGTCTCAAAAGGGACTACCGGTATGTCTCTAAACGTCATTATAGTTTGCCAAGCTTCTGCTATAATTTGGGACAGGAAACATTAAAAATAGTATCCGCCATCGGGGCATTCTAAGGAAGTAATAATTCTCATTGTATAATTTTGGTGCCTTTGTCAAGAATTGCAGGGTAAAATATATAATGTTGAAAAAAAATCGTCGACTTTTTAATCATTATATGTAGCAAACGTTATTAGTATATTCTTATTCTTGCAGCTGTGTTTTGTTGATTTTAACATGTTGCAATATACGAAGATATGGCTAATCATAATAGCTAAAAAAGATAATTCATAAAAAAGGTGGATTTTAACTCAAAGAGGCATTTTACTGTTTCAGTGTAGATGACCTTATTACTAAGTCCAGATAGCAACAATAGAGTTTTTTATTTGTATTTATTGTCATTTTAATAATTGAATGACACAGAAAAATACAATCAATTATCGATTTTTTCTTTTGAAAACCAAATTGGTTCGGAATAATTTTTTCATGTCTAACAGATCATTTTGTGAGACGATTTAACAACACTTTTGAATATTTTTTTCTTATACACTTTTAAGTGTTATACCTCTGTAGTTTTTGCTCTCATCCTTGTTGTCTCCCCTATGTATCGGTACAATCATGCCACTGCCCTATTTGTTTGGATACCAACCACTATCAAATATTTTATTAAAAAGTTTGAGAATGACTGGCGCTACTATTTCAAAAACAGGTTTATAAATTTTGGCAACTATATTATCTAAACCGTTACCCTGGCAGAATACTGCTGTTTTTACTTCTTCTAGTGTTATATTGCTATCTAATTCACCATCTCACATACTCTTTTCTATTTGGATATGCCCACTGTCTTTATTTGTTTCGTCCATCTCATATAATTTTTGGAAGTGTTCATACAATTGGTTGATGTTTAAATGCTCGGATACTGTATCTTTAATTTTATATTGTTGCTTTATTCTTTTCCATAACTGTTTTGGTTGGGTTTTACTTAACTTTGTATGTTTTACTGATTCTAAAAACAGGAAACCTGTATTTCCTTACCCGTTTAATGCGATATATTTATTTCTTAGACTAATAAATTCCACTCTGTTATTGTCATTTTTTGTTTTCATACAAGTATTTCTAGCCATTTTAATGCAATTTCTTGCATTAAAACACTCTTCGTCAAACCATGGTTTTCTATTGTAATACCTTTTTCTATTGTAACCACATTTTTGTGGCTTTTAGATGTTTTGGTTCAAAATACTTCTCTCACTACATTTTGAAATATTTCTATGAGGGAGTGTGCCACTTGGTCAACGTCCAAGGAATTGTCCTGCTCAAAGTTATCTATCTTAAATCTCTTATCGTGCTTTTTTTGTTGAAAATTGTCTATTTTTTGTTTCGTCCCATTTTATCCGAACATCATTATGATTATTATTATCTGTGACCAAATTAAATTGTTCTACCTGTAATAGAAATAACTCTATTGTACTCGACCCTTGGAATGGTATGTATATTGGTCAACACCTGCGTCAGATTGCAGTCGACCGTTACCCATAATAACATCTGTACCGCAACATAATTCTAACAGACGATGCCCATGACCCTCGATCACATGGTCCTGACTTGCACATGCTGGTATCTGAATGGTATTTATATAATATTTGATGGTTTAAGTCTAAATATTGATCATAATCTAATACTTCATTAAAAATCCGATATACCACTATTAAAATCTCCTGTGAGAAAAACATTTCCTAATAATTTAAAATGCTCGATGTCAGTTTCCAGTTGCTCGAAAAAAATCCCGTTAATGTTGAGCCTGTGGGTGGGATGTATGTGCAACAAATATAAACATTTTGGTTAAAATCAAACAAGTGGTCCTTAAATTTTATCCATACAATACCAAGATGTTCTTTTTAAACGATTTCAACACTTAGTTCTAGTGAGAATTTAAAATAATGGAAATACCACCGCTGTATCTGCCTTTAGTTGTATTTCGAGCTTTGTTGCAAAACTATGTTCGCACCTATAACCTGCAATATTTAAATTATAACAAGTGTTTTTTGAAAACCATGTTTGGTTAAAAAATATGCAATCATATTTACAAACAGTTTTAATGGAATCTGGCTCTGGTCTGAAATTTTACGACATAGACAAATTACATTCCATGAGATAAATGGAATGTCCTTCTATCGACAGCCCTAGTTTCTTAATTTGTAATGCCACAATATAAAGTCCATCGACAATTTAGTTATTCCAGTGTTGGTGACCAGTAGAGTGTGTTCATTTGAAGTATGTATGTGTGTGTGTGTGTGTATATATATATATATATATATATATATATATATATATATATATATATATATATATATATATATATATATATATAAATATATATATATATATATATATATATATATATATATATATATATATATATATATATATATATATATATATATATATATACATTTACGCTTAATTATATATATACGCTTAATTTGTAACCATGCTTTATGTTGGTGACTACACGTAGAGTATTATTGAACACTCAACTTCATCCACTAAAACTTCAAAACCTTAGAGATATGAGTTTATATAAAAGCTGACACTCAAGATTATTTTACATACAATTTATTTATTAGTTAGACTTGCTTATATAAAAGAAACAAAACTTAATTAACATTTGTGATGAATTATAAACTCTTTGAGAATGATCTAATTGACGTCTCAAACACGAGCGAATTAGATAAAATAGTAAATATTCGTCTTTGAATATCAAATCACATCTTGTAGCAAAGACAGCAGCAGCAACAACAACGACAACAAGTTACAAACAACTGTTCTGTTGCTGAAAAAGCCAAGAGATATATGTACCACCAATATTTGTTCATTACAAAAAGGGAAAAAAGTGTAACCGATTATATATCCGGTGCTTACAAAGTCATTTAGATACTTCTAATACACAGTTCTAAAAGCATCCGTTCACAGTCGTTTGCAGAATAGTTTGGTGTTTCTATGAATTCCAGTTCTGTTGCCGAGTGGTTCGCCTTCGTAAATGAACGAGTCGTATGGAAAGTCTTGCAACATCTCAAATCCGACTTTCTCAAGTATCTTCTGAGAATAAATCGAGTCGCCTTCACATTTGATGACTGGAAATCCAAGGCGTCTCGCGAATTCCACCATCGTCTTTGTTAAAGTAAAGCCAACTCCCATTTTGCGGTACTTCTGATGCGTACCAATATTAGCCAATCGTAGCAATTTATCGATACCATATCGGTCAAATAAATTAATATCTTTTTGAATTTCTTTAAAGAACCCTATTGACTCACGTATAGGAGACGGGTGTACGTCTGCGTCAACATCGTTTTGTGAGACTGGTTCTCCTAACGCCACACCCATCACCTCGTTGTTCTGTTTGTTGATCATCATCAGAGAAAGGTTGTTTGACAGCCGATTTCGAAAACGCTTGGCACTATATGGCGTCCACGTCACGCAGAATGCCTGGAATACCGGCTCTTCCGGAAAGAAATGGTTCTGTAAAAACGCCAGTACGTCATCGTACCTGTCTTCTGGTATCACGTGAAGGGAACCATGGTCCGTCTCAAATTCTGCTTTGAAGCCGTCGAGAATCTAAAAGAGGATAGTGAGCAATAAGAATATATGACAAAATCCTATGAGCATTGCAACATATATCAAACTCTGAAAAAGCACAGGACAAAGATATTTCACGTGCAAGCCAAGTGAAAAGTACGAACAAAATTTAAGTCTGGTTTCCAGAAGTACTTTGCCGTCCCGCTTCTAGACTAGATGTTATGAATGCTGATATGATTTAGAAGGCAACGGGTTTGAATCAAGAAGGTATGTCTTCCATATTTGTCGGAAAATCAGTAAGCAGGTCAGCTCGAATGATGGTATGTAGTGTAGAAGGGTAGCAATAGGTTTGTTGACAACATACATGTGTGGAGCGACTCTTATTCTGTGTGCCTGTTTTTTTCTTTAATGAATTACAACGGATGGAGCATTCAGGAACGTTCAGCTATACTATCAACAGTGAATAAAAGAAGCAATACTGATGTCAAGCCTTAAGTAGAGCCACCGCAGTCTGAGAACCTCATCACATTCAGTATGCGCATTAGCAAGACTCGAGCCTAGCCCATGAGCGCATTTAGCTTGGATATCTTATCACAGTCGATATATTTAATTAAAAGTAAATTACAGGCCAATGCCTTTATATGAAAAAGGCATAAGGATAAGTGAAATATGATCTTTATAACAGGCGGCTGTAACGTTAACTCCAACCTACTACATGGTTGATATACTCAATGATGACCATATACAAAAAAAAAAAGAAAAACAAGACTCGATGTGTGTACTTTTAAGACAAAGTGCATAGTTTTCAAAACGCAATGATGTTTCAGTATATGTCCAATTTTGCAACATGACCTTTTCACTGAATATATTAACTCTGAACTCGAGAAAACATCAACTTGATGTGTTGTCCTTTTTCTGACCGAAAAAGCTACAAGCATTGAGTTTTAAATTAAGTTTTTGGATAACACTTCTAGGTAGTGATTGAGAAGTGTATGAACACAAATTATGTAAATAGGAGCGGTTTAACATGTATAACACATACATGTATTCTGAATTATATGTATTGTGTATTGTATAAATGTATTCATTATTTTATTAATAGTGTAACTAAAATTTAATGGATCGTATTTCAAGAATTTTGAACGAACATCAGTCTAACCATCTGCGTTCAGCACTGGTAGCAGGTGAGAATAAAACTTGATGAACACACATGGTTCGTAGTTGTCGAATTCGGTACGTTTTATGTGTAGTATGAAAGTGAAGTGGTGCAAAGTCTTCAACAGATAATAAGCAGTTGGAACACCTCGGCTATTTCTACGCAATAGGCTTGCACTGATACCACCAAGAAGTTACGAATAACATAATGATTACCACTCGGAACACCTCAGCTATAGACTCCTGAAATATTGCACTCGGAACTCCTCGGGTAATTCCGTCCTCTACGCATTATCTCCGAAGCTTGCCGGAGATCGCCGAGTAGGTACGATTGGAAATATTGATCACGTTAGCACTACATTGAATATTTCTGATGTACTCCGTGACACAGCTTAAACATGAGACTTAAAATATTACTTTACCTCGCTCGCCTCTTGAAAAGAGACGTTTAACATCTTGTGTTAAACACCCTTCTTTCCAATACTAATATTCCAACACTGAATATTTCAATAAATTAACCTAACAACTTAAAATATCTGATCCACAACCGTGATTAACATTAGGGGTGGTTACACTAAATCCCGGTTATGACTATTTACCGGATATAAATTCATATTCGCGGATATGACTGCTGGGTACGAAAATGAACGTATTTTTTTTTTTTTACGCCCATTTGTGTTATATTTATGACTTTTAAGTAGCATTAATGTATTTTTTTGTAAAAAATAAATAACATTAGGTATTCTCGTATTAATTGTATTTGTGATTGATGTAATGAAAATCGACATATGGGAATTCATATCCGTGGACATACAGGGTACGGATAAGAACATTAAAATTGCCATCTGCAGCATTGCTTGTTTTAGTTATTTTTTTAAGAAGTATACCTTTTGTACACATTTGCTGTTAATTAATCTCAAGTACTAATTGTCTGCTCTACCTTTTCAACAGTGCTGATGATAACTTTATTTACCATTAACGGCCATATCAATCTGGGCAGAAGTCCGTGCTGGAATATCCAGCCTTTAAACTTTCCAGGAAGGTCTGACTTTTCAATTCTGCGCAGCCCCTCTTCCGCCCGCTGTTGCAGCATGCATTTACTGTCTTTAATTTGGGAGTCAAACCACTTCCCTAGACATTTAATTGGGTTGTCCGTTAACGAAAGAATCTCTTCTCTTGGATTACAAGCTTAAAACTGTCTATGTTTTCCCCTTTCGAACAACCAATCGCCAAGACTTCATTGGTTTGAACAGCATCCTAGCCCATGTAAAAATAATAGCATTGCATCAAAGTAAACAGGAATATTACAACGTTCATATCCGTCCTCCTCTATGACCACGGATATGAATTCTTGAGCGGCAATATTTATATCAAAATAATTATGTAAAGACATGCTTACCTTCATTAACAGGAGTTTTATTAAATAAAAATAATAATATTTCATCAAAGTAATCAAGAATCTAACAAATTAAATCGTAGATAATGGTTTTAACCTTCATATCTGTACCTAACATGAACACGGATATGAACTCTGGTGCGGCTATATTTATATACAATAATTATGTAAAGGCGTCTACACCTTCATGAAAGAGAGTTTTGTTAATTAAAAAAATGTTTTAACGTTCATATCCGTACCCCACATGGCCACGGATGTGAACTCTGGCGCGGCTATATTAATGTACAACAATTATGTAAAGGCGTGTATACTTTCATGAAATAAAGTTTCATTAATTAAAAATAATAATATTGGTTCAAAGTAAACAAGATTTTTACAAATTTAATTTTATATAATAATTTAAAACTTCACATCCAAACCTCCCCCGCCCTGCCAACGATCCATATGAACTGTGGTGCGGCTATGTTCATATGCAATAATTATGTAAATATGAGCATACTATCATTAAAGTTGTTAAATAAATTATAACATGATGATATTGCATAAAACTTTACATAAAAATAACAAACAACTCTCTACTTTGCAGTTTCGGTGTTCATATCCGTACCCTTAGTGCCCACGGATATGAAATCACATATAGATATTTATTTTTTTTAAATTTTTTTTTCTTAGATGTACAAATGATACGTACATACAATGGTTTCAAACAAGGATACTACACAGAATATTGGCTACAAATTCACTATTATACAAAATGAATATAGTATCTAACAATGTATGTACCTTTTGTGAAAAGCAAGAAGAAACACTTGAACATTTATTTTGTGATTGTATAATTGTAAAACCTTTGTTGATTTTTATTACTGATACATTGAGAAACAATGGTTATATTGAGACTATTGACAACAAACTAATTTTGTTAGGCTCAGAAAATAGCTCATATGAATACGATTTATTATTTTTAGAATATAAAAAATATATATATTTTTGTAAAAGAAAAAACACTAACCCTACAATTACTGGACTAATATCCAATTTAAAATTCTCATTTAATACATATAAAGAAACAAAATCTGATTCTTTATTCAAACAAAACTGGACAACTGTGCAACTTTTCACTAATTTATAATGTATACCTATATTGTATCTGCAACAGATACACAAATGCAAAATACCATGTACAATTTTTAGGTACCCTTATTTATGTATATGTATATATAGGTGTGTGTGTATGTGTATGTATATATATACACCCAGGATATTAATGCCTCCCTGTATTTTGATAACATGTCAATTTAACCAACAAAATATAAACTTTTACATCCATGCATAATTCACCTTACATTATAATATACTCTAACAAAAATACATATTACTAATACTGATTGTAAGGTGAATGCCAGGATGGGTCCCCGACCTGCCTCCACCTAGGACGGGGATAATAAAAGTTTATAAAAAAAAAAAAAAAAAAAAAAAAAAAAAAAAAAAAAAAAAAAAAAAAAAAAATCACATATAGATATATACATAGACATGTATTATGCCCAAACCTATTGGCTCATACTTAAAACAAAATGAACAGTGTATCATTTTCGGTTGCATTTCTTTAGCCTTTTAGACTATCAAAATATAGTTTTGATATTTAAAATACTTTATAAAAGCTGTTAAATTTTATATAAAATTCAGTAAAATAGACTGAAAAATAAAAACACTGTAGAGGGTTTAATATAGCACATATTTCCCGATTTCGCCCTGCATTTGCTTCTGCCCACAAAGATGGCTGCCTTGAACTGTCTTATCATAGTCACATGGAAACTATCTATGAGAAACAACCTCGTGATTTGTGGGGGTTTCAAAAGTAGGCCCTATGTTATGTTAAACATGAGGCATCTATTTGATGGAAACCTCAGTCCTGGGTTTGTTTTTGGCCTCTTGCTTCTAACCCAACTGACATTGTCAACAGGTTCACTTCAAGGATGAAATTGATGAGATTTTGTAACCCGTGATAATGCTCTTTATTTAGCTAAATGCCAATATTTGGAATGGTCTTCCTTCTCTATACCGGAGGAGCAACCTTTGGCACTTCTTTATACCTTATGTGGCTAGCCGTCTGGACCAGGTGCTAAGCAGGAATGATCTTTCCTTAGGGTTTCTTGACTATCGAATGTGTCGGTTACCTTACACCCACTGGGTCATTGATTGTTAATAACATCTTGGTCATTGCACAATCACAAATAGAAATATCTCTCCTCAAGTTGGAGTGTGATTCTGGAAGAAGTTCCTCACTCTTGTCTTTGCTACATTCCAATTTATTATTAGTGTCTTGGCAAAATTGTAGGGGTTTGAGATAAATGAAAGACATTTTTTTAAATTCAAGTTCCTCTTCCTTTTAAGTCTTTCTGCTGTGACTAACATATTGAGACAAGAGTGCATCAGCATTATCAGGGTTAACATCTTCCCACATACTTAGGGAGCTATGTTTCTCCTTATTTTAGCTTGATTCCTGTTAGGAATGTAATCATGGTTAGTCTTTTTCTTGTTTTTTTTTCATCTATGTTGAATCTTTCTTGCCAAGTGCATATACTTGTACTGGAAATGTCTGTACTTTTCGACCTCACTTTGAATGGAATTTATGTTAAACTAGACACCCTTGGTCCTGCATGTGGTCTGAGGATGCAGGGCATTCCCACACTTCTGGGAACTTGAAATGTATATTCTGACTATCTATGAGGTAAGGGCTTTCAACTCGAGTATTGGCACTTCAAAAGATAGGAGTCTTGCTCTTATTGATTAGTACGGCCCATACTGAAGATTGGCTATTCCTCAATACTAAATAGATGTTTAGTCTTCACCTCCTTTTTCTTGGGAATATTCTGTTAACTGACTATTCACCACCTCAGTGAGACTATTTATCAGAAATTTCACATGATCAAGAGCTGTGTTAGAAACCAGACTAGATGTCTGTCTGACCCTGGGATCTGAGCATTGCTTTGTCATTTACAGCCACTTTTTATCTTACTCTTTTATTAATGATGGTTCTTGCATACTTTCCCACAGTTACACACAACTTGTGGTGTGCCTTTCACAGTCCTTTGAACATTCTGAGTTGATACGAAGTTATGCGTACTGTTGGGCCTTTCATCTTCACCCCTTTTCCGAAGGCCCAGGGGTATTGCTTTTTCGCTTGCCAATGTAGCTTGTATGGGTTCATCACCGATCATGCTTAGTTTGGCTACCAACCCAATAGGCCTTATTGCACATTTCTATTGATGTCATAGTTAAATGAGATTTGAATCCCAGAAAAAGAAAAGAAAAATAATATGATGATGCTTTTTTATATACACTAAGATAGCTAAGACAGCTGTTCTTTACAGTGTTAAACTGGGAGTTAATATGAAACAGTAGTGCATAAATTTGCAACATGAAATTATTAATAAGATTTTTTTTATAAGTACACATAAATTAAGCTGGATTCCTATATTATAAAATGAATAGTTAGATAAAGTTTTGTTTAAGCATTCAAGTAGCTGAAAAAGAATTTAGAAAAAAAAAGTTACATAGTTTCAAACATATTCTTTAATATTTTTTTTTTATACAAATTTTCTTTTCAGTTGCAAAAGCAGACTGTTAATTATTGATACATACACATTCGCAGTTTGGATTAATTCAAGGTTTTTGAACTAACAACTAATAAAAACTGTTAAAAAGCATTGCAATGCTTTTGTTTCTTTCAGCCATTTTGAATGCATTGATAAAAAGGCTGGATAGAATATATTTATTCCAATCATTAGTAGCACCTCTTCAAACCTCTATTCTTCTATATTTTGAAGGAATCCAGCATTTATTTAAACTGACTCAACATAATCAAAGCAAGAATCTACAAGAAGAAATGAGACATAATCAGTGAATACATTACATACAATGATAATGTAAATTGATTTAAAGGGATTGATGAATGAAGTGCATGAATGTATACATGACAGAACTGCTAATCTACTTTAGCACCCGAAAACATGATAAAATAAGAAAAAGCATAAATTCTAATTTCAAAAATTAAAAGTTGGATTAAGTTTTGTTTAAGCATTCGAGTAGCAGAAATAACAATTTAAAAAAATGTTATAAAGTTTAACTGTTTTCTTTATTATTCGTTTTTCACAAATTCTCTTTTCAGGTGCTTTGATCAGTGCTGCAAAAGCAGACTGTTCATGACTGACATATACACATGCGCACATGCACAGTTTGGATTAAACTTACAACTAAACAATACTGAATAGTGCCCTGATGGTGTAACAAAGTTTTGATTTTCTGAAAGAAAATATGAAATTGCAAAATTAGACCAAGTGTGGATAGGATCAGTGAAGATCTGATAGCAGCATCACACAAAAAGGCTGCTTTCAAATTCAAGTAAATTATTTTTTTTAGTATTTTGTTTTCTGTTATTTTACTTGCCCATATTGCAAAGAAGTTACAGAGCATTGGTGTTGAAAATCTAAATACACGCCACAAATAGAGCAACAAGTAACCATTCAGCCGTTTACACCATAGTTCAAAATGGTGTGTTATGTTAGTACATTGAAAATGGCATTGTTTAGATTACATAAATGTGAACCTTTTCTAACGCCAAAGTGGGAGATTTTCACTTGCAAAGTGGGAGTTCATTTTTTTCATATAAACAAAGAAAGTTACCGGTATTTGTTTCCAAGAGGGGAGATTTCTGAAAATGTGTAAAACCCCCTTCATTTTCAAATAATTTTGAACCAATAAAGAGGGAGTCTCCCTCCAAAAGTGGGAGAGTTCAACATGTTTGTTAGAACCCCTACACCAATATAACACCTTGATGTGAGAACACAGTTAGAATAGGGGTGCACCACTTAATTTGTGTACAGTACTAGGTTTTTTTTACCTTATATAGAAGTGGCCATTTAAAGACACCTTCCCCTTGGAAAATAAACACACACCCTAAGTACACTTGGACTACAGAGGGAAAAGTTGTTAGAAACAATTAGTTACACTTGATACATATAGGGTTACTACACTGCCATCTCTTAAAAAGACTGTACTGCCCACGATCTTTGATGTTGTTAAACATCAAACAAGCACAGTTAAGGTGATTAAAGCGACACCCCTCTATTGTGAGAATAGGAAGACCCTACACTCATGATTAGGTACAGCCATTAATGCCCAGCTGGTCAGCTGGAAAACCTCTCTCAATGATCGTTGAAAACAATGAAAACAGCAAAAATATAAACAAAAATCAGTTATAAAACAGTCCTTAAAGTGTATTCTTGTTTCATCTTTAGTGAAAACCAGATTATTTGATTCATAAGCATTTAAAATTGGTATCAATTCATTATGGTTGGTCTCTCAGGTCAGAAACCCTCACAGACAAACAATCTCCCAGTAGTTAGGAATAGTTGTAAGAAAGCCCTCTTGTATTTTTTCCTACCTGGATGAAAACTCTTCTGTGGTTGTGCAAACCCGCATAAAAACACTCCCATAACTTTTTCAGAAAAAGGGCATTTTTTTAACTTTAACAAACAGGTAATTGCTTAGATATATACAAGGCTGTTAAAAAGCTTCAAATCCAAAAAAACAACCCCAGTTGCAACGATTTTGGTTCTCTGAACCTAAATACAACACAATCTTTTTCTATTAATACATGGTGACATGGTTATTGTGTTTTAACAAAGTTTTGCATTTTTAGCACAATATCTAGAAAAAGAGCAAATTCAATCAACAGTGGACAACTCACTAGATCACAACTATCGGATTCTGTATCAATTTTCAAAAGAGCAAAGTATACCAGGCATTCAGGAAAGAAAAACAGGGTCTCGATCCTCTGACAATCATAGGACACTGACTTATTGAGCACCTATATCTATATCATTACATTCATGTGTTGCAGGATTGAACTAGACACAATGAAGTGTTCTCAAGAGGACATTATGTTGGATGGTAGTCAACACAGAACAACACAAGTTAATGTTGCATGATTTATTGTGAATTTATGAACAGTACAATATGACATTGGTAGATAATTGATTATCTGATCACATGAAGTTAAGGACTAAACAACAACCTTACTTTTTAACTTTTCGAAATGTATTCATTTACACTACCAATCTTTCAGATGATTAGTTTAAAAAATCAATTCTTTATGCTTTTAACATTAGAAGTATCTAACCGTTCATATATTATTACTTAACAAATCTGTTGTATAAATGTGTTTTCTAATTGCATACTATGGTATTTATTCTATAATGTATCTCAATAAAAAAACTGCTCTCTTCTGCTAGTTGGTCAAACTTCTTAAATAAAAAAAATCCAAAAGGCTTCAATCACTGCAACCAGTGCATGAACTTCGGTAAAATCATATTGCATGTCCCGACCATACAGAAGTTATTTAAAAAAAAGCACCAGGTAAGAGAAAAAAACTGATTGGATGTAGCAAAATATCCCATAATTCTCAAACGAATGTTTACAGTGGGCCCTTATTAAATGTATTTGGCCAATTTTGCATAGCAACATCACACTTAGAATCACTTGATCTGTACTTCATATGTATTTAAATTAAAGCTTTAATATCAAACCAATGTATTCATTCTTAATGACATACAATCATGTACAAGGGACATTTACAAAAATATGTACACTTTAGAGACACACCTGAGTCAGGTTGTTGAGCTATAGGGCTCAATATAATTAAAAAATCTAGGGGACAAATGTCTCTTAAAAAATTGCATAATTAAAGACATCATGTTCACTTATAATCTAGTGATCAGAGGTAATATTTTGTTGTATTATTGAATGAGGTTCAGTAAAGTTTAATATTTTTAAAAATGATAACATTTCAACAATTCTAATGAAAAATAGTACAGTTATGAACAGAATCTAAGGTATATGCATGGAACTGGATGACTACTTTTAATTGAAACTCTGCTCATGAGTATAATGCTTTTAGAAAAACAAACAGGACAATATTCTGATAAGAATAGAAAAATCTAAAAAATCACAATACAAGACATTGAATATTACTTCAACAAAATGCCAAAGAAATTCTCCAATAGCAAACCTACTAAAAACAAGATGGCCATAAGGACCTTTAATTGCTCACCTAAGGACATGGGCTTTTAGTAGGCTCAAGTTATTGAGAGTTATTTACTTTTGAAATATTAGGAGATGATTGGACCATCAGTGTGGCCACAGGGATGATAATATTTTCTATTATTTTACCTAGTGACCTACTTAATCCATGAACCAGTTCAAAACGTAACTAAGATTTCATACAGGCAAACATTCTTGCCAAGTTTGGTTAAGATTGGGCCATAAATGTGGCCTCTCGTGTTTACTGTTTTTCCTAAAATTTGACCTAGTGACCTACTTTTTGTCCCCACATGACTCAGTTACTAACTTATCCAAGATTTTATTCAGCCAAAGACCCATATTAAGTGTAGATTGGGCCATAAATGTGGTCTCTAGTGTGTTCACAAGGGTTTTCTTAGATTTGGCCTAGTGACCAACCTTTTGACCAAACAAGACACAATTACTAACTAATGAAAGATTTTATGCAGATAAACACTCTAACCATTGAGAAACAATGGTTATATTGAGACTATTGACAAGAAATTCAATTTGGTAGGCTCAGAAAATAGTTAATATGAGTATGATTTATTATTTTTAGAATATATATATATATATATATATATATATATATATATATACATTTTTTTTAAAGAAAGAACATTAACCCTACAATTGGACTGATATCAAATTTAAATTTCTCATTTAAAAAATATAAAGAAACAAAAACTGATTCTTCATTCAAACAAAACTGGGCAAATGTGCAATTTTTCACTAATTTTTAATGTATACCTATGTTGTATATGTAACAGATACACTAACACAAAATACCATGTACACTTTTATGTACCTTAATTTATATATATACCTTTGATATTAATGCTACCCTATATTTTGATAGCATGTCAAAATAACAAAACAAAAAAACACCTTTTATATCCATGCATATTTCACCTTACATAATATGTTCTAACAAAAAACATGTACTACAAAAATTTGTTGTAAGATGGATGCTAGGATGGGTCCCCAACCTGCCTCAATCTAAGATAGGATAATAAAAGTTAACAAAAATAAATAAATAAAAAAACAACATTCTGACCAAATTTGGTGATGATTGGGCCATAAATGTGGCCTCTAGCGTGTTCATAAGTTTTTTTTCTCTAAAATTTGACCTACTTACCTACTTTTTGACTCCACAAAACTCAATGACAAACTCATCCAAGATTTTGTGCAGGAAAAAATTCTGGCCATGTCTGGTAAAGATTGAGCCATAACTGTGGCCTCCAGTGTGTTCACAAGTTTTTTTAAAGATTTGATCCAGTGACCTACTTTTTAAACCATGTGTCCCAGTTATGAATTCATCTAAGATATTCAGGCAAAGTTTAGTGAAGATTGGGTCATAAATGTGGTCTCTATTATATTCATAAGGTTTTTCTAAAATTTGACCATGTGTCTAAGTTTTTGACCCCAATTGACCCAATTATGAAATAATCCAGGATCTTGCAGACAAACCTTCTGACCAAGTTTGATGTAGATTGGATAAAAACTGTAGCCTCTACTGAGTTTACAAGCAAACTGTTGACGCTGCACATCACACGATGGACACTGGATGAAGGGGTATCAGAAAAGCTCATTTTGAGCATGTTGTGCTCAGGTGAGCATAAGGTTTTATTAAATGCTGCAGAAAGAGGTGTAAAGCACACAATGCTTTTCTGTAAAGTGAAATAATATTTGGATCATATGCTCCCAACCAGCTGGAGATATGAGTTGCACTGTCTGTTAATCTGTAAGCTTGTTTGTCTGTTTGACTGCTCTTTGCCATGACTACAATATTATTTAGTGTTATTTGATATGATGTCACTATTTTAAAATGCACTGGAAAATGTGCTGCAAAAAATATTTACAAGTGCACCCACACAGGGCAATTTCATATTCAAGGTCATTGTCACATTCAAATTAAGGTAATATTTCAGGTCATTACACCTTCAGAAACATGTAACAATGTCCGTGACATTGCTTGTTTATGCTTCATATTTTCCATTTATAAAGTGAAGTTACCTTAATTTATAAAGTGAACTTACCTTAATTGAATATTTATAAAGTGAAGTCAACTTAATTGAATATTTGATATGCAAAACATACTCACAAGAATGTGAAACATTTTCGAACTGGTTTATAAGATTATGATATCACTATTTTTTTTTTCATTTATGTATTACTACGCTTCTCACACATTTTGGTTTAATAATATCATTGTAAGATTGAAAAGTTTTGATTAGTATTTACACAAGTATTTACAAAATGATGACTGGTCCCCAGGCTGAAAAACTACCTATTGCCAGTCAACAATTCAATAATCAACATTAGATGGAAATTGCCTTTTTCTTAATATTTACAAAAAGTATGACTTTTGAGAAAGGTTTTTACTCAATTAATTTCAATTGAAAATGCAGAATAAACAATAAGTACCTGGAACTGGTCTATACATGTAAATCAAAACATAAAGGCACTTAAGAGTATCTGTCGTCTCTCAAGATAACATCATGCTGGGTGATCATAGTGGGAAGGGCTGTAAACCAATTAGTTACAGGGATATCACAGTGGGGTAAAATAATAATTCCTATCCATTCAATGAGACCATTGCAGCCTAAAGCTGTGTCCACCCGCTAGATCACCCCCTACTACTACTCCCAACAACCTAATCTCCAATTGCGTAGCCAGATAAGGTCATGGTGTTGACATACATGTATTCCAATTTTTAATGCCCTTTATAGCTCCAGTTTTTATGCTTCTAAACTACCTTGACAGTCTGTGAATAAGTATTAACACTAGACTAAATTAAGTATATACACTAAATAAGTAACCATTCTGAAGATTCTGTCTTACAGTTGGTCAAATTACAAAAAGGTAATGCTTGGATTTTTTAGTATGTCAAGTGTGATAATGTAGACTAGGTGATGATGAGGATATGTACATAAGTACTTTTTCAGCCAGACACACGCTTGTCCTAAAATATGTGCCAGTGTTCTACATGGACTTAATTATGTTTGCATTGTAATTTGTAATTGAATCATGTCTTTTTTTTTCTGAATGCTCAGTAAGTGATTTTAATACTTGAGTATCTGCATTCGTTCCAATACTCGTTGACAACCTTAGTTAGACTTCATTTATTTTTTACAAAAAACAAAAGATGATCCTTTAAATAATTGGGACCTGTTAACAATAAAGCCAAATTAGAGGACAGCCTATCAAACTTCTAATTGTATACCAGTAACTGCTGTCCTCATCGAACTTCTAAATGTATACCAGTAACTGTTATACATTTCATTTCATTGCAGAAGTGCTTAAGGCAGTTCAATTCCAGTACAACTGAATTGTGCTATTAAGTAAAAGAAGCAGACAAGTTCCAAAGATATGCGAATGCTTTTCATTTTTGGAAAATTTGGGAACCAAGTGGTTGTCGTAAATGCCAGACATTTTTTTCTACATATTTGATGCATTTAATCAATTTGTGCTAATTTGATGAGTCTGCACTCTATGACCATAGAAAATGAATTACAGTTATTGTTTTTAAATAAATTATATATATATTTGGTGGCACAAAACCATGTATTGAATGAAATTACTTAGCACCATGAAACTGTGCACTGAATGGAACACAGTGATGAGCGATAACGAACGAGCCTACGCTGTTCAAGTTTGGCTTTATGGCGAAGAACAGTGAGAATTCTGAGAGTTCTTGTCGAAATGGAAGACAGAGTTCAATTGGTTAGCTTATGATCAAAGTAAACAATCCATGTTTTTAGGCTAAAATTAAATTCGAGCAAGTAAGCATTAAGTTCGGGTAAACCTAAATTTCTAATAGGTTGCATTTGGGCAACCTGTTTAAAAAGTTTATGTTGAGCACTGCTTAAGATAATTTAAAAAATACATTTTGAAAGTGACGAATGTGTCACTTTTTCAAATATAAATCCCTTTTATGCATATTTTTGTGACACATTTCTAAAAATCTAGGGATAATATGCATCTAAAAGTGTATCCTGTGATTAAAAATACATGTAATGTTAAATTCATGCCCAAGACTCATGCTATAAGTTTGCTTTTAGTTTCAATTTGAAGACTTCAGTCTCAAGTAAGGTTTTCTATCATTCAATTCATAAATAAAAATCTCTAGCACCTATTTGTAAAGGAATTTGAACACAAATTGAAAAAAGTTAATTTGCATATATGTCTGTGAATGCTTTTGAGTAAGAATTGCTGCTGTGGTTCTCTTGCATGTTTTGTGTGCTGAAGTCTTTTAACTCTGGAACAGGGTCTCCTAGCTGTATCAAGGAAGAATTGTGTGTGTCTTGTAAACAACATGTTTCATATCCCACCAGATTGGATTTGTCTTCATCCTCTTCACAAGACAAACTGTGGATGGATGGCAGAGAAGATCCATTTTCACTGCCAGCTGCAAATGAAGAAAAGTCAGCATTTCTGGAATATCCATCTAACTCTTCTCCATCCTCTTGTTCCATTTCATTTGAATCTTCTACCTGATCTAGCAGGTCATCTGTCTTGTCTGGACTTATAATCTCTGTCTGGTCTCCAAATAGCACAACTGAACAAAACTGTCCATCCTCCACAGAGCCTTTGTCTTGATATCCATTGACACCTTGCTGATTTCCAGTAAATGTACAATCAGTATTATAAACATTAGTGCTAATAGGACAATTGCCAACCTTCATGGCCAAACCTAGCTCTGTCTCTGGTGTACTATTATCTAGTTTGATTACAGGCAATCTTTCTTCTTTAGTCCTGACATTATTATCAATCTTACCAGAATCTCCACCACCATATGTAGCATTCACTATATCAGCATTCAAAGCAGACACAGCTATTATTAAAGCATCATCCTCAATAGTTTTACTGCATTTTTTCACAGCATCCTTTGTCAAATCTGCTTCATCAAAACTTTTGTTGCCTGCAGCGTTGAAGCTGTCATTAACACTTGGTGTCTCCAAATAGAACGGCCCTTCAGAAATGGTCATTGACGTCATAGCACTGCAGACTGGTCCTGAAGAGGTTTTTGGTGATTGACTGCTCTGGTTGGAAGATATGGAGTCCCAGTCATGGTGAGAAGTGTCGGAAGAAATCGGCAGTCGATTATAACCTGGCAGAGGTACGGATGCATCGCTACTGATGGACTCAGTCTCTTTGATACAATAGAGCCCTAAAACAATTGAAAAACATACAAAGCTAAGATAAAGAGTACAAACTAACTTAGGTCTTTGCAAAAATCAATATTTAAAAAAAAAAAGATCTAGAAAGCATATTTAAAATAAACTTAAAAATGATAATAGTTTGTTAAGAAGTGTAAAATACATAATTTATTATTTAAAAGAGAGCTGTAAGACACAAAGTTTACCATTTTAAAGGAAGCTGCAAGATACGTAATTTATCAATTTAAAGGGCACTGTAAGATACATAATTCATCATTTTAAAGGGAACTGTAAGATACATAATTTATCATTTTATAGGGAGCTACAAGATACATAATTTATCATTTTAAAAGAGCTGCAAGATACATAATTTATCATTTTAAAAAAGAGTTGCAAGATACATAATTTATCATTTTAAAAAGAGCTGCAAGATACATAATTTATCATTTCACAGGGAGCTGCAAGATACAAAATTTATCATTTTACAGGGAGCTGCAAGATACATAATTTATTATTTTATAGGGAACTGTAAGATAGATAATTTATCATTTTATAGGGAACTGTAGGATACATAATTTATCATTTTAAAGGGAACTTTAAGATACATAAATTATCATTTTAAAGGGAGCTGCGAGATTAATTGAATTTATCATTTTAAAAGCTGTAAGATACATAGTTTATCATTTCAAAGGGAACTGTAAGCTACATATAATTTTAAAGAGGTGTAATATAAATAATTTATTATTTTATAAAGATGTGTAAGTTAATGAATTTATCATTTGAAAGAGAGGAATAACTGAAAGAGAGGAATAACATATTGATTTGAACAATATGGGGAGATTTCTAAGCTACATATTGTTGCAGTTTAGAGAAATTTGTATTAAACAAAGTGTAAGAATGCAATTTTAGATTAGTTCACCTCCATTGGTTGTGATGCTCTGACCTCTTCCACTATCCTCAAAAATGTCCTCCTAAAACGAAAAAAATAATAAATAATTATGCATTATTTAAATTACAAGGACTGCTTCATAGGTATTCCTTAGAATTAAATGTTAAAATGAGTTGCTTTTAGAAAGATGAATTGGTCATATTTGTAAATAGATTATGTAAAAATCATCCAGTATAACAACTATTTTCTTTTTTTTATATAGATAATGCTCTAGATAAAGGTCCAGGTATTATAAGTATCAATAAAAAATGCAAAATATTATTAAAAATACAGGCATTAAGATGTGCTAATATATAATGTTTTCTTGAAAGAATGCGCTCTTTCATGATAGCCCTATATGGCTCATCTCTGGCTGTAAACATAAAATTATAGTTTTTGAACAGACAAAAAAAAATTGCTACATTATTTATGGAGAAGTTCACAAAAGTCATATGGACATTCAGTTTCAATTTAAATTTGTTTTAGTCTGAAAAGCAGTTTCAAAGTTTTACAACATAGCCCTAGGTGGAGACTGGCCATGCTATGTGCAGTCAAGTTTCTGACAGATCTTTTTTTCCCAACAGTTTTGATAGGGAGCCACCTACAGACCATGCATACGTGTACAAGAAATGTCAAGGATTTAGTTTTTGTAACATCTGACCAGAAGATTTTTTTAATTATACGATAAAACTATAAATCAGGTTGTTTGACAGATAAAAAATCCTTTGAAGGCTGGTAATATAGGATCACCTAAGGAACTTTTTTATCAAATATCAAAGCATTTTTTTATAATTTGCAAGAGGAAGACACAAATTTAGTATATACCATATATCCAAGCTCTAGCTCTTGTTATTTCTGACAAAAAAGATTTGTAAAACTTTACTTTATAGTTATATACATGAATGGAAAATGGCTTTGGCCCTAAAAGTCATGTTGTCTGACAGATTACCTATACTAAATATCAAGGCTATAGATAGTTCTAGTAGTTACTGAAAATAAAATTTTCCTAGGTTTTACTATAAAGCCATGTTTTTACCATAGGGTGATATATGGAAAATAACCAAGTCCCAGGGAATGTGTTTTTACCATTAAAATCATATATGGAAAATGGCCAGGTCCAATGGAAGCCATGTTTTTTTTCACCCATCTTGATAGAGGGTCACCCAAGAGCCATAAGACTCTTATTTATGGGCTAAAAACTACACATAAATGCCTCAGTTTTACAATTGCACTGATATCTGCTTAAGTGTCTGCAATTGAGCTTTGCCATAACCATTTTAAATAACTTGGGTATGTCGCAGTTAGAATTCTAACCTAGAGCCTGATGAACATGTAGATTACACTCTACTCCCATGTTCAGTCCCTTCAATTTTTATTGTTATCATCCAGATAAAAATCAGCAACTTAAGGGTGATAACTACAGAACTCATTTAGGTAGAATTATGGTTCTTATGCATTACACGTCTAGTTAAGACATATCCAACCTCAAGTGCATACATCAAACAGTTGTGGAGATATGCTACACACAAAACTGCTATAAAGACAGGCAAAGCAGCATACCAATGCTATTCCTGAACCTTCAGGGAGCACAAAATGAGTAGAAGCAATATGAATATTTACCCTGTGTGTGGCTCCCTGGTTGATATAAGAATTTTTCCAAAGTTGTGTTTTGGCAGCATATTTCTCGAAGTCCTGCAAATTAAATGGTTTCAAAATTAAATATTACCAAGCATGTTATACAGTTTGTGATGTATTTTAGTCTTTTTTTGTCAAATGACAAATGATCATCTAAATCAAAATACAAACAGCAGAAATTGTACCACACCCAGTCACATACCCCCGACATCTGGGTGCCATTTATCAAAAGTTCTAGGACAATAAAGTAAGGCAACTTTTAAACAGAAAGACACTTTTTATAGAAGATCTGACACAAGTTGTCAGTTAATACACATTTATTTAACAAGTTCAGGAAAAGTGACAGTAAGCAAGCCTAAAGTGAGCTAACTATTGTTTTTATAGAGTTTTATAAATGTTTGGATGAAATGACAAGTGTCAGACTCTCTTTATCACATTATTTTTATATCGCCAGTATACTATTTTACAAAATTTTAACATCAATACATGGTAAAATTGTGGTATGAGACGATCTGCATTATAAAGACGTCAATGACATAATCAATTCTAAAAAGCTGTATTACACTAGAGTAATATAACAAATATATAAAATGGGTGTACTGAATGGAAAACAAGGGGAATCATATGATAACTTTTTTTTTTTGTCTGATCCTAGTACTTTGAAATGAAATGCAATTATTTTATTAATTTTCATCTGCTTAAACCAGTTCACTGTACTTCCTGAGGGGCTTTCTCAAAGACAAAAAGTGTCAAGTAAACAGATCAATTTGAAACATTCCAAAGGAAAACATAAACTTAGAGCCGAGCATTGGCATCAAAGAATGAATGAAATTTAAAACATGGTGAAAAGGGGCAATCATTCCGATACTTTGTTGTAGGGGGGATAATTACGTAACACCTGACCATGATATAGTTCGAAGAACAAAAGTAAATTCTCAAAACCTACCTGTGTGTCTACCAATACATGTTTTCCCATCTTCTTCATGCGATGAACAACACAGATGCTGAAAAAGAAAATGAGCATGATGTTATAGTAAAAATTAAATAAACTTAATGTTATTAAATCTAGTGTTAACATTATTTTATCTTGAGATATCATTCACTCAATTTTAGGTTAAGACTTTTTCAGTTATTCATTGTTGGGTTTAGTATAGGTGAAATGATATGAATAGCCAATGTGTTCGTAATACCCCTACATTCATTAAATCACAATCGAATCATTAAAGATAAACTTATTTGTGATAAAAGTTTGGTGAGGTGAAAGTTAGCCTATGTGAAAAGCTGTGAGGTGAAAGTTAGCCTATGTGAAAAGGAAGAAAAATTCCCAAAAATGTTTGGATTTTGTGGTAATCCTACTTGAGACCGCTTTTATGGCAATGATGTACAGAAGACAAGATGTTTACAAACAACTTTCAACATTAGGTATGTAATGACTTTGTCAGGATTTTTTATGGTCAAGCCCACTGGGGGATCTGTCACTATTCTATTGGTCTGTTTTTTGTACCAGATACTTTTTTGTCTCACATCAGTAAATAGAGCTTTAAACAGATGATTTTACCTTACAAAAAATTAAATTTCTTAATGATAATAAAAGGTTTTTTCTCCCTTCACTAATAAAAGGTTCAGTCATGGAAAAACATTTAAGGGGAAGCTGTTTTTGATCAGCGCCAGCTTCAAGACAAAGTGTTGATGTGCTCACATGATAATAATCAATCCTGTAACACCGAGAACAACACTGACAGTCACAGCAACAATAATGGTGGTCTTGTTCTCTGAAAAAGAGAGTTTATTAATGTGTCAACAGAACACCAAACTTGTTAATCACAGTATACCACCATAGCAACTGCAGTCTCAATAAGCACATGAGTGTTGGAGAGATCATGCTTTGTATACATCACAATTGGTGTCAATCAGATAATACTATAAAAAATTACAGTTCCCTATAAATTTTAACATTACTAATGACATGATTGTTAAAATTAAACAGTTATTTATTAAAGCACTGAAAAGTGCTCTTTGAACAGTGTAAGTTAATCTCTCTAAGACATAAATGGTGAGCAAATCAAATGTTCGATGGGTAAGAAACCAGTCTCCAGCAGCAAGAAGCCTTTCCTAAAAATATAGATTATACCTATTGGGACCAAATTTACAACACAGCCACTAACATCCGATAAAAGAAACTATTTTATTAGCAAGAGGGCCATTTGAGCCCTTTATTGCTCACCTGAGGACACTGGCTTTTAGTAGGTTCATATTTGGCATTTAGTAAATAAGAGAGAAATCTGTAGTGAATACTGGACCATTAGTATGGTCACTTAGCTGATAACAACATTTTCTTGGATTTTCATTGTTCATTATTCAACTAAGATTTCATGCAGGCAAATATTCTGGGCAAGGTTGGTGAAGATTGGGCCAAAAATGTGACCTCTAGCATGTTTATGTTTTTTAAACATAGTGACCTATTTTTTGACCCCATGTGACCCAACAACAAACTCATCTAAGATTTCTTGCAGACAAACATCTGACCAAGTTTGATGAAGACTGGATAAAAACTGTAGCCTCGTAGCCTCTAGTGGGTTCACAAGCAAATTGCTGACATCGCAGGACGGACGTCGGACTTCATGAAGACTGACACAGGACAAAGGTGTATCAAAAAAGCTTACCTTGAGCATGATGCTAAAAAAAACAAACCTCCTATATGATTGCATTTTACTAAAATTAGGTCTAAAATAAATGCTCATAAGTGCTACCAGACACAATCAGAATATAATAAATTCCCAATTAAATCCCAGTTGTATATTTCATCAACACTACACCCCAGTAATCTGAATCTATCCTGAGTGCACCATTCTTTTCTGAACAAGTGTGATAACTTTTGACTGATATGATAAGATCAAACAAATGACCTCAGTCATATGTAAACTGTTAGAAAACTGCAAAAGGCAGTGACGCCCTGTAGGAATATCGCAAATATCTCGACCTTGTGCATAGTCAGTGGAACACTTGTTTTAAAAACAAAATGTGCCCCTTTTTAAACCTTTCCTCTGGTCACTGACCAACTAGCATGGCATTGTAAATTCATACATTTTCATTTCAAGAATATCAGCATTACACAATAAAATCACTTCAACTTTTAGTTTCAACATATTACAATACTAATGTTCACAACTGAAGTGTGCTTGGATGCAATTGTGTCTAGTCTCCCTCTACACACATAATTGTATCTGTACACATACTACTTCTTCCTTGGTACGATGACTGACCTTACGTAGTCAAGGTCATGCAGGGTCAATCTTTCATGCTTCCATAATTCAGCTTTCTCATAACTCTAGACGACACTGCCCAAAAATGTTATTTAATTTAAAACATATTAAAAATAAAATCAAAATTATGAAATTTTGTTGAGATGGATTTTAACCTAATTTAGGTTGCACATATTTGCTGCAGTAATATTGATCTATTTTCAATGGAGTAATTCTTTTTAACCTTAATGAACCTAAATTTTACAGACACCTCAAGAGTTTGTGATACACCACTTCTTTCTAACAGGTCTGTTTATTTCTACAGGTCTTTCTCAACTTTACTGCCACCAACAAAAATCCCCGCAAATCACCAGAAACTCATCACTTACTTTTATGTGTATTTATGTTAGTGCAACATGGACTCCTTTTGGTGCCTCATTTTTTTCTTTAGTTAAGTGATTAATGAGTGCTTTACTAGTTTACTGTCCTGGCAATGATTTCTGACAGTTTAAGTAGATTAGAATAAAGGAAATTTCTAACCACACACTAATTTTCAGATATCAGTAAGTAATAGAACACATTTCATCTTCACAGCTTGGACTTTTGAGTAAACTATGCAATACAAAGAGATAAGGGCATCCTTGCTCAAGTGTTACAATTACCTAACATCATTCCTGATGTTCACATTCTGAGTTGACAGGTAATGACAAATACAGTGAGGAAAATTATTGAGACACTTTTGGGAAGCTATTCAGCAATAGCATTATAACGGATTTTGCACTTTATCAGACCACAATAAAGCCTTAATAGGAGCTCTTTATTACTTGTACGTAACTTGAGAAAAAGGAAATAAGAGATTGAAAAACAACATCTTTATGAAGAAGATGTTACTTGAACTAAAAAGGGCTAAATAAAAAGTGCCATCATTTACCCTTTTCGTAAAACATTTTTATATTAACTTCCGTAATATGATTTAAAATAGGTAAAAACTTGTGCAAGTTGCATCTGATTGTAAGAAAAAAAGCAAGAGCACAGGCTTCCTTGGCACTAATGAGAATTAAGAATTTTTATATAAATGATGCATAACAGTATACAGAAAGATCGAATGACAGAACAACCTGAATCCAGTATATGACTCTGCCAAACTTGTAGGACATAGAGGGGAATTAATGAAAAGCAGGCTCAAACTAATCTTAAACAAGGGGCCATGATGGTCCTACATCGCTCAAGTGATTGCCATAGACATCTAGCTTTTGTGGCTATGCTTTTTGACAGATAAAAGTTCTTTGAACAATCTTGATACAAGGCCATCAAAGGAATACATTAACCAAATATCAAAGCTCTAGCTCTTGCGGTTTCTGACAAGAAGATTTTCTAAGTATTCCTATATAGCATAAATGTAAAAATGGCCACGTCCCTGGCAGCCTTGTTTTTTGATGCATCAGAATCATTTGAACACTCGTCATACAAGGCCATGCAAAGAACAGGTATACCAAATATCAAGGCTGTAGCTCTTGCAGTTTCTGACAAGATTTTCCTATATAGCCTCATATGGAACATGGTCATGCCCCTGGGTGCCATGTTTTTTGACAGATCAAGTTATTTGAACAACTTTCGTGCATTAAAGTATAAACTCAGGTGAACTAAAAATACTTTTTTTTACACATTACTACAACTATATTTTGATTTATTTGTTTATTCTAGGCCAAACCAACAGTAAAAGTGGTCAAATAAAAATCTGTAGAGTTAATCAAACTTATATTACAAGAATGTTATTAATATTACAGCTGTATACCTTCTTCTAGTTTGACAATTACTGGTTCCCCAAAGCGGCTGAAGCCCACATGGTTTTCTGCCTGCACACACACAACATACTGGGAACCAACCGACAGACCCTTCAGCATCAGATCATGGTAGGAATAGTTCACGGGAAATTTGACATTTTTTCCATCTGAATGGAGAAAAACAATGTCGAAGTAAATAAGAATATTCTTTTTAGTCATAATAAATATAGTCCTTAACCCTTTCACTCATACAGTTCTCCTAAATAACCATATGCCTAATGCATAACCAGATGGCTTATCAGGCCACCTGGCATGCATAGGTAAACTGGTGACAAAGGTACCTCAGGTTCATAGAGCATTATTGGTTTTGTGTGGGAAGCTGACAGTAGTTATGTTTAAGCTATTTTTTAAGCTAGAATGAGTTATTTAATCATATTTATGTAATTAAAAAGTTTATTCAGAAATAATTTTTCTTTCTGATGATATACTTTTCATGCATTTGAGGTTATATAAATTGTTAGAAGAAAGGTTTGAATAAAACAAAAGAAATATGTCATAGGCAATTTCTTTACTTTATGTTTGAAATATTCATTTATTGCTATTGTTTTTTATTTAAATGACAACATTTAAATCTGATTCCCCAAAACAGAAAATTCTGACTCAGTGTCACTACCAAACAAACTATCATAAGCATCAGGCATACTTCTGAAGCAAGATAAAGTGAGACTATCAAAAAATATTATCAAACAATTTGTGTGCAAGATCTTTTTCAATAGGTGTTAACGATGCAGCGATTAGAATGCTAATGAACGAGGCAATCAATTGAAGCTTAAATACCTTCCAAGTTGATCCACAGAGCAATAAAACATTTTGCCCCTTTCATTAGTCAGTGGGTTTTATGATCCAATGCTGCCCCGAAGCAACAGGGGGTTCCGGTAAGTCGGCAAAACTTTTCAACATCAAATACTTCACTTCCATTTATTGTGAAGGAAGCGGATGTTTATTACATCGGCATACTCGGTTTTTACTGTAAGGGTGACCATGTGAGAGTTGTTGCGGTTTAGAAATGGTAAGATTTGCCAGCGAGTGTAAACAATGGAAAATTCCATTTGGGTGCTCTACAAACTTAGCAAATTGTCACAATTTTTTCAGAACAACCCCCCTTTTTTATTCACCATATGTATAAATAAAGGCTTAATCTTACTGAATAAAGATAAAAGAAAGACTTTACATGAAGTATTCACTTATGATTTTGCACTTAACTTTGAGGGCGTAAAATTGCCAAAGCATGAGCCTGACGCACAACGCCAAAGATCGCCAAACTATTAGCCTGACACACAACGCCAAAGATCGCCAAACTATTAGCCTGACGCACAACGCCAAAAATCACCAAACCATGAGTGAAAGGGTTAAAACAATTTTCATCTGATACAACAGACTTTTTGGACATCAATATGGGAAAGAAGATAAAACAGACAAAACAAAATTTATGATACTTCACTTCATGATAATAACAGATTTCAAATTCTGACACTTTTTTGTTTTTGCATCATCAATGCAGTAAAAAAAATGCAACTGAAGAAAAATGGAAATAAGCCATCTCACATGATTTAGTTATTCTCATTTCTCCTTGAAAGGTCTAATTTTGGCAATGTCCAAGATGTAGTGTGATTATATAACATATGAAATCAAGTCCAATCAAAACAAAACAAATATAAAGTATAAAAATGTATCAGTAATTAGTAACTGGTGTCATTGAAAAACATATACTCACATGTTAGTGAGCAAACAAGAGAAAAGACAGAACAAGAGCACCCCAAGCCAATTATTTATTAAAGAACAATTAAATAATGTAAGATTAAGAATTTGATAACAAAAAGAGATAAGAGCAGTAACAAACAATGCCTTTAGTTATATTTTTTTTATGTACAACTATATATCAACATCAATCATACGAGTATGAAGAAATTAATATGAATAATAAAAGAGGAGTTCTGAGCACAAGAAACTTCTTATTGTTGGGCTGAAAGACACACCATACCATAAAATAAAACCCTTTCGGCACATAAAAAATAAGAGAAGATAACACCTTTGTAAGAAAAGTATGAACATATGATAGAATGTGATTAAAGAGGTAATAAAAAACCTTGTGGACAGGCAGATGCTTGGTCCTGTTGCCAGACTTTATACAAGACCTTGTAGGCTTCTGGTCGACCCCAATCACTGCTGTAGTAGGAAGGGTACAAAATTGTCACATTGAGGTCCTTCAGGGCATCAGATCCTTCCAAGCCAATCATAGGCTGTGCTGTGTAAATGGGTTTATCTGGAACTGCAATAACAAACCAATTGTACAATGGGACATCAAATTTTGCTAATTCATGATTGTATAGAGTAATTTACATGGTTTTTAGCACTTTTGGTCATAAAGATTAGATAAATGTTTCACAAATCAAAGGGACATTACTATTTGATGTAACAGTAACGTTTTTTTGTCTCTGAATAAAATCTGCAAACCAATTGTCTCTACACTGATGAAATTAAATTTCATCTGATTTGGTAGTTTCATACTTACTATGCTGTTACTGCTTGCAATGAAATGAATACAAATTTAATAGAAAAATCACATAAAAACAGTTACGGTCCTTATTTCTCCATTATTGGGATTACCTTTTTTGTTCTGGTATCTATATTTCTCCCACACTATACCACCACTGATTCCATCCAAGGTTGTTATGGCAACAGCGTATCGTGTATCCGACACACTGCCAGTGTAGTCCCATTGATAAGTGATGTTTACACAGCCATCCAGTACCGATTCATTGCGCCATTCAAGATCCTCCTTAATTCATAAATGGGTAAAATTTACATTGCAATCGGATCAACATAGCAATCAGATCCCAATTTAACAAATGTACAAACTACTACCTATACATTAAAAGGTCCCATCTTTCTTTCTATATATTCTGTGTTAAAATGTTGCAATACTTAAATTCAAAATGAAATGGGATTTCCATGCTTGATCAGATGACAATCATAGTCCCTCGAATCAACTTACTACTTTATTAGGTTGCAATTTTACTAATGTGGAATGCGGACAGGCATTCACATCTCTGCCATTGACCACAGTCTCACCTGACTCACATGATCTTGATTAACATTGATTAAGTTTGCAACACACAGCAAGCAAACTATGTTCATTACTATAGATTTACCTGAGATTGGGTAAATAAGGAAATGATAAAAGTGAATCGGATTTGAAATGAAGATGATAATTCCTCTATGCATTCGAAGATTAATCAGCAGACTGCCATTTCAATCTACTTCAGTCAATAAATATCCTTTCTTAGACAACAATTACACACTCCTGTGTCTGCGAAATAACAACATGTTGTGCAAAATGATTAACTAACAATTTATACATCTGTTCACTATCTATTGGATACTGTATTTGTTTTTCTTTAAATACATTGCCGCAATCCCAGACAACGTATAGGTATAACCACTGGCACACCACAGTTTACCTTGAAGACCTTCCCAAATTAATTCCTTTGCCCCAAAGAGGACTACCCAAGCAGTGAGAGGCAAAGCAGTCTGAGGTGGACCCTATAACTATGCCACAAGTGCCCTGATTTGTTGTGATTATAATAAACATGTATACTTTAATAAATATTTATACTTTCATCACCCCAAGCATTATTTCCTGTCTAAATTGCAGAATTTACCACATAAGACATTAAGTGTGACAAAAATGATCAATGAAACGATGATGGCCGATATATGTTTATACCAGTGCCTCACAGAGACATTATGACTTTACAGATTTTATGTCTTTGCACATGGTTTGCCTGGTCTGTTGGAGAGTCAAGTATTGAGATTTTTCTGTAGTGTTTTAATTTTGCAATGGTTTTTTTTACTTATAAAGCCATAAACTGAAAGAACTTCATGACCATAAAGGTATTACGTTTTTAGTATTTTCTTTTCTCTTTAAAATACAGTAAATTAAATAAAAATCATTGAACAAGAATTTTGAGTCTAGTCAGTGATTTTTTTGTGCTAAAATTGACTAAAAACTTTAAATAACATTTGACCGGTTACCAGAATAAGAAACCTATTCTGATATTCCAATGCAGCCATAATCACTTTTCTGAAAATGTCCTGCATGTGATGTAATTATGTTCTTTTACAGTCAAAACATGGCTGTTCATTTATGGGTACATGTCTACAAGAGAGCAGAAAATATTATTTAAAACCATTGAATCAATTCAGCATCTCAATGGCCTAAACATGTACTAGAAAATACCTGTCATGTTAGTCATGACTATGAATTCTATGATTTTACAAATAATTTGACCGGTTCAATGAGTAATCAAAGTATGCATATGCATAATTAATATGTGCTTTGCAGATACTGAGTTTAAATTAACTGTATATTTTTGACATTTTCTTTACCCCTTGCAATTTGAAATTTACATACATACAGCTAATTTAGGAGGTGAATAAAATCCCTGCTAAACAAAACACGTCATGCAGTTTAGTGTTTTCTAAATTGGAAAAAAATGTGAGAGGGACTTTGTCTTCTATGGAACATATATGATAGGATTTTTTTCAAATTACATGTATGCTAAAAATATGGGAGGTAATTTGTCTTCCATGCAGCCAATACCCTTAAAAACCTACCTTACAATTTATGAGTGATGTTGTGTTAATTACAGTAGCAGTCATGTTGTTTTCCCAGTTTTGTACAGTGCACCTGTAGTAAGTGATGTTCACAATGCTAGCACACCTGTCAGGCTTTGCATGCCATGTGACTAAGACCTTGCCTATATCTGCATCCACCTCCACCAGCACCCACTGGGGTTGCACTGTTACACCTGAAATATATGAGCCAAAATATCTTTAATACTTCGTCCCAAGAAAAAGATACAAAAAAGATTAGATGTTGTTCTAATCATATGCAAACATCCACCTAGCTATAATGAACAAAAGGGTCATGATGGAACATACTCCCTCACCGGAGGACATAGGCTTTTAGTAGGCTTTATATCAAGCATCAAGTAATTAGGAGTTAATTACCTTAGAAATCTTTGGTGAAGACAAGACCATTAGTGTGGCCACTTGGCTGATAACATTTTCTAGAATTTTAACTAGTGACCTACTGAAACCACATGACCAACTTCAAAACTTATCTAAGATTTCATACTGGCAAACATTCAGACCAAGTTTGGTGAAGATTGGGCTATAAATGTGACCTCTACTTTATTCACAAGGTTTTTGTAAAATAAGATTTGACAAAGTGACCTACTTTTTTTACTATTTGTGACCCAGTTACAAATTCTTCCAAGATTTAATACTGGCAAACATTCTAGCAATTGTGGTGATGATTGGGATATCAATCTGGCCTCTAGTGTTTTCACAAGGGTTTTCTAAGATTTGACCAAATGACCTACTTTTTAACCTATGTGACTCATTAATGAACACATTCAAGATTTCATGCAAACAAACATTCTGACCAAATTTGGTGAAGATTGGGCTATGAATGTGATCTGCAGTGTGTTGAATTCAACCTTTTGTCCTAGTTTTTTACCCCAGGTAAACCAATAATGAACGCATTCAAGATTTCAAGCTTCACAAGCAATATTATTGACGCTGCACAATGGACAAAGGAATATCAGAAAAGCTCACCATGTGTATGTCTGAAAAGCTTACTACACAGTAAGTTTGCAACAAAAGAGTGTGGTCTGTTTGAAATTTGGGTATATGTGAAGTGCTCTGATTGTTTGATTGCCTTAAGAGACTCTTGGCAGGTGTTCTATGCTAGGCAGCTGTCCAGACATCTGTGATTTTTGTTCATCAGCTAATTTATGGTTTCTTCTTTGTCTCAGTATGTCTTTGGTTCCATTCAAACCCCAAGATCCATTCCATAAATATGTAAGGTAAAACATGCTAATATACCTTTGTCACAGTCAAGCACAAATGAGTTTACCATTACCGGTATATTGCATTTTTAAAACAGTTACTAATATAAGATAACAATGACACTCATAAATAATTTAAGCAAAATCCAACTCAGATTAGTTTATGATTAGTTTTCTTTGTTTTTAAGGATAATTCAGCAAACCTTTCTGAAATATGCATGCTTTAAATACTTTAAAATACCTTAGTTACTCAGACGTTTCATAATCCTTTTGTAGATGAATGCATGTTTGTTCTCTTTCTATTAACTAAGTGCAACCTATTGTATAATTGAACAAGAAGATGAAGCAGTTCTAAAAGAGTGAAACCTTACCTGTTTGAAAATCTGGAATAATAATTGGCGTAGATAATTTGGAGTACCCAATTTCTGTTTTAACTTTCATTTCAAGGTGATAAGCCTGGTTGCTACTCAATTGGGTATAAACAGGATACACAGCATGCCTTCCATTGATTTCTGACTGATTGACCCTTTGCTGGTGGGTAGTGTTTATTAAAATTAAATATCCAATCAAAGGGCCATTACTCCAGCGATCTTCAGGATTCTGAAATGAAAGAAAGTGAGCTCTCAACATAATGGAAATGCATTTTTGTTTTGTTTTGTTTAAAGTTAAAATTATAAGTAATCAATAGAATGTAATGAATTTTGGAAGTGACAATTGTTAATTGAAATTATCCTTTTTAATAAAAATGAAACTTCTAACAAATCATCAATATTCAGTTAATCACCTTAACTGTATGTAGTTATATTGCAAATTAATCAGTGCATAGATGTTAAGCTGTAAAGGTTAAATTTTGTACAAATGCACCGTCAATGAACAGGTCTTCATAAGATATCCTCAAACAATTGTACTCACTCTCACAGGGACTCAACCCCATGCAGAGAGGGACTGAATAGTTATATGTCAACTCTACTGCATAGCAAAGTTAGAGTTAAGAGTCTGCAACTCTCTCTCTCTAACACAGCAAAGAAAGAAGTTATGCCCATTTCTATAATTTCATGGCTTTTACAATTTTTAATAACACATAATTTCCAGGTCTCTTATTTATACTGAACAACACCAATGAAGAGTACACTGTTTATGGTAATGCTTGTTATTTCCAATTCTAGTGATTGTTTTTATTAAAAAAAAAAGAAAGAAAAATGTGTTCTGTCATCAATGTTATTTTGTTTAAACAAGAAATCATTTGGATTTCCAGAAGTTAACTATAAAAGAAATATAAAACTATGAAACTGTTTAATTTAAGTGTTGTCTACTTTTTAGTGGAGTGTATTATCGTAGGCACAAAATCAACTATTTACCGGTCACATGACAAAACAATATGGCTGCTGGAAGTTGCCAGGGTGAAAATAATGAGCAAAATGATTAAATATTGGTTGGAATTGGGGAGTTTTTAAATATTTTGTATAGGTTTGTTGTATCATGATTGGTAGTTTTACCTGGATTTTATAATAATTAGCAGTAAATACCTGTTGTTTTTTTTGCATTTTTTTTTCACTTTAACATTCCTCCATGAAAACATCTGCTAAACTTGTATAGAATTCGGATACGTGCATTATTTCTACAGCCATGAAATCGATAGGAAGCCACGAGTCAATAGGAATAAGACATACATGTTGGCAAATCTTCCACAGAACAAAGTAAGGAGTAACCCTATTCCACTGTTTATAACGCTCATTCATGTATAACGTGCACCCGGACTTTTAATGAAATTCTACAGGAAAGCATGTTTTCAGATGTATGCCTTGCACCAGTTTTATGAATTTAGCAGGCTAAAAAATATCAGACATTTTCCTGAAATTGCATCGACCCTCTAATGAGAAGAGGCGACAAAAATTAACAGGAGCGTAGACCAGATATGCTGTCTCAACACAAAGGTTAATTGGTATACAGTGACTAGTAATTTTCGCAAATCGCACTATGCAGGATGTTCTAGTCGCTGGGAGGTTAACACCTGCTAGACACATTCAGCAATGTGTAAAAATTACAAGTCTCTGTATACCAACTAACCAATAGCACATTTACATGACAATATTTGTAAATTTTTTTTCCAAATGTATACCATGCACACAAACTAACGAGTTAATCGGGAACGTAAAAATATGCATGTTATACAGAGCAACATGGTATATGTAAGCATTTCTGTTGTGTAGCAAAGGCTACACACATATTAAAAAAAAAACAATATGCTCTATTTCTTTTCAGCAAAAAAAAACAAAACAAGAGAAAATAATTCTTCATTAAAGAATAATAAAAGAATAATATAGTTGTTTCTAATTGTATTATAATTATAATTAATTATCCCAGTCAAACTGGGACTCACAAACAGAACCAGCATTATGAGGGACTGTGGCGTTACAAGTGGGTGATTTTTAATTGCTTTGCACTGCGGGAATCTGGGCATTTATTTTAATTAATGGCACAAAAGAAATTAAGATCATACCTTCCAATAGATCACCACACAAAGAGAGGTAAGTGCACACTCGTCTATGTACATGAAGCCTTCAATAATCACAGGTGTATAGGGTGCTATAACAGAACAACTTGATACATTTTATAGGAGTGTAGGACAAAAGCCCCTGAGGACAGAAGCCCCTGGGTCAAAAAATGTCAAGGTGGACAAAAGCCCCTGGGTGAATTTTACAAATAGGACAAAAGCCCCTGAATGAATTTTACAACTAGGACAAAAACCCCTTGGTGAATAATATAGAAAGAAAGAGACAAATGTTCTTAATTTTTATTTTTGATGTACATATTTATTAAGTGATAACAATAACAGAAAAAACAAGACAAAATGGATCCATATCCTTGATCCTATATGGCATGCCTTTACCATATTGTTTTAACTTATTGAAGACAGTATATGCGTGGCACTTTAATATGAGTATGTGAGCAGAGGGAAATAATATACACAAACATAGCAATACTACAAACATAAAAACAATGGTTACAAACATAGGAGAAATGAGTTAATAGTGTCAATAACAAACAACAATTAATGTCAATTAATCCTTTTAAAGATTAACCAATCTAATCAAGCTGTTAATCAATAACAATCATCTAATCAAACTGTTTATCAATAACAATCAATTATACCTTAACAATAGCTTGGAATTTATCAGTTTGTTCTTTTATTCTTAAAATGACATTTATTTAGTTGTTAATGAGTGTCATTACAATGATGTTTTTGATGAAGGAGGTTTTGTCCTAGTTGTAACATTCATCCAGGTTTTTTTGTCCTAGTTGTAAAATTCATTCATGGGGCTTTTGTCCTAGTTGTAAAATTCATTCATGGGGTTTTATCCTTGTTATAAAATTTACCCAGGGGCTTTTGTCCACCTTGACATTTTTTGACCCAGAGGCTTCTGTCCTCAGGGGCTTTTGTCCGTATCCCATTTTATAGACCAAGAAATATCTTAACTTCAGCTATGTCTAAATAATGTCTGATTTGTTATTTTTATAATTGTGCAGACCCAATTACAGTCTTGTCAGCAATATCAGGCTATAATTGGTGGAAGAAGACATCAGACATGTGTCACGGTAGAAAACCTGCTCACTGCAGGACAGCTAGAAAATTATACCAGCTTGAGACTGGAACCCACATCAGTGACTTTAACAGCTCTGTCATTGTAACTTGTCAGAAAATGGTAAAATTATAAACAAAAGGACCATGATGGCCCTGAATTGCTAACCTGAAGACCCTTACTTTCAGTATGCTTTAAAATCAAATCACAAGACTAAATATACACAACTGTGCCTTTGGCATCTATTTATCGCAAGTTATTTGTTTAGCAAAATCTTGCACACATAAACTCATCAAGGTTTCTATGTGATCTTAGATTCTGGAAAATTCTGTGAATAATAGGTCCAAAAAACTTTGTTCGGGAGTTCATTGTGTTATTTAATAATTAGGCCTGCTGACCCATTTTCTGATCCAATTGTGGCCAGTTTATGACCTCATCCAAGATTTCATGCAAACATTCTGCTCAAGATTTGGCCATAAATGAGTGTTACAAGGTTATTATAAAATTTTACCTACTTGAGCCCAAATGACCCAGATATAAACACATTTAAGATTTTATGAAGACAAACATTCTGAAAAAGTTTGGTGAAAACTGAATAAAAATGGTAGCCTTACGGTATTCACAGGCAAATTGTTGATGCCGCACAATGGATGACAGGGTATCAGAAAAGCTCATCTTAAATATAAAAGCTATATGCAAGCTTATGCTTCTTTTGTACACAAGCATATTGTAAACAATCTTCACTGCAAAGTATCTAGGTAATAAACATACCATCCTGTGAAGTGTTGAAAACCAAAGACATAAAGTCACTCCAGTACAGCGATATATCCTGTGTAACAGACAGGCGACATCGGACACTTGCACTGTACCAGGTGTATGGCACTAGGTCTGTGATGGTGAATCTTACACCATTTTTGTTAATTTGAGCTGAGTGGTACTGAAATGTACATAAAAACAAAAAAGCTTTGCTAAGTCTTAAATGGATTCGCTGATATTGACATTAAAGTTAACATTTTGGGTTCCCAAATCGGGTTTGACGGCATTTTTGCCGTTACTGTGCAGCAACATTTCTATAATTATAGCATGGGGGCACTTATGAGATGCCCAGGGACTGAACCCAGCCGGTCCATTATACTGACGCCGACAAGTCAGGCATAATGCTGTCCCCTTAGCCCTGAGCATTAGGAGGGAAGCCACTACTACCAACTTTAAAGTCATTGGTTTGTCCCGGCCGGGCTTGGTTCCCAAGTGACAAATCTTCGATAGTTTTTTTATGTTGACATTATAGTTAACATTACTGGTTCCCAAATGACAAGTCTTTGAAAGCTTTGTTTATGTTGATATTATAGTTTAGATTAAACCAAACTAAATAGCGCATTAAATTCAGTTACAATTTTTGACTGATGCAGTTAACTTTCTCAAATTTAGTCTTAATTTTTTATATTAAAAAAACACAACTTTTTTTTAATTAAAACCGATTACGTTTGTAACTGAATAAAATGGGTAATATAAAAAAAAAACTACAGTATTTCAAAATTGGAATTCAGATTGATACAAGTTTAAAGGTGTTATCTGACAGTTTGCCTTTATCTAATACTTGTAATAAAAATCTTACCCCTGTTCTGGGGAATTTGTGCATAATTGCTCCATATACTTATACTTTAATACTTCAAGTAAATGCTGTTGATAACACCACCTCAATTGTAAGACAGCACAAATCATGATATACATATATATATATATATCTTAAAATGTCCATCATTTCAAAATCTATAGACAGACATGATAGGGATTTCAGCTTAAAATAGATATTGATGACCTCAGAGCTATTTCTGGGCTGTTCAATGTGTAATGTAATTTCTAAAGCAAGTGGTCACATGGTTCTTAGTTTAATAATAGCAAACTGTGCAATGTGGTTTAAATACAAATAAATTTTTGTAATGACGAGTGTGGTGTTGTGCTTTACATTTCACATGCATGAAGGGCATCAATAAAAGCATTACGCAGACTCTTTTCAGGCAATTATTTATTTTTGTTGCATGAGAGAAAAAAAGGATCTAAAATGTCAAATACCATCTTTAACAACATATATCTACACACTACTATTTAGCATTTGCCTTGCAAGTGACCATGTTTGGCTTTTATAGAAGAGGTTTATGGTTCTTCCCTCTCTTGGCGCTTTTATAATGTTTAATTTTGTATCTAAAATAAGGGTTATCAGTGGTCAAAATTAGCCTCATTCTGTCAGCAAAAAAACTAGCAGATTTACTCTCGGGCTAGTAAAAAATCCTATTTTACTAGCCCGATGGGCTTCTAAGATCCTAATTGTTAAAAAAGAATCATTGTATTTTCATTTTTAATTTGTAAACTTTTGAGCTGCTTATTTCATTTGGCAAGCTATCGCTTGTATCATAAACATGTTATGCAAACTAAACCGATATGTTTACTGTGCAGGAACCACCCAGTATTCTGGTGCCTGCATGGTACATTATGTTCTATACCAAATTAAAATCAGCTGGGCCACAGAACAAAATGGCAGAGAAAACTGAAACATGTTTCTGGTGCAAAACCCGGGAAAAAAAGACATAAAGTTACCAGGCAATTGATACTTAAATGGTGCTTTTTTCCATATTTATTTTAGTTTTTTTTTTGTTTACTTGTAAAATTAAAACATAATTTAATTCAGGCTAATGAATTTTCTTTCCGGCTAGTGAAAATTGCTTAGTAACTAGCCCGACTTGCTTGTAAATTTCAATCCTAATTTCTATAACTGGGTTATGTTAGTAAGATTTAGTTTTATACCATTTTGTTTTATTAAAATCATCTTATCAGCATGTGAATTTTGAAATGAAAGTGACGACAAACTGAAGGTCAGTACCTGTAAGTTGCTGAAAAATATTTACCAGGTATTTAGTAATTAAACTACAGCAAGCTGATCTAAGGGGTTAACTTACAAATGTTCTGTTGTCCCAGACAGAAACTAGCCTAATCTTGAATATTATTTTGTTGTTAGTTAAACCTTGTGGAAATTTCCAGCCAAGTGTTGCGTTGGTGTTGAAGCTCGTCACATTCATGTCCCTCACAGCTTGAGTTCTCACTGAACAAAAACAACATTGCAGTTAAAAGAAAATGCATTGAAACAGGGGAGGAAATGTTAAAAGTATGGTCAAAATTAAATATAAGGAAAAACAGAGTTCTAAATTTAGAATGAATTAAAACAGGAAAACAAATGCATTCCATAACAATTTCTTTTTTTAAAAAAAGATAAATAACTTGATGTCATAAAATTAATGCATTTAAAAGAGAAAAATATATATTTAGTTTTTTTTTTTGGCTAAATTTCATTCTAAATAATTATTAGTCATATACTGCAGTCCAGTTCTTAAATTCCAACTGTTTTAATTATTTAAAACTTTTAATTATCTCAAAGAATTTATTTAATGATAAATTTAAATTTTAAGTGAAAACAGGAAAATCTTTACCAATTTTAATGAAAATTGATTTATACTGACATCTATCAAGTCATGCATTATTAAGAAAAGATAAATGAAATCTACAATACTCTTATAACGTAAAATGTTGACTGAATGGAACACTGAGAAAAATCTAAGTAGAATGTCATTCAAATAACTTAAGGTAGGGCCAATGGCTTAAAATATAGAGTTGTAACTTCTCTGATGCATGGGCTGGAGTCTTGATTGGCTTAAAACTTTCATGTAGACAAGTTTTTCACAGGTGACCTGCTGTGTGCCAGTGGTTCAAGCCAGGCATTTGTCAGAGGTCTTCCTCCACCAAAATAGCTAGACATCACCAAATGGCAAAAGAATGTTTTGATGCGATGTGTTTATAAAACAAACAAAAAAAGCTTCACTCTAACAATGTAACAAACATTTTCCCTCAAGAATACCATGTACCATGAAAAGGCAACAATGCAGGAAAGGATGGAAAAAGGAATTCCTCAACAATTTGTATCAAAAGAAAAATCTTGAAAATCAATAAAGAATAGTTAAGTTGATGCAATTAGAGATAATATAAAAGCTCAATCTTACTTGGTTTTACCATAAAAAACACAAAACTGATTTCATAAAACAACTGAAACTATATTAAAAATATTACAACTTATATGACTAAATTTTGTTTAAGCAAAGCAGAATTGGCCTGCTTTAATATCAGTTTTATTTCTTTTTTAGGTTTATTGTCCCACCAAAGGTAGTTCAGTTATCTGTTGACGGTGTCCCTTTTAAGCAGATATAGTGCTGCCTTTACTGTGTATAGCATGCCATGAACACCTTGCACGATACCACACCCAGTCACACTATCCTGACACCGGGCCAACCAGTTGTGGAACTACCCTTATATTTGCTTGAGCATTAGCATGTTAGCTATACCACTACCATTTTTAACAAATTGGTATGTCGCAGCCAGGGATTGAACATCGAGTCATCCATACCTGGAGCTAACACACTACCAATTGCACTACCAGGTCCTGTTAATAAAAGTTATACCTACAAAAAATAATGCATAATTTTCCTTAAATGATACACATTTTATCAAATGTTACATATTGTTTTAACAGGTAAAGACGCTAAACATACCCAAGGTTGTATTATTAAAAATGTCTAAGAGGATGCAATAATGGATGGGCATTTAGACAAAAAGGATATTTTCGAAATTTTGGATGTCAGTAACTGACACATTTGCACACCATTTTGACTCAAAAAGTACAGTAGCTGTTTTTAGAGCTATATTGACAGTCAGTATTTACAAAATACTTGGGAAAACATATCATTGAAGTACATAAAGCTGCTGTTAGTTATATTTTAATACAATAATTATTTTTTGTATGGGACACAATGGTTTGTGGTGCAATATAAACATTCAAGTGTGATAGCCAAGTGGATGACTGAACCCTTACTTCATTTCCTTTCACATGGAAAAGTGTGTTTGAGACAATAAGAGATGCAGATCCGGATCAGACAGCTATCATGGCAAGCTAGCTGATATGGATCTATAGTATTTGCCAGTCACTGACCAATGTTGTCTTAGCTGATAGAGATACTGTTGAGTATAATAAACAAAAGTCCTTTCCATATGAAGCATTCACACATGTGTGTACCAACTTCACTTTTAAAGCAACCACAGCACCGACTTTTGGTGGTACAATTTAGCTTCGAATATATCTGTTAACAACCCATTCTAAGTCATCTCATTACATCAACTTTGCTAGAGACTAAACAGTAACAAGTGTAACTCCTGATGAGATAGCTCCCAGTGAGATCTGAACTGAATCAACACTTTTTGCCTTTGCCATATCAATGTGTTTAGAAAGCTAAAAGTTATTCAGCATATTACCAACACTGGCAAATCATTATAATATGAGGGTTGTTAAAAAATTAAGATAAAGATAAAATTAGCATAAATCAATAATGAATATTAACAGTGGTTTTACTGTTTTACTACATGCACTTTGCTAACATTAATTTTAGGGTTAGCTGTCCCATTGAAATAGGTTCCACTAATGAAAGTATTCCATGTTTGAATTGAATATATTTAAAGGCTATTCGAGAAATGATGAGACAGTAATGACATTTATAGGTCCAGTTCTTTTTCTTTAAAAATGGAGCTAAAATTGTCAACCATCAATACCTGAGCAGCTTTAAACATAGGGCAAAAAAGAAACAAACTGGAAGTATATTTCAGTGCCCATTAAGTGCCAACTTCCTGTACAATCTTCCTTAAGATTGTTGTGAATACATGTAACCAATAGCATTTTTAAGTCAACCTTTTGAATCTATGTGAAAAGGTGCCTAGATATATGCAAATGACTAAGCAGCAAAAGGTGTACATCCTGATTCAATAGCTTCCAACAGGAACTGGCTGATCTGGATCTACACATGTTTGTCTAAGCTTGATTTCAGTAATCTTCTTACATTCATATAGAAATTTGCATTGACATATCACCGAGACTCAACAGCAAACCATGTAGACCTTGATCAGACAATTACCATCAGGGTACTTGCTGTTCTACACCGTGTACTCTAGCATTCTTAGTAGTGCTTAGCAGGGCTAGAAAGTTAAGATTAAGTTATATATGTTCACTTGAAAAAAAGAACAAATGGCTGTTTTAGGCTTTAGTTCTTTGTGAAAAAGCTTGATTTATTTATGTTAAGCAGTCCAATATTTAACAATTATCTATCTAGGACCATTCAGTCAGGCATGTTTGTCAAAAGACAGCCCTATTTTATCATCCTCAATTGCTTAACCAGTTTCCAAGGTTTTTATTATTAAATGTGGTAAATGTGTTAAATAAAAACTTGCACCAAGTTGGGCAAAGGATTTAGCACAAGTCATAAAATAGTCACCACTAGGCATAAAATGATATAAATTAAAATTTTTAAACCTATTTTGCAAAACAAAAATACTTATTTCTAACATTTCACCAGTTTCAGTAAATGTTACAGAAGTAACACTGTAAAGTTGAACTCTTTGTTCAATATGTGCATAGCAGGCTTAGAATTAATAACTAATGCTAAATTCCAGAAAATTTCTTACAGCTTTATGCTTAAGTTACAAGACTTGTTGATTCTTATCATATCATACTGGCGATTATCGACTAGCTATTATTGGAGTAGATAGACCCCCGACTAATATCTACCGGTAAGTAGAACCATTGGTTTACCACAGGTCAGTTGAAGACCTACCCATATGAAAGTTTTCACCCCAATCAGGACTGGAACCCATGCATTTCGGGGCTGTGGAGAGTCAGTGATTGCAAGTGATCAGGCATGGGCACCTATGAAAATTCTTAAAGAAAAATTTAAAACCAATAAGGTTATATTGCACTGAATTGCTTTTGGTTACCTATAGAATAATCAGCAATCACATTAAATTCTGAGGAATTGGTAGATGGTGCTTGTTCTGTTGAATTGCCAGCACTGCTCCATATTCCTTTAATAAAGCCGGTCAACCGTAAAAACGGCAAAAAACTTTCGAGTGAACACTGCATGTTGTAAATATCCGGTGGCCTTGCTAGCACAATGCATTCTGTTGCTTTGAATGTACTGAAATATAAACAAGCAATCATTAAATACATTATAGATTATTTGTTATAAAAAACATACAGATGAATGTCTTTAACAATAAATTGCAATTTAATATGACAAGGGAATATAAAGCTAGCATGCAAATTCCTTAATTAAATATATTTTTTATTTAATATACTGGTATTTATTTAGGGGAACTCTATACCCAAGGGTAGAGTACATGAAGCCTACAAAAGCCATCAAAAGCTGATTTTTATCATGCACATTGAACATATGATAAAGCAGTGCCATATGCCAAATTCTCTTGCAACAGAATAAGCTTTTTGTTGTTGGGTTGTTTTGTCTTCAGCAAATTAATATAACACATTTTAAAGTATTGCTTTTTTGGCTGAAAGTTAATAATATGTAAAACATGTAGTGTGCAAATTATATACAGTCAAACCACAGCTATTCAAACTCGGGTTATTCTAAGCATTTTTTAAAGTCATTATCGGACAAGTTTTCCCTTCATAAATTAATGTAAAAACACCCAATTATTTATTGGCATTTATCCAAGTTTTGACATTATTTGAAGTCAATTTTGGTATCCAAAATACACTTTTAATGCTTTCTTCACACTTATCATCTAAAGCCTGCCCATAGTGTATTGTCACATGTCAAACTGTGAAGGGAGGTTACTCTAGTAACATAGAAGTCTGGCTTCGTTAACTGGTTAGTTGAAGTTGTAAACTGGATATGACATGTTATAAGTTTGACAAATCAGTTACGATGTATCATCAATTAAGCAGAGTGACAAACCAATTAAAGATTGACTTGCATTCACTTCGTCTCACAGCTGCACTATAAACTGTCAGGGTGGGAGGGTATAAATACTGCTCAAAATCAATTTAGCAATGACCAGAATAGTAAGAGAAATCTTGGCTGAGCAATCTGGTGAAGGATACTGCGAAAAGTACAATTTGCTTGTAACCATTATATTTGCTATGTTGACAACTATAACATGTTCACGTCTATCCAATGAGGCATTATACATATACATACATGAATAAATCTTAATTTTATTTTGCAAATAATAAAAGATAAAACACAACACTTATTCGATTATTCATTTCTTCTCTAATAATTAACATTTCTTATGTTTTAGTGTGGAAAGTATTACTCTATGTACATTGCTTCTTGCATATCATGGCTGAGTATTACGCAAGTCAAAATGGCGAACTAGTGGACGTAATTTGGATAATTCCAACCCTGCATTTTTTTAAGTAAATTGGCGTTCCTGACGACTTTAAATAACCGAAGTTTGACTGTACATTTTTAAGTTCTTATAATTATTCAGACAATTTCTACTATACCTTTAGAAAATCAAAACATGATGTCAAGATGTTACAAGCATGGTCATTTACACTTGTACACTTAATATATAGACAATTTGGAAATATTAAAAATAATGACACTCTATTGTTTCCATTTAGTAATACTGTATGTTGAAAATTATATTCATATATACCATATATGTTGAATCATGAAAAAATTAGGAAAATGGCTGGAAGTATTTAACCAACTATGACTAAAAATTCTTTAAACTGGACTCTCATTGTTTGTTAAATCTATATCTGCACAGTTTAAATCTTTATGCTTCATTTAAGCAACAAATAATAAATTATTTATTATCTGTAAACAACTAGGCAATAAGATTTACTGATAATCACTTATAATCTTGTAGATCTAGATCAAATAACTCCTAGCAGAAGCCGACTGATCTGGATCTGCACTATTTGACTATGCTTGATTAAATATTGCTAAGCTGGCCAACAGTTAAAAATGTACATTAAGGAAAGCATAAATTTAATATGACTTAAAAATAAAGAATGAAAATTGTGATACAGTTTCACAAAATTTACCTATACCCATACCCAACAAGGATTTATCTTAACAGAAGATCAATAGGAGAGGTTTTTAATATTCAAATATGAAATGTATTAAAAGTAATGTTATAGCATTTAGTCCAAATGAACGATATAATTCTTACATTTTTGATTTCTGAAGTATAAATTTAAAACCTAGTGTTAATGGAAAGCAGGTGATGACACAGCAATAAACAAACAACTTGGCAGATTAGCCAGACATTTACCTAACCTTTTCAACTTTCTTCTTAACCATGCATTTAAAATACACAAAGACAAAAAAAAAGTTTATTGCTTCCTGATCATTGCCTTTTCTAAATCAGTCCAAAATTCAGGGAACATTTAAGCAGCCAAAATAAAATTTCCTCATTATCCAAATGCTAAAACTAGTCAACATGAATTATACCCATTCTCATTATGTTAATAAAAAACATTATTGCCAACAATAACAACATCAACAAAAAGTTTGAATGTGGACAAAGTTTTCAGCATGTAATGCCCCATTGTTTGTGAATATTTTGTCCCTAAAAAGTTGTATACGTGTTTATAACAAGATAACAAGTCTCTTGTGAAGAAACAAACCAGTGATATATAAACATAGTGATACCAAACAACTGGACTGCTTATCCTTGTTAGACCAAGAAAAAATTATTTGTTTAAGGGTACAGATATGAAAAAAGATTTATAGGGTAGGCACCAAATGATTTTTTTTAAAACACCAGTTTTCACCTGTCAATAATTTCGACAGGTATGCCATGTTCAAACAATTAAGTAGATCTTCATCTGACCAATGGCAGGGATGTGCAATGGAATGCTTGATATGACACTGTTGTCTTGTTGATTTACCATGACTTGCAAGTATTAAAATACAATTTATGTTGGCTCAATGCTCACATATTTTGTAGAAACTATGACAGAAAACAACTTTAAGGTTGTTGGTCAAGAGCTTGGTAGATATGATCAGCAGAGCGAAGCATTGTGTTTCTTGACCTTACTATCATAACAATAGTTGTAATAAATCAACTGCGTTAAAGGTATTATTTTGTAGAATAGTATTGTTACATAGTTGTCTATCTATGCACTACTAGGTCAAGTACATCTCTGTATGATAGTTAAGTGTATCTTTACTCTAAAGAGTATTAAATGTGGTATCCAACAGTTTGTCTATATCGAATTCAATTAGCAAATCTTTACTTCTATTTTGGAGAATTTGGTAATAATTCCAGCATTAGCTTTAGTCTAAATAAAGGTGAATTTGAACATTCTTTAAAGGTGGTATCCAACAGTTTGCCCTTTACAAATTAGCATCCACAGGCTATTTTTAAAACATTTATGTATTATTTATTTATAAATACCATTTGTTAGATCTTATTGACATCAACTTGAAACAGTTTTGTTTTTTGAAAATATCTCAACCACACAAGAAGTTATGCCAAAATTCAGTTCTCTAATTCACAGAAAAAGACACATTTTTTAGTAAAATTATGTCAGAATTACGTAAGATTCAGGACACTGAAAATTATGTCGTAATTTACAATAAAAAGCACTTAAATGATGCTAATGTGCAGAGTCCAGTCAGGGTGTGCAGTGTATTCAAAAGCATATGCAAGAAGTTAGAACTGCTCCTGTATTCTTGTTACATACATCATTCTTTAGAGGAAATAATATATTTTCTTATGCTGCATGAAACATTTCTTTTTAAAACTAAGTTTTAAAAAAACAAGTGTGTTCAACTTTAATGCCATAAGACATGTTTAATCTCGAATGAAACATTTTTATTCTGCCACCAATACAAAGACCGACCTTTTCTCTATTTCAAAATATAAGTTTCATTAAAATATACGATGGATAAAACCCCTTACAAATTGTTTCAAAAACTCGTACCCTTAGGTAATTTTTGTTCAAACAAGGTGACATCATCATAGCTAGAAAATAATGTTTGTTTAGGACATTTTCTGGTCTTTAGAGATATAACACAAAAACTTCATTGCTTACAAGTGAGCAAAAAGTTACATAGATGGAATGGTAATTTAATCAGCTATAAAGTGATGTAGTCGCTGTGGGCATACCATGCCTAAATATTATAAAAATACAAGAATAACTGTAATGACTGTTCAAGTTGGTTTCTCTTATCCACACTTTTTTAAGTTTTTCTGGGGATGCTAATCAAATACATACAACAATATATCATTCCTGTTTAGGTTAATCTGGTATTATCTCTACATTAAATTAACTAATACTGTAGTCTAAGAAAAAATGATTTAAACACTATCTTAATTGTTAAACAGTACAACTCATGAAAAATTCCCCTAAAATGTCCATTCTTTCCAAATCTACAAATAAGCATGATGAGATTTCAGCTAAAAATAGATGCCTATGTCAGCACAAATTACTAGGATGTTGATTTAACGATATCTCAAAAGTAAGTGGTCACAAGGTTTTCTTAGTTTAAAAAAAGCTAACTGTGCAGCATGACTTAGATAGAAATGACATTACTGTTATGTCAAGTTGGGTGTTGTATGGCATTTTTCACGTAGAAGTAGGATTTTAATGAACAGCATTTCGGAAGATCTTTTCAGGTAAAAATAATTTACAGGACATTTTGAGAAAAAGAAATCTGGTCCTAACGGTCGGTTACCACCCTTAAGGAAGTGGGAGCTTAACTATTACAATAACATTTAAATTACTGTCAATAAATCTTTCAAAAGTTAAACCATTTATGAGACTTATTTTGGAGTCATTTGCTTAATACAAATATACAAATATATGGACATTTATTTCTACTGCATGCCCATCTTATGGTTAGTAAAATAAAATTTGTAAAAACATGCTGAGAGTATTAAATGTCATTAAATAAGTCAATATAACTGTATTGAAATGTTGGATGTCCTTAAAGGGGGTATCCAGCAGTTTTTCTCAAGCTTTTACATCCAACGTCTGTTCTGGAGAATCTCTGCATCATTACTGCATAAACATACACTTTAGATTTATATAAGGCTGTTAGTAACATTACCTAACTTGTTAGAAAGTACAAATCCTGAAATATATCTATTTAAATGTCCATTATTTCCAACTCTACCAATAAGGTTGTTGATTTTTTTTCGTTTAAAAATAAATACAGACATCAGAGTTGATTACCAGGATGATCATGTAACATGATCTCAGAATTAAGTGGTCAAAGGGTTTTGTATCGTTTAAAAATAGCTAACTGTGAAGCATGGCTTACATAGGAGAACGATTTTTTGTCAAGTGGATGTTTTGCTTTGCTTTCCACCTGGATGTAAGGCACCAATAAACGTTATTTCCTAGGATCTTTTCAGGTAACAATAATTTATTTGGTTGCTTAAGAGAGAAGAAACTGTCCATACTGTCAGACACCACCTTTGATAGGACATTTCTCATAGGGTTATACTATAAGTACCTGTATTTTGTAAAAAAAAACAATGTCGTACACAGAACTGTAACACAGATTAACAAACAAAACATTGTAAAATAAAATAAAATGTTGAAATTAAAAAACTTCCTTAAATGTCCTGTCTGTCAATTGGTTAAAATGCACCCCCACCCACCCCACAAAAGGAACATATTGTGCCACAGTAATTGCTGCATTATAATCAGTTAAATTGTATGCTTGGCAAACCTTTTAACTTCCTTGGTTCAGGAAGTTTGTGTATCTTTTACACATTGAAATCATCTGCAATAGTAACACAGTTACAACAAGAGGGCCATGATGGCCCTTAATCGCTCACCTGAGGACACAGGCTTTTAGTAGGCTCATATCTGGCATCAAGTAATTAAGAGTTATTTACAGAGGAAATCTTTAGTGAAGATTGGACCATTAGTGCGGCCACTGGGCTGATAACATTTTCTAGCATTTTACCAAGCAACCCACTGAATCCACGTGACCCACTTCAAAACATATGTAAGATTTCATACTGGCAAACATACTGGCCAGATTTGGTGAAGATTGGGCCATCAATGTAGCCTTCAAGTGTTTTCAGAAGGTTTATCTGACCTAGCGACCAAGTTGTTGATCCTATATGATCTTGTTACAAACTCACCCAAGATTTCCTGCAGGCAAACATTCTGGCCATGTTTACTGAAAACTGGGCTATAAATGTGGCCTCTAGTGACCTAATTTAGACCCCACGAGACCCAATATTGATCTCATCCAAGGTTTTAATGCAGACAAACATTCTGACCAAGTTTGATGAAGATTGAATAAAACTGTGGCCTCTAGCATGTTCACAAGCTAAAATGTTGATGACGGAAGACGGACAAAGCGGTATTAGAAAAGCTCACCATTGTGCTCAGGTGAGCTAAAAATGAAATGTGTTTTTAACACAGTTAAGTTAAAAGAAATTTCCATTTTACAATATTTTCAGCAAAGATAGTTGAAGTTTCATGATAAAGTCAATAGAAACAAACAATATTTATGAATGTGTAAATGTAGCATATATGCTTGGTGATCTCATGGTTACATGCTTGACTCCCTAGCTTGTGGCACTCAGTTTAAACCCCTAAGGCTGACACTTTTTAATTTTATTTTTTTACTAAAACATTATGTTGTTAAATAGATTAGGAATTATTTTAGTTTATCATTACTTTACGGAGATAATGTATTTTCATTTTTGTGAATTTTGGGAACTGCTAAAATTGATGACAGACTGACAGACAGAACGTCTAATCAGAAGCTTGAGTTCTACTTCCCAATTAAAACTTTTAGGAAAGTTATTACCCATAATTAAATTTAACAATATAACAGATTATTAAATGAAAATGAAGTTATGATTTGCAGGCCATCTCCCTCAAAATCAAAAATGAGAGACTTGAAATTTAAATCATAAAGATTCCCCAAATAATAGAATACCGGTGTATCCTGTTTTGTTACTATCTTGCATACACAATAGTATGCATGCACCAATAGTTGTAAAGCCGAAATAATAATATGTATAATTGTGTTTTTAACTACTTTTTCACTAATTTCAAGAGTTAAAAAGATCTATTGTGGCAGATCAGAAGATTGCTGCTGGGCCTGCAGTACAATTATTCCATTTTTCATTAGTCTCAACAAGATAAAAACATTGGGATGTACAAGTAAACAGCTAGTGCCTGGAACTTGCTCTGAGAGAAATTCAGGGGAATGCTGAAAATAAAACAAGAAACATTTATCGAAAATACAGCAGACTGGAAAAGTGGCTTTTTCAATCATAAATCATTACTTTTATTCCCATTTAAAAATATAACAACCAGCATTGTATTTTAAAAAGAATAAAAGTAAACAAGCAGAAACGTCACCACGTGACGAAACCAGGTTTTTATTTTAAGTATTATTAGAAATCTGAGTACTCATGTAAAGAAAAGATCTGGTTGATACCATAACTATAGAAACCGACACTTAAAAAAACGAAATGTAACCAAATACTTGTGGAAGTAAAGGTGGGTTATATGACCAAACCAGACCCACCCAACCCTTGAAGAAATGTTTGTTAGTTTGAGAGCAGAAAGGAAAGAAATAAAAAGGTCTGTCGATTTAAGTTTAGGAATTAAAGAAATAAAAATTTGTAATATTTGTTTTATTTTATTGAGATACGGGCTACTACCATCCAACCTGACCCACCCCACCCCACCCCTGAAGATATTTTAGTTGGGGCACGCTTCTTACACTTGTTAATCCTGTTACGTTTAGATTAACAATTCCTTGTAATGTGGATGAAATCCCTTCATTAGTTGCAAAATTATGCTCCAGAAACTATAAATTTGTACAAATTTTGACCTCTGATCTCTTAAATGTGACCTTGACAGTTGAGGTAGGGCCATGGTTCTTCGATGCATAACTCTGTGTCTCTTAGGGGAACATTCTTTTATGCATCTAAGTTGAAGTACCTTTTTTCAGTACTGAACTAAACACTGGAAGCTACATTTTGGCATTTTTTTCATACCTTATACCATAGGTGTGACCATGACCTTTGAGGTAGGGCCAATGTTCTTAGACAAGATACATGTAATATTAAATGAACACTTGTGTAATGATATGTTAAGTTTCAAATCTCTTTCATGAATGGTTACTGAGAAAAAACAACTTAAACCAAAAAATTAATGAAAATGTTAAGTGATAACTTTCACAAAAAATCTTAAGGAAAATTGTAAGTGGAATAGGTGCATAATTTTAGCTAAATAGAGACAGGGGTTATGAAACCTGTCCTGATACATGTAATTGCTACTGTGATGCCAGACAACTATGTTAAGTTTCAAAGCTTTACCTTGAACAGTTAATGAGATAAAGACAAGTTTGACAAAAAAATTAATGAAATGTTGATGCCCGACTGCCAGCTCAATGACATACCCCAATCTAATAACCAGGATTTTCCATAAGAAAACCTGGTTAATTACAATGGTCCAAATGTACATGACATTGTCTGATGTATATATGTAGAAACAAGAAAATGTCAACACCTTCTTCCACAAAACAACATATCAGACAAAAAAATGTGTTTAATCTGGAATAAGCAGGTAGGTGTTTTTAGTATCAATACAACTGTTAAGCAGATATGGCAGTGCTTATTAAATCAGTAATCGCAGTGTGTCTGCCAACTCCAAATGTATGTGAGTCCTTTGTGACCCACATCATCTCAATTTGAGGGGGTCATCCATAAAATATCAAGGTGATGCTATCAAAAATGTTGATCTACATGACATTTTAGAAACACGTTTCAATGTATGTACTTATATTTTAGTGATCTGTCATATTAAGTGATTTGTTATGTCATTATTATTCGTATTATATAATGTGTGTGTGAGGGGGAGGAAGTAAGAACAGTGACATGCATGCCACAGTGGTAATTTGTTTAGAATTTTACACCTGGTGGTCACACCTTGACACACTATGTGATTAATCTGTTGATAATTAGCAAATTATTGAGAAATGATAGGGACCAGATGACCTAGTCATCTTGTGATTCTGACTATGCACTCCAAAATATTATCCAAAATCTGTATTTTTAGCTTTATGAGCAAGCAATGGTTCTAGCTTTTGAAACTAGTTAACCTACATGGGAAGAAGTACATGTACTGATTAATAAGTTAACTATTTTTTAATCAAGCAAGTCAACATTTAAAGTTTTAAAAAATAAAAAAAAATCATCATAAAATAAAGAGTAATCATCTCTAAATGCGTTAGTCAAGTTAAATATTTGTAAATAGGTTTAAAGGTAATTATAATTAGCTAACAAGAAAAAATGTCATTGTAAAATCATATTTTTTTATTTTGAGTCAAAATATATTTACTTTTTATGCGATCTCTGATTTGAAATTTTACTATAGTAGTTTCATGCTGAAATAGAGTTTACTGTGAGTTTTCTATAATTTTTCATTAATGATTGTTATATTTATGACAGTTATCATGTATTAAAATAAAACAATCTTACAACAGCGGAAGCTGGAGAGGATAACTTTCTCCCATCACCAGGAAGGACTATTAAGCACCAACTCCACGATCAGCCATTTGGGTATTAAAACACACCAATCTAGATAGCAGAAATCCAGGGTTTAGGAAGAAAGTGTGAAAACAGAAGAAAAAAACCTTTAGTGACTGGGTCAAAGTGGATGACCTGCGAGAAGGTTCCAAAATGACTGGTGACTGTGGCATTGATAAAATACAGGTCTGTCATTCTGTTGAAGATTGGGTAGGGAGAGTCAGGATCTGTGGACACTGTCTCCCAGTGGCAGGAAATCTGGGGCCCGGCATGTACACAGGCCTGCTCTGGCATAACTGACCATACAGCTCTAAAATGTGGGGGACACCATGGTCACAAATGATGACAGCATATGACCAAATTATGTTCATAGCAGATGAGAAAAAATAATCAAAGTGAAAAACAGGAAATAACAATCACAGCAATATAATAAATAAATAATAAAAACAAGGAAATGTATCTCTGTGACAAATTATTGTTGCAATGTGACAACTGATCATAGTATTGTCAATATTGATGACAAAGTTATAAATGAAGATGCACAAAGTATCATAGATTTGGTGCAATATACAGTACTTAGAAATTGCACAAATTTTAACTTATGCCACACGTGATCATAGCGGTCACAAAACTTTATAGTTGTCACAGATGATAGCAATATTGTCACAAATTAGTATCATAATGCCCCATATGATCAAAGCAATGTCACAAATGATTACAGAGCTGACAAGAATTATGGGTTTAATGTCACCAGTGATTTTAGGTGTCAAAAAATATCAATGAAACATTTATAATATAATTATGTCACAAATCAGATGGGATTATTGCAGTATGATATCAAAGTAATGCCACAATTCACATAGGATTATAGCAGTACATGGCTTTTTTCCTTCTTTTGTAGGAGTCATTTACAAGCGCCTTCTCCTAAAATTTATTTAAAGTCATGCAGTTTTCCCCAAAAAGTAATTTTACATTAGTTTTTTTTCATTCCCTTTTAAGGAAGAAATCACACTATTTTCCCCAAATTATAGGGCATGGGCCCCTTCTCCTGTCAGTGAAAAAAGCCAAGCAGTATGATATCTAAGTTATGTAAACAAATCAAAGCAAAGTAAAAAGGGACATGATAAGCAAGTGAAGAATGGAAACAAATTGACACAAGAAGTCATTAAAACAAGAGGGCCATGATGGCCCTTAATCGCTCACCTAATGACACATGCTTTTAGTAGGCTCAAATCAGGCATCAAGTAATTAAAGAGTTATTTACTTTAGAATTCTTTGGTAAAGACTAGACCATTAGTTTGGCCACTGGGTTGAATACATTTTCTAGAATTTTACCAAGTAACCTACTGGATCCACAAGACCCACTTCATAACATACCGGTATGTAAGATTTCATGAAGGCAAACATTCTGATCAAGTTTGGTGAAGATTGGGCCATAAATAAGGTTCTAGTGTGTTCACAAGCTTTTGCTAAGATCTGAAATAGTGACCTACTTTTTGACCCAACATGACCCAAAAAAGAACTCATTCAAGATTTCATGCAGACAAACATTCTGACCAAGTTTGGTGAAGATTGGCCTTTAAGTGTGACCTTTAGTGTGTTCAAGTTTTTCCTAAAATCTGACCTAGTGACCTTCTTTTTGACCCCAGGTGACCCAACAATGAATTCATCCAAGATTTCATGCAAACAAACTTTCTGACCAAGTTTGATGAAGATTAAATAAAAAATGTGGCCTCTAGTGTGTTCACAAGCTAAAATGTTGATGATGGACGACATCTGGCTGAAGAAGCGGTATCACAAAAAGCTCCACATGAGCATGTTGTGCTCAGGTGAGCTAATAAAAAGTGTTAACTGGTACTCGTTTTAAAATGAATTTAGTTGTTAAACGAGATATATTTTTTTCCTTTAAGTTTACCAAGTTTTGTGTTTGTGTTACAGATATCTGAAATAGCACAAATAATTTTATGTCATCTGCTTTGACTTAAAGCAGACAGAAAAAGATAAAATATGATATAATATTTAATTGAGAAATTAGGGTTATAGACATAAATATTCATACTGCAAACTAACATTTACATATATCCTTTGGAAAAACTTTGTACGAGTCAGGATAAACCAGTTGATCATAAAATCCTTACAAAGTTAAAAGACATACTGGAGGACGTATCTTTCAGGAAGTTATATGTGACTTAGAGATAACTGTTATATTTTAACAGAAAACATGATACAACATCTCTGGTACACAGTATAAATGTAATATACTTACGGTTCATTGAATTTGTAGTAGATTGCCCATTTCATGGGAGCTATGTGGTCCCCTTGCTCAACCGTGAAGAAACAGGTCATATTGTCAAAATTGTAGGAAACACACTGGATGTTTTCTGGCTTCGGAACCTCTGTAAATATTGCAAAATGCTTTAAAAAGTGGTCTTCACCCCAAAAAGATTATTTATAAACCTACTTATTTATTAAAAAAACACTTATTATTTCAACTTATAATAAGTCCCTTTTAACAGTCTATTTTCTAGGTTCAGATAGTTACTAGGTAGGTAGTAGGTAGTACCTGGAGCAATGATAACAGAATACTCTTGACTAATGACTAACATCGTGCGGTTGGTTTGGTGTTCAAGCCCGGGTTCTTGAGATCCAGTGGCTAACATATAATAGGATTCCTGACATACCAAAAATTAATACCAGTTAATTTTTGCTGAATGAAAAATCTTGTTTCTCATTTTATACTTGAAATGCATATGACCAACAAAATTATTGTCATTTTAGAAATATCTAGCCATTATCAGTAAAGGAAGGTCCCACTTGAATCTTTTATTTGTTGTTATATTTTTGAAATCCATTTTCAGTGATACAATCATACAAGTATGATTATTTAATCAATGTCTAGCTATAACAGGTGAAGGAAGAAGTCACATATCTTTGTAGAATCACCAACCCACACAAGGTCAGCCGGATGACCTCAACACATGGAAGTTTTCACCCTGACCAGGACTTGTACCCACACATTAAGAAGCTAAGAAGACAGAGGAGTTACAAGTCAGCCACATTAGGTTTAAGCCAAAAGAACTCCCTAGAACCAGTCCGAACTGCAGGTCAGCTGGAAGACGGATTAAAGATTTTTCACCAACCTGGACATGAACCCATGCAGAAAGGGGCTGAGTAATAACAAGTCAAAACCTCTAACCGATAATCTATGTTTCATTGTTAAGTATATTATTGAAATCAATCATTTTCAAACTTTTCTATATTAAATTATTATGACTGACACATAAAACGTAAAACCATATCAATTCTAAACCTGTATTATGTAAACAATTATGTTCACTAAAGTTATTTTTACTTCCTACGATTGCATCATCTTTGTAATTTATTCAGATCACTAACTGTTGCTGTAAATCAATGCAGGCAAGACCAGTGTATACCATTATTATATATTATTGTTCCTAAGGTAAGTTACAACACACCTGAATGCAAATAAAATTTATAATCATAATCAAACATGCTTACTTTTAACATCTACAAGTGTCCCTGACACCAAAATGTTCTGATAGAAACAGCGGTACAACTGTGTCTGTACCCTTGCTTCTGGTATATTCAATTGCAGTGTCATTTCATCCTCATGCACAACGAGATTGTTGCGTTCGATTAGCTCGGCCCCTTGAAAAGTTAGGTTATGGGCAGTGAACACTGACAGACTGGCAAGGGATACCCGATATTCAGGCCTGACAGAACAGTTTAGTTCTAGGCTATGACCCACTTCAATTAGCAGATTTCCATGAGGTGTCACCTCAAAACCTAAAAAACAACAACACAAGACTTATAAATTAAACAAAAAACACAAATAAAACAAAGAATATTATTAAAGAGACAAGACAAACACACAAATAATACAAACAATATTAATTAAAGAGACAAGATTTAGAAACAAGAGGGCCATGATGACCCTCAATCACTCATCTGAGGACACAGGCTTATAGTAGGCTCATATCTGGTGTCAAGTGATTAAAGAGTTATTTACATTAGAAATCTTTGGTGAAGAATGGACCATTAGTGTGGCCACTAGGCTGATTACATTTTCTAGAACTTTACCTAGTGACCTACTGAATCCACCCATTCCACTTCAAAACATATCTTAAGATTTCATACTAGCAAACATTCTGGCCAAGTTTTATGAAGATTGGGCCATAAATGACTATGGCCTCTAGTGTGTTCAAAGCTTTTTCTAATATTTGACTTAGTGACCTACTTTTTAACACCATGTGATCCAATAATGAACTCATCCAAGATTTCATGCAGGCAAACACTCTGACAAAGTTTGTAGAAAATTGGGCTAGAAATGTGGTCTCGATTGTGTTCACAAGCTTTTTCTGAGATTTAACCTATTGATCTACTTTTTGACCCAACATGGTCCAATAACAAATCCATCCAAGATTTCATGCAGACAAACATTCTGACCAAGTTTGGCAAAGATTGGGCTATAAATGTGGCCTCTAGTGTGATCACAAGCTTTTTCAAAGATTTGACCTAGTGATCTATTATTTGACCCCATGTGACCCAGTTATGAACTAATCCAAGATTTCATTCAGGCACTCATTCTGATCAAGTTTGGTGAAAAGTATGCCATAAATGAGCCTCTATTGTGTTAACAAGCTTTTCTAAGATTTGACCTACTTTTTTTGACCACATTTGACCCAGTTACGAACTTATTCAAGATTTCACCTAGACAAACATTCTGACCAAGTTTGGTGAAGATTGGGCTATAAATGTGATCTCTAGTGTGTTCACAGGTTTTTCCTAAAATATGTCCCTTTGTCCTAATTTTTGACCCCAGGTGACCCGATAATAAACTCATCAGAGATTTCATTCAGACAAACATCCAGACCAAGTCTGATGAAGATTGAATAAAAACTTTGGCCTCTAGCATGTTCACAAGCTTAATTGTTGACACCGCATGCCAGACGAAGGATGAAGCGATATCAGAAAAGCTCACCTTGAGCATGTTGTGCTCAGGTGAGCTGATAATTAAAACAATGTTCCTTTAACAAGAAGGCTGTGATAGCCCTTTGTCATCACCTGAGTGCCAAAGACATTTATAAACATTAGCAAGGTATACTAGCAATGTTGAAACAAACCAGAATACCTGTACACAAGCAACATTTGGGAAATCAGTTTCACTTACATGGCCATATATAAAAAATGGCCACGTTTGGCCATGTTTTTAGTGGATCAAAATTCTTCAATAACATTTGAAACTCTGCTACATGTATACCAAATATTAAAGCTCTAACTCTTGTGGTAAATGCTTTCTGACATTAAGATTTTTCACATTTTCCAAAATAACTGTATATATAACCATTTTTGGAAAAATGGCTAGCCCCTGGTGAGAGAGATCAAAATTCTTTCAACAACCTTGCAACAAGGCCACCCAAGCAACATGTAAACCTAGTATCAAGGCTCTAGCTTCTGTAATTTCTGACAAGAAGATTTTCAAAGTTTTCAAATAAAACCATATATAAAAAATGGCCATGCCATGTTTTTTTAAGGATCCAAAGTCTTTGAATCATCTTGATGCAGTGCCTCTCAAGAAAGATGTATACCAAATATCAACACTCTAGCTCAGTTGCTCTTGTGATATTTGACAGGATTTTCTATCTTTTCCTATATACATGTAGCCATATATGGGAAAATGGCCATGCCTATGATGGCCATGTTTTTAGACAGATCATAATTCTTTGAATTATCTTAATACAGGGTCACCCAAATCAGGTATACCAAATATCAAGGCTCTTTTTCTTGTACTTTCTGACAAGTATTCTTGCATATCCATATGAGGAAAATGGTGGTCATGTTCCTTGATGGACCGAAATTCTTTGTATAACGTTTTGTTCCCCAAGCCTGCTGAAGCCTCTGAGAAAGTTTGGTTGAATCTGGCACAGTAGTTTTATAGGAGATGTTGTTAAAAGAATGTTGATGGACAGGTGACTCGAACATCGCATGGTGAGCGATCATAATAGCTTACCCTGTGCATAAGCTCAAGTGAACTAAAAGGTAAGATTACTTAAGGAAGGCTTCCCATAATGAACTTCGGCCAATATCGACACATTCGGTTCTCAATGGAAGCTTTCGTTTTTGCCCGGTGTAAAACGTAATTTTACCAAATAACACTAAATTAATTGTTAATGTCTAGGTTAAATGTTAAAATGGTTCAAAGTATGTTATAGAGGACAAAAAATTGTTGGTCAGAACTACAACTTCTGCTCAAAAACAAATATTTCTTACAAGGGGCATTCTGAAGTTCGGACAAAAATACATGTTAGATATGACAAATATATTGTTGTGTTTGTTAATTGAAAGTGACGCAAATTTTCAGAGATGTCATTTTTGTCCAGGTTACTAGTCCGAGACTAGTCATTAAAAAGAAAGATTTTCCAGCACTGATGTATTTTTTAAAACAGCCCTTAGCTGTTCAAAACTGACCAACTGAGTCTTTAAAGTACCCTTCATTGACATGCGCACACATTTGCAGACATTTAATATAATTAAATGTAATTTTCACACATATTATGTATTTTTAAATATTTATGTTTCTGTAAGGAAGTGAGAAATGTCAGTTTAACAAGTTAAACTTGTGTTGTGGGAGGAACTTGCCCTTTCTTCTGGAAATTTCTTAAAAAATTAGACCAATGGGCGGGTGTTGTACTGGCAACGTCCTTGTCCTTCTGTCTTGAACCACAACTTCAATGAATGAATAGATCAGGCTAAGGTATATGGAGCAGATCCAGATAAGCCATTTTCCTCTAGGTCTGATCAGGATCTACACTGTTTGCTAATGAGTCATTCTCAACACCAGAGTGTTCAGTTTTGCATGTACAATAGTTTAGAGCAGATAATTAAAAAGATAGTATAGGTTATAAAGACATGTAGTAGGCTATCCAAACAGAAAAATAAATCCTTGCAAGAAGGTGCTGCAACATGAAGAATAGCCACAACCAGACAAGAAAACATGATATGGTACATTTGCGCCATATTGCAAAACAAAAAATTAGGGCCTTATGTATGACATTTGAGTCTAAGCTGTCTATGAAAACATAAGATTATCAATAATGAATATGGAACAATTTATTGACATAGGAGCAGCATGATATATCTTTTCTGGCTTTCATGATAATTTACAAATTTTCAGAAAAGCCCTTACATATATGCATACAGTCAAACAACACATAGGTCACTTGTTTGAGGGAATGCACATGCTTTATGTAACCTAAGACTGTTTCCTGATTTAGACACAGATCTAGGTGATGACAGGCCTACTACAGTGAAGTGTTTACAAGCTCATCTTTACAAAAGGTAATTGTCACATGTAACTGCATACAACTAGGGTTGAGGTTTTTTGGGGGAACATCATAAGTGTCAAAGATCAAGCGGCAGAAAATATCACATTACAAGGGAATGTTTCTATCCCAAAATAAGTATTTATGCTGCTTTTCTTTTCTTTGTTCTCCTTACTTTGAATTGACAAATTTTGCTTGAAAAAATAAGTGGAATCAGTTTAAATGCCAAAAATGTCAATGTTGTGATTCCCTTTCAAGAAATGCTGTCTTTGTCAAATACTTGCTAAAAGCATTTTTAGTCTAATATCTGAATGAAATGTACCCTTTGTCTAAAATCTGCTTAAAGAAATGGTCTCTTAGTCCACTATTTGCATAATAAACATGCAACCTTTGTCTGGTTTCGGCAAAGAGATGGTCTTACATCTGTTAAAGTCAAAGATCTGTAGAAAGAAAGGGTCCCTTAGTCTAATATACGCTGAAAGAGATGTTCCCTACAAATAAAAACAAATACACTTAGTCTAATATCATTCTATTATCTGCTGATTAAATGCACCCCAATACTTTATTTACTGAAAGAAATGCACCCCAAGACTAATTTTTGCTGAAAAATGAACCCCAATTCAAGTATCTTCTGAAAATAGGCATCCCCAAGTATATTTTCTACTGAAAGAAATGTAACCAAAGTCTAACATCTACTGAGATAAATGTACTCAGGGTCTAACTTTTGCTGAAAATCCCCTAGATCATACAGCTACTAAAATAAATAGTTCCATAGTTTAATATCTCCTGACAAAAAGAGGTTCCTTCATCTTATATCTTCTGGCACAGATTGTCCCTTTGTCTGTTAAATGCTGAAAGAAATGTCTTTTAAGTCCTATATCTGCTTAAACAAATTGTCCCTATATCTGTTAACCGATGAACGAAATGTCTTTAAGTCCTATATCTGCTTAAACAAATTGTCCCTATATCTGTTTAACCGATGAACGAAATGTCTTTTAGTCCTATATCTGCTTAAACAAATTGTCCCTATATCTGTTAACCGATGAACGAAATGTCTTTAAGTCCTATATCTGCTTAAACAAATTGTCCCTATATCTGTTAACCGATGAACGAAATGTCTTTTAGTCCTATATCTGCTTAAACAAATTGTCCCTATATCTGTTAACCGATGAACGAAATGTCTTTAAGTCCTATATCTGCTTAAACAAATTGTCCCTATATCTGTTAACCGATGAACGAAATGTCTTTAAGTCCTATATCTGCTTAAACAAATTGTCCCTATATCTGTTAACCGATGAACGAAATGTCTTTAAGTCCTATATCTGCTTAAACAAATTGTCCCTATATCTGTTAACCGATGAACGAAATGTCTTTAAGTCCTATATCTGCTTGAACAAATTGTCCCTATATCTGTTTAACCGATGAACGAAATGTCTTTAAGTCCTATATCTGCTTAAACAAATTGTCCCTATATCTGTTAACCGATGAACGAAATGTCTTTAAGTCCTATATCTGCTTAAACAAATTGTCCCTATATCTGTTTAACCGATGAACGAAATGTCTTTTAGTCCTATATCTGCTGATATAAATTTTTTGATGCTCTGTATTAACCTTTTCTTGAAAACTATTTTTTGTTGGGATTGCCATTAATACAGTGGCACAAGTTATGAAATGTACAGACTTTTTGCCAAATTAAGCCTGTGCTTTAGAACAAGGATAATAATAGTGGAAAAGTACATAATTACAAAGATCTGTTTATCTTCACAATTAAGCATAAAACAACTGTATTTATTTACACATGTTTATGAAAGCATGAAAAAATGGCTAAATTCATATACATAAACAATAAAAAAAAAATCATAAATATGCAAACACAATAAATGTAAAAAAAGACAGATTCTAGAGACTTAGCAGCAAATATTGTAAATCCAGGTCAGGCAGCACCTGATCTGGATCTACACTATTTGCATGATCAAGTTTTGCTAAACAGACAAATCATAATATATGATGATGTACATACATTGAGCTGGATTCCAGTCACTGTTGTTGACACATTTATTGGGCTGCCCTCTCACAACCTCAGTGCCAAATCCAGGGAAGCCAAGAAGAATGGCAATACCCATCCAATTCCCATGTCCCATTGTATGCCTTTCTATCGATGTTTTGTATGCTTTGGTAACCAGACTGGTACAAATATGGATCACCTGCAATGCAACACTTAATTTTCATTCCTCATCATGTTTATGTATTTAACCAGGTTTAGAAAGTCCATAAAAAAAACCTTCCTCATGTGCAACTTTCAGTAAGCATTCCATATATAGGCATCGCACTCCAGAGCGTCGCCAATAATTAAAACAACAACTCAAAAGCGAGTATACGTTTGTACATTCTTCTTTTTTTTGTCACTAAGATTAAATTTTAACACAGAACACATTATCAGCGATAAATATTCTAATTTAAACCACGTATCTGTATAACGAAATATCATTGGTTAAATATATATATATGTGACGTCAATCTGGTAGTGTGTTATTTAACATATTGGGGAATTCCCAAAACGGATTTACCCATCTTGAGGGCAGTATACACAACATTTTGTGCGGATGGACAGAAAACACACAATCAAAGAAACACCAAGTATTTTATGATTTTACACTGTACAACAAGGCCTTCAATCCTTTTCAAATACCCACAGATAAAAGCAAGCTTTTGCCACTTTTATTTTATAACAAGACTTTTGCTGAATACCAACTTTAAGACAGAACCTGATAGCACAATCTGTGAGCTGTGAACAATCATACTGTTGTTTGGATGAAAAACCAAGACACCACTTTAAGGTGCAGCTATGAATTGCATGAGTAAATTCCTAGCAGCCTTAATAACCACTCAACAAGAAAGCCCCTCAGTTAAGCAAGGCAGCACACATTAATGGGGAGTAGTTGATAATAGCAGGAAGTGGACTTAATGTCAGTTCATCTTTTATGACATTGTATATTGTACACAATGATTTATTGTAGATTGTTTTTGAAGCACATACTTACAATTTGTTGAACTCTTACGCTGTAACTAGTATTTGCCCTAAACTTGAGTCAGATGTGCAGTGTGCTAAAAAACTACCATTTAGGTAGATGATCTAAGGATAATTAAAAAGCTTGAAATCCAAAAATGTTGTTTTATTTTTTTAACATCTAACGACATAATCTATGATAAAAAACAAAACAAAACATAAAATAAACAAAAGGGTCATGACGGTGCCAGTTAAAAGTTTTGTAGAGGTTCATCCAGAGAAATTTCAGTAATTTTTTTCAAAAGCCATGACAGGATTCAGCTTTTTTTTTATCTATACATATATATTCTTTTACATTAGAATAGCTCTATGTGGACTTCTAACTAATATTCAAAGAAATATTCATAAAACACTCTTCAAAATGCTACTATTGTAAGTGTTATCTCTAAGAACTGAATGAATGATGATAGATAGGTAGAGAGTGTGGGTGGTGCTTAGATAGGCTCATGTTCCATTGTATAAGATTTCATGTAGATATTTAAAGAAAAACTTAAAAATGAGGGCCTTGACGACTCTAAATCACTCACCTGAAGACACAGGTTTTTAGTAGGCTCATACCTGGCATCAAGTGATTTAGAATTATTTACTGTAGAAATCTTTGGTGAATATTTCTTCAACATAGTGACCTACTTTTTGACCCTTTATAACCCAGTAACAAACTCATAAGGCTTTCATGCAGACAAATATTCTTGCACAGTTTGGTAAAGATTGAAATATAACTGTGGCCTCTAGTGTGTTCTTAAGGTTTTTCTAAAATTTGACATAAGGACTTAGTTTTTGACCCCACATAACCCAGTTAATAACTCATCCAAGATTTATTACTGTCAAACTTTCTGACGAATGAAGTAAAGACTGGACCATAAGTGTGGACTCTAGTGTGTTCTCAAGGCTTTACTGAGATTCAAACTAGAGACCTATTTTTGACCCCATGTGACCCAGTTAAGAACTCATCCAAAAATTTCATGCAGGCAAACATTCTGGCCAAGTTTGGTGAAGATTGGGCAATAAATTTAGTCTCTAGCATGTTACAAGGGTTTTCTAACATTTGACCTTTTGTTCTTGCTGTTGACCCCAGGTGATCCAGTAATAAACTTATCCAAGAATTCTTGCAGAGAAATATTCTGATCAAGTTTGATGTCAAAGATTAGATAAAAACTGTAGCTGCCAGTGTGTTTACAAATGAATTGTTGATGCGAAACAAAGATGACGTATCAGAAGGCGTATCAGAAAAGCTTACCGTAAGCATGTTGTGGTCAGGTGAGCTAAAAAAAAAACAATACTTGATGAATGTGCTTTTTCTTATTGAAGTCCATTATTTATCCTGTATTTTGCATACCAATATATTAAACAAATCTGAAAATGAGGAAAAGTCAGATTGAGTATTTCAGCAATAATGCTATACTTTCAATGAAGTCATGAAAAATTTGTTTGAACTGCATATATACATAATTATGATCATTCCTATTTTAAGTCATCATTCCCAAATACCACCAGACAATGGTTTACTATCATAGAAGGTTCAATGGCTTATTCAATAAATTTGATACAAGCTCCAACAATTTAATTAATGGTCAGTATAAACATTATAAAGATAGCCAATTGAGGAGTTCAACAAGATGCTGCACAATGTCATGCACCAGTTTGGGTGATCACAACAAAGTAAATTAATTTTGATCTTGGTCATTTTACTGGTAGTTACCGTATTTTCTCACTTATAAGACGGTGTTTAAAGTGTGGGACTCGTCTTATAGGCGGGGTCTATTGACCTGGCAAAAAGTGTTCACGTTGTTTTTGGGCAAAAACATACCGCAGCAACTTGTAAGCGGTTATGCAATGAACTGACATGCCGTCATTATTGACTGTCGATAAATTACCTAAATTGACCTTTGGAGTCTGTCAGTCAACAATTAACTGTCTCACATACATTTCCCTTTGTTCTGCATAACACAAGGCTTATTATCCATTAGTAAACACTAGAACAAACCTTCAATTTCAGTCTATCAGATACACAAAGCTGTAATTTACTTGGTGTTTCTGTGCCTCATTTCACAGGTCAAGCTGACTGACTCTGAGATAAGCTGTTGTCAAGGTGATATCGAGTGGAGTAGTTTGACAGCGAGGTTGTGAATGATGTGTATTTATAAGCTGTTGCTGCTTACATTTCTCCATGAAATTATTGATTGCGGCATGTGCACTGTTCCCTGATATATCATGTAATGTCATGTCAGACTTGGTGACGTAGATCAAAGAAATTAAAAGTATGCCACCACATGCTTAGGATGTTCTTGTAACTGAGAGGTTAACACCTCTTAGATAAATCCTGCAATGTGTGATAATTACAGTCACAATTAACCCTTTTGTTGAGACAGCATAACTAATCAATGCTCCTGTTTATAGAAAATACTGTAATTTTGAAAAGTTTTTTATTTAAGTTGATCTTAGGTCTATTTTTAGTTTGGTTAGCCACCTTGTGCAGCAGATTGGTTTTAAAAATTTTAGTAGATGATCACACAAGAAAAATTTGCATGAAATTATTTCATAATTCATGCAGCTGAGGAACTGCATAATTTTAGTTAAGGGCTACATAACAATTTTTTTTTGTAAATATTTAAAGGTGGTATCCAACAGTTTGAACCAAAGATTTTTTTCTCAAATAACAAAATAAGTCATAGTTACATTTACCTGAAAAGGTCCCGCAAAATGCTGTTCATTGGTGCCCAAGATCTATGTGAACGAAGCATAAATTCCCACTCATCAATACATACAGGTATTGCCTATCTGAGCCATGCTGCACAGACAGCCATTTTTAAACTAAGAAACTATGTGACAACGTACTTTCAAGACAATGTTGTAGTCATCCTGGTAGTCCCCTCTGACGTCAATTTTTTAGAATAGACCACCCTCATGCTTTTTTACTGTTTTAAGAAAAATGAACATTAAGTGTGATTTTCTCTTCAATTTTTAATGTCTAACATATAAATGTTGTTATAAATCATCTTTAGCGAGACTTAAGTATAAGTTTATGCAGAAATCACGCCTAAATACCCCAAAACAGTAGAAAGATATTGTCACATACATTTGATAGGCAAACTGCCGGATACCACCTTTAAAAATCCATGCAGGGGCTCAAGGGAAGTTGTCGTGTTTTTTTTTTCTTCTCTCTTTTAACCATGTTAATGGAAGTAAATAAACCAACATTGTAACATTGTAAACACTGATACAATGGCTTAAATGTACTGATAAGATAAAGAACAAAGGCCCTTTAACAAGTCACATTCAAAAACAGATAACAACATGTAAAACCAGACACAGCCTTAAGTTCTCATTGCTTAAAATTACATATTGTTTACTTTGCTACAGTTTTTGAAAACCTTTCAACATTTTGAAAATCAGCATGAAAATACGACATTTGGAGACATTATCCCCTATGGGATCATTGACATAATTTGAAACAAGAAGACCATGATGGCCCTTAATCGCTCACCTGATGACACAGGCATTCAGTAGGCTCAAATCTGGCATCAAGTAATTAAAAGTTCTTTACTTTAAAAATCTTGGTGAAGATTAGACCATTAGTGTGGCCACTGGGTTGATAACATTTTCTAGAATTTTACCAAGAACGTACTGAATCCAGATGACTCACTTCAAAACTTATGTAAGATTTCATACTGGCAAACATGCTGGCCAAGTGTGGCGAAAATTGAGCCATTAATGTGGCCTGTAAGTGTTTTCACAGGGTTTTTCTAAAATGTGACCTAGTGACCTACTTTTTGACCCCACATGACCAAATAATATAATCATTCAAGATTTGATGCAGACAAACAATCTGATCAAGTTTGGTGAAGACTAGGCTATGAGTGTGGCCTCTAGTGAGTTCACAAGCTTTTGCTAAGATTTGACACAGTGACCTTTTTTTTGACCCCACATGACCCAGTAATGAACTTATCCAAGATTTCATGCAGACAAACATTCTGATCAAATTTGGTAAAGATTGGGCCATAAATGGAGCATCTAGTGTGTCCACAAGCTTTTTCTAAGATTTGACCCAGTGACCTACTTTCTGACCCCACATGACCCAATAATAAATTCGTCCAAGATTTCATGCAGACAAACATTCTAACGAAGTTTGATGAACTTTGGCCTATAAATGTGGCCTCTAGTGTGTTAACAAGCTTTTTTTAAGATAAGACCTTGTGACCTACTTTTTGACCCCAAGTGAGTTATGAACTCATCCAAGATTTCATGCAGGCAAGATTCTGATCAAGTTTGGTGAAGATTGGGCCAAAAATGGGGCCTCTTTTGTGTTCACAAGCTTTTTCTAAGATTTGACCTAGTGACCTACTTTTTGACCCCCAATGACCCAATAATATAGTTATCCAAGATTTCATGCAAACAAACATTCTGACCAAGTTTGGTGAAGATTGGGCTACAAATGTGGTCTCTTGTGTTCACAAGCTTTTTCTTATACTTGACCTAGTGACCTATTTTTTGGACCCCACGTGACCCAATTACGAACTAATTCAAGGTTTTATGCAGACAAACATTCTGACCAAGTTTGGTGAAGATTGGGCCATAAATGTGGTCTCAAGCGTGTTCACAAGCGTTTTCTAAAATTTGACCTAGTGACCTACTTATTGACCCCACGTGACCCAATAATGAACTCATCCAAGATTTCATGCAGACAAACATTTTGACCAAGTTTGATGAAGATTGGTCTATAAATATGGCCTCTAGTGTGTTCACAATTTTTTTCTAAGATTTGACTTAGTGACCTACTTTTTGATCCCACGTGACCCAGTTACGATTTCATCCAAGATTTCATGCAGACAAACATTCTGACCAAGTTTGGTGAAGATTGGGCTATAAATGTGGTCTCTAGTGTGTTCACAAGTTTTTCCTAAAATTTGACCTCGTGACCTACTTTTTGACCCCAGGTGACCCAATAATGAACTCATCCAAGATTTCATGCAGACAAACATTCTGACTAAGTTTGATGAAGATTGGATAAAAACTGTGGCCTCTAGTGTGTTCACAAGCTAAAATGTTGACGACGAACGACGGGCGAAGCGGTATCACAAAAGCTTTCCTTGAGCACAGGTGAGCTAAAAACAAACCAATTATTTGATTATTCACTATATTCACTAATTTAACTTCAGTAAGACAGGAAATAGACATGTATTTCACATATTTATGTCAACTGATCACTATTCACCAGTAACCATTTTTTACTAATATTGACTACCGGGCTGGTCAATAATAAAAGAGCCTGGCAACTCTGGAGCATTCTGAATAAACAATGATAAGATTTAAAGACAGGCCTCAGTGTACTGTTACCTAGGTATTGGCAAACACATATACGGAAATACATTTTAAAGTGTTTAAGAATTGTGATACTGCCAAATCTTTGAACAGACATAATGAAGCCTGTACAGTGTACACCAGTCATTGAAACTGGTTGCCAGTTGGGTGACAAACTTTAAAATATTTACTCGCCCGATCTCAGTTTTTGTCGTCTCGGGTGATCGGGCCATTAAATATTCCAAAGTATCTGCTAAAAAGTAGATTCTTAATCATGAAGCTGACAAAGCACAAGTGCCGTGGATGACTAGATGTTGACACACTCATCACCTGGCTGTTTCTGTTACAGAATTAACCCTAAGCCTGCCATTGTTCATTTCATGATAATTCAAAGCACCTTGTTTGTAAGCTGAATATAAGATGTGAAAACTACTTAACCTATATATCTGTTTGTTATGTTGTCACGTGATCAATTTAACAGTGACCATCAAATTTTAAACAAACAATCTGTTATAGTTTAAATATTGCTTTCCCAGTTAACATCTAAAGAAGTTGACGAGTACACGGATATAATAAGCGATCCCATGATACACCCCACCTAGTTCATCTACTGTACAGTCCACTGAAATTGATATATGATTTCCACGTGTAAAGTGGGAGATGTTTTTTTCATACAAACAAAGAAGGGAGTTACCTGTTTCTAAGTAGGGAGATTTCTAACAATGTGCAAAACACCCTTTTTTTCAACTAATTTTGAATCTTAAAATGGGAGTCTCGCTCCAAAAGTGGGAGAATGCACATGTATGCGATAAGTTGAAATGCAAGAGGTATCTCTTACTCCCATTTTATTTTAAGATTAGATCTGCTTTTTTAAAAACAATTTTCTTCAAAGAACTTAATTCATCTGTTTATAATAGCTGCAAAAAATGTGTTTGTATTCATAGCAAATTACTGACTTGATATTGTCTTTTGTAGTCTGAAAAGGCAGATGATGAATGTGGCTCTGGCAAGGACCAAAATATAAGATTGTGCACAGATCTTCAAACTAGCTTACCATCGTGTTCCAGAATACTGTTCATTTGGATCGTTTAAATGTTTGAAACAGCAACATCTTTTAGCCAACAATAACTGCACAAAATGTTTAAGGTGGTATCTGATAGTTTGCCTATATCTGATATATGTAACAATATCTTATCTCTGTTTGGGGCAAGTGTACATGATTTCTGAAAAAAAAAAAATCATTCTTCAGTCTAAGCTGTGATGGTTTTCAATGGTATTTCAATTGTAAGGCAGTAAAACTCGTTAATCAACATTACAATGTTCATTCTTTTTAAATCTATAAATGAGAACAATTGGGATTCCTGCTTACAATAGACATCGATGTCACATCGGATGACGTGGATGAGCTAAAAAATGGGTGGTCACGTTTTCGTAGTTGAAAAATAGCAAATTGTGCAGCGTGGCTCAGATAGGACATACATGTTTGAAATGACGATTATGGCATTGTAGTTCACTTGTTAGACAGGTGTAGGATATCAATAAACAGCATTTTCGAGATCTGTTCTAGTAATAATGGTTTATTTTGATGTTTAATGAAGATAGTTTTGGTCCAAACTGTTGGAGACCACCATTCAATAACATTGCTACACATGGTGCTTCCTACAGCCGCAGATCACTAAATTATAAAATAACTTTCAACTTAACAATATATCTTCCTTTTTCTCTTTTTTGCAGCTTGACACATAATTCTTTAACCCTGGGTTATTGCAAACAACAGAGTAGGGAAAAATTCTTTGGGTAACATAATTCTTCCCATGTTAGGAAGGGCAAACACCATCCCATAATGTTTTCAATGCGGATAAGTCCCCTCCTGTAAATTGTCCACATTTTGCAAGAATGTTTACTTGGTTCGCACAGTTAAGTCTCATAAATACGTTAATATTAATGTAAGTTTTCTTCTGATAAAACTCCAACTTCAAGATATATTTAACAGTAATTTATTTTCAGTAGTGATATTGTCTGTGTGTGTTTGTTTTTTGTGTTAAACTTTAAATTTTGTCCGCCTATGTTAACATTTTTCTCGGGAGGTATTTTGTCCTACAAATGTTGGAACTATTGCCGCTGTTTGTGTTTTTTTATTTCGCTTGAATATACATATCATAAAATTGTATTTTTGCTATATTCTTTTTCTATGCCAGAGTCAATCAAGAAGCTGTGACCTTAATATATTTCCACAAAAATCTCCTTATTATAAAACAACAAAACCCTTGTTAGCACCTTTTGCCCATTTTGTCATGACCTGAAAAAGTGAACTTAAGTACACTGTAAATCTACTGTGTACCTTGAATGGGATGCAAGGTGAAAACAATCCGAACACCTCGGCTAATAACGTCTGCATCAGCGCAGAGGAGTGCCGATAAAGCTTGTCAGTGGGACAGTGGACAGCGAAAGCAATACACAAAGTGGATGTTGTACACGTGCCAGATGGCCTCAGGGGTCTGGCTAGCTCCAAGAGGTGCCAAGTGGCATTAATTACTGCTCGGGCACTACGTATATGACAGTCTGAGGGCTTGAGATATCCGTGAATATCTCTACTCGCTCTACAAAATGAGTGTGATCAGGCCATTTCGCAATAAATATAGTCGAGACAAATTGTATTACCGAGCCATGGCCCCCTTAGGAATCCCCACCTCCCCCGTGGTATTTAGTATATTGTATATTGAGAGCTGAAAGATGAATGCACAACAGTAGTCAGTACTCAGTAGTGGTCAAAGTGCTGAAAAGGATATTTGCTATCTAAGGTATTTCTAGACGACTTATAAAATCGCAAATTAAAAACACAATTCAGCTCCTTTACATTCAACCATAAGTTTAAAACTCAAAATGTGACATCAATTACACATTTCCAAAAATCCAATGGGGAAGTTGAAGAGCCATTTCATTATTGGATTATTGTACGACTGTATCAACAAATTTTAATCTGGCACTAATTTTGTAAAATAAATACTTACACTGTGATATATAATTATAAAAATATGATGTCATTCCATTTTAAACACACTTATTCCGACCAGTGATGATATTCTTTGTAGGTTAGCACTGCACCAAAATCCACTACTGACTCGACCCACTAAGTTAAACTAGAATGCATACAAATCGTGTACGGCTGGCTTGTTTCTTACTGCTTGATAGCTTAGCACGTTTATATCTTATTTTGATGGTATTATAGCTTACAAACTGGATTTAGCCTGACCTCTGTTGAAATTTTGTAAAATAAATTGTTATACCCCCACCACAAAATGTGTGTGTGTGTGTGGGGGGGGGGGGGGCTATAATGGATTCGCTTTGTTGCGTCCGTCCGTCCGTCCGTCCGTCGGTCGGTCCGTCCGTCCGTTTCCATTATGGTATCCGCTCTATAAATCCTATACCAATTAAAGGATTTTCTTCAAACTTGGCTGAAATGTTCACCTCAACAAGGGGATGTGCAGAACCCATGTTGCCCATGTGTCAGCTCAAGGTCAAGGTAACAATTGAAGGTCAAATATCAAACAATCAAATATTAGACATTATGTCGTGTCCGCTCTGTAAGTCCTACACTAATTGAACATTTTTCTTTAATCTTGGCTCAAATGTTCACCTCAACAAGGGGATGTGCAGAACCCATGTTACTCTTTTGCCGGCTTAAGGTCAAGGTCACACTTGAAGGTCAAAAATTGACTTAGAAAATGTTCTTAAATTTTAACATGTACTTGAATATTTCTGAAATTAGCACAGGTATTTGCTTGAAACTTAAAAGATATATGACGTATCACAAGTAAGATATGCAGGTCAAGTTTCATAACTCTGTATTGCATTTTGACAAAGTTATGCCCCCTTTTAAGACATTTAATTTACTTGCAATCAATACTATACAACATGTCGTGTCTGCCCTATCAATTCTATACTAATGTAAGGATTTTCTTCAAACTTGACTCAATTGTTCACCCCAACTGGGCAATGTGCAGAACCCATCTTACCCTTGTACCAGCTTTGTCAAGGACATTGGTGGGGGTATGAATCGCATTCAGCGATAGTTCTAGTTTGATGTAGTTTTTTTATGGTTTTTAATTCACTTTAACATAGATTGTTGACTTACTGGGCGTAAGAATCTGCGGCTGTGGGAAATAGCATTCAATCAATACTTGGTTTTATTTACCCTCGCCTTAACTATTGTAATAGGGCGAGCATTAATATATAGAAGTTTAAAGTAGAATATCACAGTATGTTTTTTATTTAATGGCGTGAGGGTTGCCTTATGTCAGGAAGGTTAAGAAGATTAAAACTTAAACAAAATAAAGATGATTATTGCATTCACCACAGATAGAGTATGTGTAACCTTGAAGAGGTGCAGAAGCTGAAAGCCGAAAGCCGACTAGAAACCAATGCTTGGATCTATGTTAGTAGATCTGTAACCCTCGGGGAGCGGTTTCCAAGGAGGTACTAATTAGCATACTCTACCTGGAATGTCAATGAGCAAGAGTCCAGGGAATCCTAAGCTCAAACACCAAAAATGAACTACAAAAAGAAAATGGCCCTCAGTCCCGGGCAATACGAGGGTGCGAAGAATCTCCCGGTCGGAATTGCTACATGGAACACAAGAACACTGTGTAAAAACGACACGATTGAACTATTTTTAAACGAAATTATACGAAAGAAAATCGATATAATAGGTGTCACAAAGACACATTGCCACTGGACAACTAAAAATCCTACAATGTGGGAACAAAATGAATACGTACGTTCTTATTCACTCCGAGAAAAGATGGAACTCACAGACAAGGAGTGGCTGTGATTTTCAAGAAAGAATTGTTAGAAAATCTTATTTCATTAGAATGCATTTCTAGCAGATTGATGACAGTCACCTTTCATTTCAGCAAAAAAGACATCACATTTCTTACGGTATATGCGCCTGACTCAAGTTATGATGACTCACAAAATGAAGAGTTTTATGATGACCTTCAAAGCGAAATCAATAAGCTACCGCATCAAAATGAGATCATAATCCTAGGAGACCTCAATGCATCGTTGGAGCTGATACATACAACAATTGGACCGATGGGATTGGAAAATATGGGTACGGTGAGCATAACTAACGTGGGTTACATCTTCTACAGTTCTGTGCAATCAATGATTTGATCATTTCAAATACTATGTTCAACCACAAGAACGGGAGAAGATACACGTGGATGTCTCCCGACTACACCATAAAAACAAATTGACTATATAATAATGTCAAAAAGTTTAAAAGCGTCAATTAAAAACAATTAGAGTATATCAGTCAGCTGAAGTAGGTTCTGACCATTCATTGGTAATCGCAAATGTAACTTTTCGAATTGAAAAACAACGGAAATATGTCAAAAGCTCACCCACAAGGAAGTATGACCACGAAAAGTTGAATATTGAAGAAGTCGCCAATGCCTTCCAACAAAATGTTGGAGGAAGGTTTGCGGTTTCATTGGATGAAAACGTTAGACCTAAACCAGAAGCATTGTACTGCAAGATGACATCAATTTTAAGAGCAGCAGCAGAAAAAGAAATTGGTTTTGAACGACATAAAAAACATACCTGGGCTCTCCGAACAGGTAGTGAAACTATGTGAAACACGAAGAGAAACGAAAATCAGGTTATTGAACGATCCGAGTAATTGTCAAGTGCAAAGTGACTTCAGATCCTTAAAAAAGGAAGGCAAAAAGGCCATAAGACAACAAAAAAATGAAAATCTAAGAAAAAAAACGTGAAATTGAAGACGACTTTAGAAGGAACAATACACACAAACTCATCGATTCTATTTAACATCTCGAAGGGAAGATGCGGAAACCGGTTTCAGGTTAAAAAGATACAAATGGGGTTCTTCATTTGGAAAAAAGTAAAGTCCTAAATTGATATCTGGAAAAATCATTTCGATCTTCATCTCAATGAAGAATTTCCAAGAGACGATAACGTTTTGTTGGAATTCGTCAATCTTCCTATCCCTAATGATGAAGAGATCCTACCGATAACAGAGGAAGAAGTAAACAACGCTATAGGGCAGCTCAAAAATAAAAAAGCAGCTGGAATAGACGGAATTACTTCAGAACTCATAAAAGCAGGCGGAAACATCACTTCATAAATGTTTGTATCTTTATTTAATGACATTATTAAAAGTGAAACAACGCCAAAGGACTGGTCAAAAATGATTGTCACCCCATATTTAAAAAAGGGGGACAAACTAGACCCCAAGAATTATAGAGCCATTGCAGTATTGTCAATACCGGGAAAAGTCTTTTGCAAAATTTTAATGAATCGATGAATAGAAAAAAAACTGAGGAGTTGTTGAGCAAATCACAGTTTGGTTTTAGGACAGAGAAAGGCACTGTAGATGCTATCTTTGTAGTCCGGCAAATCATTGAAAAAAAACAAAGAACACAATGTCAAACTACATCTCAACTTCATAGATTTTAAATCAGCGTTTGATACAATTTGGAGAGAGGCCCTGTGGAAGATTATGCTGCATGTTGGAATCCCCTGAAAGATAGTGAATCTTGTAAGGAAAATTTACGATGATACAAGATGCACTGTACGAATTGCAGGACAACTAACATATTTTTTCCCAGTAAATATCGGTGTCAGACAAGGGTGCATAATGTCACCAATGTTCTTCAACTTATTCTTAGACTATGTAATGAGAGAAGTAAAAAGTCTGGACTCTCACTTTGATTTAAATGATTCAATGTTGACCGACATTCGATACGCAGACGATACAACATTTGTGTCGGCAATGTTCGAAAAAGTACAAATTGCTACTTCAAAACTGTCAAATGCATGTCGGAAATGGGGTCTTAAAATGAACCCATCCAAGTGTGCTGTTCTAACACCAGAGGATGGCCGAATTCTGATAGAAAACAACATGATGCCAAATGTCGATACATTCAAGTTTCTTGGAAGCATCGTCCCAGAATGTTCTGCAGACATAAAGAGCAGGATTTCGATAGCGTCGCAGGCGTTTGGCCGCTTAAGGTCAAACATATGGAGCTCACGGCAAATATCAAGGAAACTAAAGAGACGACTCTAAAGGGCATTAATCCTCCCAATAGCAATTTATAGAGCCGAGACATGGAGTACCACAGTAGCAAGATGAACTCCTTAAAAGTTTTTGAAATGAAATGCTTGAGAGCTATCCTCGGTGTCACCAGACGTGACATAATTAGAAATGAAGATGTCAGGAAAATCCTGGGGGTTGAAGAAACGATCGAGGAAATTGTCAATGCAAGGCGATAACGTTGGTTTGGTCATGTTGTCCGTAGTCCTGACAACAACTTAATCAATGCAAGCTTCAAGAAAGACTTTCAAGGTAGAAGACGGAGAGGACGACCACATAAAAGATGGCGGGAACAACATCCGAGATCTCTGCGGTATCCCCCTTGCAACGGCTGAAAGAAGGGTGAGAAACAGCAGTAGGTGGAGAAAAGACGTAGTTCGTTGGGCCGCAAGGGGGCAACATTCCCTATGCATTTAACTAACTAACTAACTAACTAACTAAGAATCTGAATGTCATACCTACATGTATTATTTTTTGTGTGCTCTTTAGAACATTGTAAACTGAAAAATTTAAATTCTTTTAATGTATATGATTAGTTTTGTTTGCTCTTTAGTGCAATTTAATATATTTATTTTAAAGTTGTTAATTGCCAGATCGTCCGCGTTTTAGTACTTTTTAAAATATAAATTTTAAAGTCGATTACCGAATTTGGCCAGTTTTGCCTGTGTTATACAGTATCGATTTTAAAAAATGAATACTAAACTTGATTTATCTGTATGACTTGGTTTGTTTGCTTTTAAAAAATATAATGTTCAAGTGTTTTTATTTATATGGCAAAGTTTGTCTGTTTTTTTAAATATAAAAAGTCGTTTATTGTATACAACCAGGGTTGTCTGCTTTTAAGTGTTTTTCGATATATAAAAACAGCAAAGCAAAATCTTTATGACCCTGTTTGTGTGCTTTTTAGAGCCTTTTAAATTATGAAGTCTTTTAATTCATCTTGCCAGTTTTGTCTGCTTTCTAGTGCTTTTTTAATATTTAACAACAATAATAGTCATTGATTGTATATGACCAGCTTTGTCTGCTTTTCGTACGTTTTAACATATTTTTTAATAGTTTAATGTATAATAGCCTGCATTGTCTTTAACGTATTAATCCTAAAGTATTGTTATGCATAAAATCAGGTTTGTCTGCTTTGTAGCCTAGTGTGTTTTTAGTGTTTTTAAAAGATTTTAAATTCTGATATTTAAGTGTTTTAATGCATTGGACCAGGTTTGTCTGCTTTTTAGTGATTTTAAGTAGATCTACTGATATTAAAGTATTTTAATGCATTAGACCAGGTTTGTCTGCTTTTTAGTGTTTTTAAATACTGGTATTTAAGCAGTTATTGCATTAGGCCTGGTAATTCTGCCTTTTAGTGATTTAAAATACTGATATTTAAGTATTTTAATACATTAGGCCAGGTTTGTCTGCTTTTTAGTAATATTAGGTATTAATATTAAAGTATTTTAATTCATTAGGAAAGGTTTGTCTGCTTTTTATTGATTTTAGGTACTGATTTACCTCATACAATTGTTTTATTTCTTAACATAAAAGTTTTAAACATTTTCTTAAAAGATGGACTTAAAGGCAGGCAAAACTAAGCATGCAATGAAAGAAATTAAACTTTCTGTTGCATACAAGTGCATATAAAACTTGCCAGGGATGGTTAATGACTTTAAACTTTGTAACATAAAATATAAATAAGGTAAAATAATGATAGTTTAATAATTAATGCACTAAATCTCAGACAAAACTATTCAGGTAGATTGGAAGGCTTTAAAAACAAAACTCTATACAACCAAGATACTATGAACTAAGACAATATTAAACTACCTTGTACTTAAAAATCAGACTAGAGATCAGAAACAACACATTATTAGACTTAAAACTCTAAAATTTTGTCTAAATATATATATTTTAATCTTATAAACCAGTCAAAACTAGGCAGGTAGCCTATAATAAATGAGCCAGACTATTTTATATTTAAAGAAAAGAAATTAGATAGATACATTGAGAACTATACAATTTATTATATAGTTAAAAGCCATTTAACAGACAATATTAGCCAGGTTAATTTAAGGGCTATAAAATTTATGCTTGAAAGTGCACTAAAAAGCAGACATAACTAAATGTGCAATTTAAAGGGCTATAAATTTTTATAAATTTATATATTGAAAAATTAGACAAAACAATACAGGTTCATTAAGGTCTCTACAATGTATTTTATATTTTTTACAAAATCTAAAAATGCAGCCAAAATTAGCCATGTACATTAGAGATTTATATTTTAAAAATGCACTAAATAGCAGACCAAGTTTAAAAGCTATGTGGCAATAATTTTACTGAACTGGAGTAAGGCCATTTATTTTTCTTTATTAAATTGGATTATGTGTTTTGAAAGCAAAACTGATGGCCTTTATTTTACATTAGAAAGGTCATTTTCTTGATTAGTCACAGAAAACGTGCTTATCTACATACATAACACTAAAAAGTAACACATATAGTTAAATGACTAAAGAGCGTATAGAATCAAATTTAATGAGTTAAAAGGTAAAACTGCATGAAATTATTAGGAGGAAAACTGCACCAATACCGTAATAAAACATGGAAATAATATCCGACTCCGCATACTTACTATGTCGTAGCCCATGCGCAGAGAGTAGCGTACTTAGTTTCCAAAATATCTCGAAGTGACAGAAAAAAACACCAACAAAAAACCGTTCCCTATCTGTTTCAAAGGAATCGCCACATTGCCGGGTATTATTAGGTTTGCTTTTTCACGTGTCATTTTACTTCTTCATCGTTACCATGTTGTGTTTAGTATGTGTAACTAAAGTCGGTTTCAAGTTAAAACCTGTTAAATCTAGCTATTTTGGCATTTGCTTGTTTCAATGTTTGTAAACATTTTTTTGTGTTACCTTAACTCAACGTTTTCAAGCATTAAAAGTCTTATATATCTTAAGCGTTTTTAAAAAGGTAAACTGAAGTGACAAGTTACTTAAGCAACTATGTCTGGTTTTAAACAGTTATACTGAATATTTTTTTAAAGTAGTGAATTATTCTCGCCATCACTATTCTCGCAGCAAAACTAATATCGCTGCATTTTCAAAAAGGTTGTTAGCACCGTCTACTGCTAGAATACAGTAAGCACGGTTAGCACCGTCAACCTCTAGAATACAGTAAGCACTGTTGACCTATTTTACTTAACCTCTTAAAGACTGCTTTTCCTGTAATGTTTACTCAGGCTGCATCTGCAATGTCGCACTTAAGTCAGAGTCCTAAGGAGAGGCAGTACATTTTATTGTTTACACTGTCCTGAAGATTAGAAATTTCGTACTGAAGTGCTTTTTATGTTATGTTTTTGTTCTTAATAACAAACTTTTGACAATTCAATGACATTTTCAACTTGCTGACTTTTTATTTAAGAATTATTACTTATTTACTTCTATGTAACCATTGTGGTTGGGTACCACAAAGGCCAAAAACCAGAAAGGCCGTAGACCAAAAAGGCCGTTGACCAAAAAGGCCTTACCAAAAAGGCCGCACACCTAAAAGGGCGCAAGTTTCATGCAGTATAAGATTATAAATATGCGTTTGATGCTAGATAGTTTAGGAAGCCATAGCACACCTATCACACCACGCACAGTCTACTATTACAAACACAAACAAGTCCAGTAAATAAGTCCAAATGAAAAATAACCTTTTTAACTAAATACATGTGAACAAGAAGTGTAACTGCGAAAAAGTGGGGGATAGGGTTGTCAAACATTCCATTTATACTAAACCTACCTTGTTCATTTACTCGATTATCACTTTTTCAGCTATGACCTGCATAATTTTACATGTGAACAAACAAATAATTATCTATACTTAACATTAAAGGGACTGAGGTCTTTAATCAATTCTAATTAGTAATAATGGTACTGCAATAATATCGTATTGGCTAATTAATTTACCTTTGAACTTGGCTTCAATCAGTGCGAAAAAAAACGAGACAAACTGTTAAAAACAAACTTTCGAATTTAAAATAGACAAAATGAAGTAGGAATGTAATAATTTAATAATTAACAGCTTAAAGTTAATGTTATAACACAATTATGTTATAAATTACTTCAATTTAATCATATCTATAAGTGTTCAAAGTTTAACTGCATAAATTAATATTATTTCAAAACAGGTCTCCTTTCCAGTGACTATTATAATCATTTACTGTATTAAGATTTATAACATATTAGATTTACCATCTCCTTTTATATATAAGCCTTTAAAGCTTGCGGCCTTTTAGGTTTGCGGCTTTTTTGGTGTGGCCTTTTTGGTACGGGCCTTTCTGGTTTGCGGCCTTTTTGGACCAGTACCAACCGTTATTATAATCGAGAAGGATAGTATCCCTTGATTACCTTGAGAATACTGATGATGTCATTTTATCGAATAAGACAACAGTCAACTTTTTTCACACCTTATTGCATGATGAGTGACACTTTTGAACTGATACTATGTTTATTATGAATATGAGATGATACAGTTGGGAGAAACATATTATACTGCCAGGTAAGTCTTTAACTGATATCACATTTTTGAACATATATTGAAGTACCATGAGAATAGGAATGGCCAGGCTACTGCCAAATGTAGGAGAATAAATGTAGAAGAATGTCAAAATTAAATGACGATATGACCTAGTATCACTAGGTTCAACGCCCTTAAGCTTTTTACATAATTTCTTGCAAAGTAAACAATTATGAATTTGTAAATGTCAATATCATCTCAAATAAGACTTATTAATAAAGTACTTTAACTTTTTAAGGATTGTATTTAACATTGTTGTTCAAGATACTGATTGTTTACAAAAAGTAAGCTGCCATTATGTTTTCACAGACACTAGAAACAATGCCTATAATTGGCTGTTCTGTGTTATTATTCAAAACTTGGTAAGTTATAACACTGTATGCATTTACTTTTTTCATAGTTTTGTGAATTCTAATGATTTCTTGAATCCTTTTTTCTAACTAGACCCAAACAGTAGATATGTTTGATTTTAACTCAATCTGCTTAGAAATAGATTTCACTTGAGGTAGGTTTAAACAGGCAACAAAAGGAAAGAAAAAAAAATCAGTCAAATTGAATATATACCGGTTTTGAAAAACAACAATATATAATTATTACATTGCTGATAATATAAAATATTTGTTGTGTCTTGGTAGTCTGTTCTTCAAGTCTTATATTATGTATTTCAAAGGTCAAGGTTGAGTGACTGAAATAGTATACATTAAGATACAGGATTTCTTTTGAATGTTAAATGTAGAAATTAAAAAAAATAAATAAATTAATGGATTCATGAGAAAACACATTTCTTCTCCTGACATTTGACTCGTTGTTGAAAGCTAAGCAACAACATTTTTGTTTATTGCTGTTGTATTTTAGTTTAGTGCTTGTGATGGTTTACATAGATGCTTTGTGACAGGGCACATAATTCACACTTTAACTGGAGAACATTGAAAGTGTCTGAGAAGGCTTAAGCTCTTAAATTGACAAAATCATAGCAAAACAGTATTGTATTAGTTGTTTTACATATGGAATAGGAATATCTAAGTTTTGGAAAACAAAACAAAATTGGTATGTTTAATAGTTTTTATTTAAATTTTACAAATAAATGTTCACCATCCATATTAGGGCTGAGTATTGATCAAAAGGATTGATACGATATTCTTATCTATACATTGTGTTTGATACCCAATATATCATATGATATCTTTATATGTCATTAGGTAGATAAGTTTATGCAACGGGTCATGGTTATTGACACAAGAATAAATGCTATAAAAAGGTTATACAAATTATATTTCATTTTGTTTAAGTAAAAACAGTTTCAGCTTTGCATGTGTGGACTGTGTATGAAGTGTGGACAAGAAATTTAAAATAAACTAGTCAAATTTAAATTGAGCAGCCACGCAAGGGACAACCTATAATTGGCTGCTTAAGACGAGTTTGCTGCTTAAGATAAAATATGACATTATTCATTGTTTGCCAATTACTGTGAGCCTGTATGTTTAGAAATAAGTATGACATGTACTTTTGACAACTCGAAACTAGCAACAAGTAGACAATTAGAAGGTCTTAGGCACCTTGTAATAGTTAAGAAGAATATATTAATTTTTGCCTGAATACTGTGATAAAAATTTGGACAAACAACAACTTTGCTCTGTTAATTAGTAACTGTGGACAAGGTGGGATTGCGGTGGAACACTAATTTGTTCCTGGCCTTTTCAGTCAGTAAGACAAAGTAGCCGGATACAAATGACCAATCAGTATTGAAATTAATGAAAGGCTTGCATTACACAACTTGATTGTAATATCAAAGTGACATGGTAATGCCACAGATAAGTACTGCTTATAAAGATATCTGGTGACTTCTTCACAGGAAGTAACATCAGCAGGGCAGAGACTAGGGCATGGTTGAGATAAGAGCAGCATGGCGCACTGCTCCTTGTGAAAGGGCACTGTAATGCCACAGTGAAAAAGGCTAGGGTGAAGCACTACAGTCCCAAATATCAAGACTCTTAATATAAAGCTTTAGAAATAAATAAAATAAAAAAAGCACCACAGCTGGAAGGACTCTGAAGCTGAACTTGTCCAAATGAAATAATTTAGTGATGCAAGATCTTAAGACATCTGTGTTATTCACAAGAATAAGTAAACAATGACGCCAAACATCGAAAAAAAAGATTTTAAGGCATCACCTGGCTAGCTGGCACATAACATAAATGGACTTCAATTCTCTTCAAGCTAGAAGATTCACTGGACAAGACAGCACCATAGTGTCAAGAGCAGTGCATGATAACTGATTTCATAACAAGCTAGCAGTATACACAGCTTGTAAAAACACCGTCAGTTAAACATGTGCTACTTAACAGTTGCATAATGCTGCTGTATAATAAAGCTGTAACAGTGAGAAAAATACTGTGGTGGTAGGTGTAAATATTATGAAAATGATCATGTAATCAAAATATCACATAAAGTGGTGTCAACTGAAATTAGAAATGTTACACAAATTGGAGTCAATTGGCGTCATTTGTTGTATGAAAATAAGCAGAATCATCTGAACTTAAGTTATAACTGAAGTTATAAGTGCTTTTCAACATTGATGTAACATTATGCAAACAAGTGTACATGAAGCATATATTGTATTGATGTATGCAACATTTGTGGGTCCATGAAGTCAATAGATATTCGAAAGAAATCTTGTTTCAATGTTTTTCTTGCCATATTTTTCAAGTTGCTTATAACTTTTACTTGCATGAAGTATAAATACCTGCTGTTGATATTGTGGCAAGTGGGTTAATGTTTATACTCTGGGTCTAACTGTAAATGTGGATAAATGTCTTCAAGGATTGGCAAATCATAAAATGGTAGATATGTTAATGTTTGAGCATCTATCTTATCTTCAACAGTGTCCTTGAAAGCCTAGCAAGATGAGTCGCAGATCCAGTTATCAAGAAAATGGCAGCACATTGAACTCCAAAGATGTCATGTCAGTTTGCAAAGCAGTTTTTCTCTCAGCTTATGATGATATTGCAGATGTTATAGAATCAAAGAAAAGTCTGTTTTCATGTAAGTACTTATTTATTTAGAAATGTAAAAAACAAACTATTTATATCATAACATAATTGTTTCTTTTTCGTAAGTTGTTTCTTTTTCAAGTATCTCTTAAAAGCCTCAAACTGTAGTTGAAATGACAAAATATTACAATTAATCTAGGTTTGGAGCATAACATCCTTCCAGCAAATCTTGAAGCCATTTAGAAATGGTGTTCTCTTAGCTAGGAGCATATACAGTGCTGCCATCACTGGAATAGCTTGCCACAAACCATTTGATACCTTTCCATATAATACTATTCTACCAGGCCAATTAATGTTGGAAGCACCCGTTTAGATTGGTTGGTAAACTGTAAATATTATACCTCTTTTATCATTTGAGACTTTGGTAAGTTTGGGCTTAAGATACAATGCACTCACTGGCACCCACTTGTGACTCCTTTATCTCATAAGCCTCTGACAGTGTGGATTTGAGTCTTGGTCAGAGTGAACACTTTCTTGTGTGGGAACATTCTTTTATATAACCTACTTTGCACCTGTGGTTTAATCTGGATATCTAGTCTGGCACTCACTCTAACTATAACAGCTGGACATAACTATAATGACCAGAATTGTGTTGCTGTAATGTATTTATATAAAAAAAAACGAACCCAAAGCCTCTTGTGACTAAGAGCTTACACTTCTTTCTCCAGTCAATACTAGCATGATGTTAATAAAAATATTAGTTATTTAATATTGCTTCATAAAGTAAACAAATTGAAAGCATGAGAACGTTTTATTGTTACTTATTTTTATTGTTTCTTATCTGACAGTATTGCAACAAACAGGACGAAATCCTTCCAAGTCTAGGATGAATGATTATTGGCCCTCACATATGGGTAAGTGTTTCTGTATCCATAACTACAGCTCCATCTTCTTTGCTTGAATGTGCTTAAGATCAGGCTCAGCATCTGTGTCCAAGGTTATACAGCTTTGAGCTCTAGTCTGAGATCAGGCTCAGGCATCTGTGTCCAAGGTTATACAGCTTTGAGCTCTAGTCTGAGATCTGGATCAGGCATCTGTGTCCAAGATTATACAGCTTTGAGCTCTAGTCTGAGATCTGGCTCAGGCATCTGTGTCCAAGGTTATGTAGCTTTGAGCTCTAGTCTGAGATCAGGTTCAGGCATCTGTGTCCAAGGTTCTACAGCTTTGAGCTCTAGTCTGAGATCAGGCTCATGCATCTGTGTCCAAGGTTCTACAGCTTTGAGCTCTAGTCTGAGATCAGGCTCAGGCATCTGTGTCCAAGGTTATACAGCTTTGAGCTCTAGTCTGAGATCAGGCATCTGTGTCCAAGGTTATACAGCTACGAGCTCTAGTCTGAGATCAGTCTCAATCATTGTGAATCCAAGGTTATACAGCTTTGAGCTTGAGTCTGAGATCATTTTTAAGCCCCTGATTACCTGACATTTTAATGAAATATGAAATCTGGCAAAGTATAAATTGTTGGCCTACTGTACACAAAAGAACATGTCCTTTTTGTTGTTAATACTGCCTGTGAGTTCTCAAGGTAGGAGTGAATAGAAATTTTTATAAGAACAATAGAGGGAGAAGTCATGCACAAACCATTTAATGCTTACTCCTTCCTCTCTGTCACAGAGATGATGCAAACGTCTTCATAGATGTTCTTGTCTTTAATTTATTTTTCTAGAGTCTCGTAGAAGTCTGCCAAATTTGTATATGAAGGCTTATTTTGAAAGAATTCTTTGAGGTGTTCTTCTCTTGAGTAAATAAGCATTCCAGCTAGGGAAACCTTTAAAAATCCTCAGAAAATCATAAATTGAAATCAATGCATACAGTAAAACGATTCAATAAATTTATGATTTTTTTATGTATACAGCTTAAATGTTTGTGCTATTATTTCCTTTTCCAGAACAATTGACCTTTGATGATTTTGTCCAGATCTGTAAGAAAGAACCAGTAACAACAGTAGATGACCTGATGAATGCATTCAGGAAGATAGATCTCAATGGAGATGGATATTTGTCTTTAGATGAGCTCTACAAGATCATGAACAAGGTACTTCTTCCAAATTTTATTTTTTAATTATCTATACATTTGATACACATTTTTGTCAAAAAACCTTATTTCCCTCAAACATGTGCATCATTGTTATGCATTTATTTTGTAGAACAGGGTCAATCCAAAAAACATATAAAATATGAACTCCTTCTTGTTGGAAGCACATAAGTTATGAATTGTCAACATCATTAACAAACTAAATAATATATTTCTTGTAAGAGTTATGTCCCAATACGGTTTGCTTATATATAACAAATAATAACAATAACCTATATAAAATAACAAACTCTCTTACAGTTTTTATTGCCAATAAAGAAATTTTTAACAAAGAAACAACTAAGTAACAACTTTTGTTGCAGGAAAAACTGTAATGATCTTTTATGGTAAAGATTTGTCACAAATCACAGGATTACCCATTACACAATGAATCAATAAGAAACAAGATAATAGAAGTCATTGTGAATTATAAATCATTATATAAAGGGAAATAATTTCAGTATTATTATACCCCATTGCTAAAACAACAACCCCACAGTCCACCTTAATGCACAAAAGTTGCAATATTATGAAATTGATAAGATTATACTTGTGAAGTATATTTACAATTGGGATATTTGTTATGTTAATTGCTCGAGAACTTTTCAATAAATGTTCAAAGTTTTTTTTTTTTTTATCAATTTCAATGATAATTACTGGAATGTAACAACGTAACTCATAAAAGTGTTAAGTTTCTTCTGTCTCATTGACAGCCTCACAAACTGTGCCTGTGCATGTTTTTGATCAGAAGTGTCCTAGATTTTTCATAAAATCCTTGTTTATTTTAAATGTTCTGTGATATGGACTTGAAAAAATCATTAATGTAAAATGAAGAATAATAGGTTTTTATGTTTCACATGTTTTGAAACAATGTTTTTTTTTCTTTTTAAAGAGTCAATGGGTCAAAGTTTAGTCTACCTACAATAACATCAGCATATATTGTCAATACTTACCTCTTGATTTATCAGTATTGTCAATGTTCTCTACAGAGGATCAAAGACAGCTGTTTTTACTTGCCCCATTCCCTTCACAGGGTGACCAAACCATGAGCCGAGATGAGGTACGGAAGTTGATAGATGACGTTGATGACAACAAAGATGGCAAGCTTGATTACAGAGAGGTGAGTGGATCAGGGGTCCATTTTGTCCATTTCAACTTTTTGTTATTTAAGGGATGTTTTACTAGCCTATCAAATTGTATTAACTTGCTTTTGGGCATAAATGAAAATGCCTACGGAAAGGGGAAACAACTTGAATTGAAGACTTACATATGTGGACGATGACATTACTAGATTTTAGTCTTCTCTATACTATGACGCTTCACAACTTGGCGGGGTATATGTGCTTCCACAGTGTAAAATAGTTCCATGTATATATATATATTATTACAATTTACTTTTACAATCTACAAGTATTTGAAGTATCAATGTACACACAGAAATCATTATCTTTGTCTGGAATGTTTTATTGTCAGCAATATTTGAAAGTAGCCCATGCCTATTATTCTTTAAACGCTTTTCACACAGGCCGACAATCAGTCTTTTGTTGAAGATTAGTTATTTCTCAGCCTCTTAGATACAAGGTTAATATCCCAGCCAGAATGAAAAGTTAAGGAGTTGTTTCAGCTTTGTTGAGTGTTAATGGTTCTAAAGGGTCATTTTCCTGTCAATTTTATATCTCGTTTACAAAGGAAAAAATATACTTTTCCTTATTAAATATCTAGAAAAAAACACAAATTTTGTACAGAACGTTGCTAACTGATTTATATGTATAGTCATATAAAAAGAAAAAATATTTTATATTGTTGAATGCAGACATCATTTGATAAATTACCAAAAAATATATTGTTGTGTTTTGTATGTATTCAATATACATGTACATGCTATGAATAATTTCTCAGTTAAGAATATTTTTCTTTGGTCACATAGCGTCAACACAATTGTGGTCATTTAAGTGATGTCCACCTTATTTTTGGTGGAGGAAGATCCAAGACGTATGTCTGGGTAGAACCAGCTGCATACCACAGGTCATAGGGGAAGATATATCTAATTGAAATTGTTTTTTCTGAGAAAATGAGATTACCATCTAAATAATCTAATATACTTAGGCATTGTACACTCCATAACAGCTATATACAGGATGGCAACATTGTACAAATTTACTGCATTCTTTAATTTTTTTATCCATCTTCGCATGATCCGGTAAGCTGTCCCATTCAAAATTGACTTCAGACCCAATAATATCTTGACAGGACCCTTTACTATTAAACAGAAATACCAATTTTGAATCAAGTTACCATAGTTTTTGTTCTAATGTTTATTACCTACTGTCTTGTAATCCTAATCACTGTTATTGTCTATTTGATCCAAAGGTTGATTTCATCCAACTTTTTCCAAACATACCATTGCTAATGCCATTTTAATATGAGCCTATTGACTAACACCAATGCCATGATACGCCCTAGAAATGAATGCCTGGCACAAACAGGTCTAAACATGTGCTATATTCACACTTAATGATGTTTAATTTCACAATGATAAAAAAACAAACTCATTATAATTAGAAATATAAAAAGGTAGACGCTGAAAAATTGTGACCTCTGTTTGGAAAATAATTGATTGATGGCAAATGTTTGTGTTTGAATTGAAATCTAGTACAGAAATAATTAAGAAAAAATGACACTACAGTTGAATTCTAAATATTTTTTGCCAAACACAACTTGGAACAATGAGAATATGTCGATATAAACTGGGCCGATCATATAAACTAACTACAGAAAAGTCCCTCTGTTAATGCCATCTTCCGTTTTGACTCATAGTGGTTGTAATAGTAAGTTGGTGTTAAAGGTCGTATCCGACAGTTTGGACCAAATATATTTTCATTTAACATCCTAATAAACTATTGTTACTTGAGCAGATCTGGCAAATTCCTGTTTATTGATGTCCTACACCTGTCTGACAAGTGTACCATACTGCCATAATCGTCATTTCAAACATGTATGTTCTATCTGAGCCATGCTGCACATTTAGCTATTTTTAAACTAAGACAACCACGTGACCTCTTTTATTTTAGCTCATCCACATCATCCTCTGTGACATTGTTGTGTATTTTGGCAGAAAACACAATCATTCTTTTTTTATAGTTTTGAAAAGAATGAACATTTTAAGTTTTGATTACTGAGTTTTTCTGCACCAAAATTGAGATATTCTTCAAAATCGTCAAAGCTTAGACTAAAGTATGGTGTTTTTTCTACAGACAAATACCTCAAACAGAGGTCAGATATTGTTACATATATTAGATACTACCTCGAATAGTTAGTTTGGATAAGCATATGAAACCACCATTATTTATGTTTCAAAGTGTCTGCCTCGTACGTCTTGATGTTAAAAAGGGGTGTAAACAAAAACAAACAAACACGCCTCTTTTTCAAAATTTATGCTATGCCATTTATATTATATATATATAAATATTTTACCACTTTTAAATCATTAACTCTATAAAAATTACTGACGATAATCATTAAATGACAGAGGAATATTTTTTGTAAGAATGCTGAAGCAAGAATGAGCCTGACTTGTTTCAGTTGCAGCTTGTCCTATGCATAATCATTTTTTCTCAAAAAAAAACCAGGAGCTAACTTTCTAATTTCTTTTTTAAATGGCACTAATGACATGCACATTTATGTTCCATACAAACAACCTTTAAACTCATAATTTGATGTAATAATTACTCTAATGCTAGCACCTAATTAATGCTTAAATGACTAAGATCATGATCTCTTGTGACCCAGTGCCCTGGATTGTAAATTAAAAACATGCTGGAGGGCATTATTTTGCCAGTTAGCAGGTACAAAGCACACCATGGATGACTTGTTATTCCGACCAAGAGGGTGGCACTTGAGGTCAGTGATTACATAAGAAATACACAATATGTTTTAGAGGAACAGGTCATTATGCCAGATTAGTGGCGTGCCCATTATTGTGGTTAGGTTTCTTATTGAATAGAGAAACCAAATAGTTTGTACTTATGAAAATTGACCCTAATAGAGACATGGACACTTTATTGGTCATTAGGTGGCATTTTACTGTAATGGTGAAGTGTGGACAAGAAAGTGTCAACATTCCCTCTTATTTATTGGCTTATTTCTCACATATTTCTCATATGTAACTATTACACCAATATAGTTGACAAAGTGCTCTATTCTACTGATATTTTTTGCAACCATCAAATATATTCACTTCAAACTAGAAATACATATGCATTTGTTTACTTCTAACTTGAAATACATATACTTGTTCCCTTCAAACTTGAAATACATATGCACTTGTTCACTTCAAACTTGGAATGCATATGTACTGGTTCACTTTCAAAAGGGAAACCCATTTCAAAAACACTGGTTACCATTTAAGTAAAGTTGACAGAGTGATGCCCCTTTTTAACTTATTATACTATCCAGCATCAAAAAAAAGTAGAGCGAGTTGTATACTCTATATTCTTCTAATCACATTATATGCCTATTAGTCCCAGCTTCAATTTGGACTCATTGTGTACCAAAAATGTGTTATTTTGTACTTTATGTTGAGACAACGTACTTTAGTACAGTTGTACTGAGTGTTATTTCCAGCTCATCCCTGTAAAAAGCTGGCTGTTCTGAATCTACAGTATTTGCCTGATTTTATCAGTCTGGGCTTAGCAGGTTAAGTGTTTATAAACATTTTAACAGGTTCAATCATGGAGGAGAGTGTTTTGTCTTTTGAGAATAAAACAAATAACAAATACTATATTACTGTATGAACCCAAGATAATTATATTTTCACAGAAATTCTGTTATGAGAAGGTATGCTTATTAAATAAGTGCACTGTCAATATTTAATGAGATTCCCAGTTCTTTGTCTACTTTGGCACTATTTATTGCTTAAAGAATCACAAGACATTGTTTAACAAAACAGTCACATTTGGTTATTAGTTTTACCATTTATCCACACATTTTTCAAGTCAAAATTCATTTAGAGGAATAGCATACTTTCTCTTCCTAAGTATTTTATGTTCCTGTGCTTGCACCATTCCCCTTCACAGATTTCATGACATGCCTGTATGTCTGTCCATCCATACCATTTTTGTGTTTCAACAATAACTTTAATATAATAATCAGTCCTTCAATCCAAATTTACCATTTTACAACCATATAGTTAAATTGTAGTGACATTGATTGTTTGTTCTGTTTGCAATATCCTCAAAGTTATATGAAAACCTTTTTTAAGTATTGTACATGGCACCGTACACACTCTGCCATCCAAGCAGATGAACCTTTGTAAGGCATGCCTACACTTAATATTTAAAGGATATATGTTGCATGGGGCTGTTTTCATTGTTATTATTTTTATCATCATCAGCTGAAAAAGCAGCTGCATCATCATCATTATCCTCATCACTTATGCTTGTGTGGTTAGTATATAGCGCTTTGGCTCTAGGTGAAGAAGGTTGCACTGTCAACTAACAGTAATAGTTTAAGATTGTTTTATCAATGTTAACACTATACTGGGTCAAGAAAACAATTAGTTTTTGATAAAACATTAAAATTGACAATTATATGAAATAATATTTATAAAATGCAGATATTATGTAGTAAAGTAGAAAGGTGGAAATTAAAGTTGTACACTGACTTATTAAATAGTAAAGTAGAAAGGTGGAAGTTAAAGTTGTACTATGACTTAAAGTAATTCCTTCTTTTGAAACAATATCTTGTCATATTCCTTAAACTTGTCTAAATAGCAAATAAGGAACAAAATACATATTGTCAAGCATTGTTAGTTGTAGTAAAATGTATTTTGAAACTTTCTTTGATACTCATGAAAATGAATGCAGGCAACGCCCTGGTAACAATTGTTTGACTTCTATGTAAAATGTAAGAAACAAATCTGAATATTGTGAACTGTATATGTTCCCAGTTTACCAACATGATGATGAAAACGGCTGAGGAGTCTGTGAAATTAGCCACCAAAGTGATGCAAAGAAAGGAAAAGAAAAAACAAAGGGAAGAAAGAAGGAAAGGTAGGTCTAACAAGCACAATGGGTAGTTTTATAAACCCCGTTTTCATTGCTTGTGAAGATTAGTTATCCTTGAATCTATGGCCCAGGGCTACAAAATATCTTTGAACATTTATCTATTGCACATAGTGACAGACTAATGCTTAACTGTTATCTATTTCCCCTAATGACAAACTATTTTTGAACCTTAACCAATGAAACATGATAAATTATATTTTAACATTTAACCTTTTCAAATAATGTCAAATTATCTTTGAAACCTTGTCCATTGCCCATGATGAGAAATTATCTGTTAACCCCAATCCACTGCCCATGACAAACTATTTTTGAATCCCTATGCATAACCCATTATTACACATCTGTTAACCCTTATTTATTGCCAATAATTTCTGTGCATCCAGTCAAAAAACATACAAGACTTACATACGCCAGTACATCAGGGCGTCTTGCTTATTCAAATAACAATGAACGTTCAAGTTTTAATTAAGCTTTTATCATGATTAGATTTATTGGCTCTGGTAGCTTAGTCAGTAAGAATTAGGCAATTGGTAAAGCAGACCCCAAAGTTCAGTCACGGGCTGTAACATCCCTTTTATTTTTTCTTCTGAAAACGAGTTATCCTCCTTGCTAAGCTAACCTCATAACAGTTCTCTCCTGTGTGGCTCAGTGCCAAACCAATTTGACTGGGTGTACAAAAATTAAATACGACAATCCTTCCAAATACCAAAGTTAATTATAAAAACTGAAAATCTATGTTTTTTCAGCATTCAGTTATAAAATTTCAATTATTCTGAATTGTAAGACATTTTAGTATTGGCTGGACTCAAACACAACAACAAGAGTTCTTCAAACATTTGTTTAAAACTTGATTAATTCTGACTATTGGGGCTACCAGACAAGTTGTTTAAAATAATGTAAAATGTGACTGTTGTAAACCTGGGTAAGTCTTTTTTGGACCTATAGCTGAGTCATCTAGAATGACTTATGCTGACCCTAGCTAGATAGTTTTTAGTCTTTAAACTTTTGCAATCCAAAATTGTTTGTAATGCTTGTGTTTATGTCAGTTAAAATGTTGGTGTATTTGTCTGTATTTTTTTTATGTTATACCTTTGTGCCAGTTGCTGAGTGTGTTATGCATAGCACCTATTTATAAGTAAAGGTAAAGAAAAAAGCCAAGGTTGTCATTCTTGCTTTTGTTATACTGGTTTAACTGAATGGATCAAGTATGATTTTTTCACTTAATTTTCTGCTAGAATTAAAATTCAGAGTTAAAATGCATTCCAGAATAAATATTTTTTTATTTATTTTTTTCCCCTCATTTTTGAAAAATATTAAAGTTTAATAGTAACCACTAATTTTTCTCATATAAGTTATGTCTTACTTAGGTTCATTTCACCAACTTCCAGTGCTAACTCTTTTCCAACATATTTATTCTAGAATATTTGGTTTTTATAATTTTTCAGCAGCCGCCAAAAGGGCTGAAATTGAAAAAGATACAACTGGTTCTTCTATTTCTCTTAAGGGGTCAAATCAAGGAACGGGATCACAGGCATCTTTAAAAATAGAAAAGAATGAAATGGGGTCAAAGGCATCTCTTAGGGCTTTGGAAAAAGAAATGGGGTCAAGGGCATCACTGAGGGTAATACAGAATGAAATGGGATCAAAGGCTTCACTAAAGGATACAAAGACTGAAATGGGTTCAAAGGCATCACTAAAAGTTACAGAGAAAGAAATGGGGTCGAAGGCCTCACTAAGGGTTACAGAGAATGAAATGGGGTCAAAGGCCTCACTAAGGGTTACAGAGAATGAAATGGGGTCAAAGGCCTCACTAAGGGTTACACAGAATGAACTGGGGTCAAAGGCATCACTAAAGGCTACAGATAAAGAAATGGGGTCAAAGGCCTCAATTTTGGCTGCAGAAAAAGAAATTGGGTCAAAAGTATCAATTAGGGGCACAGAGAAAGAAATGGGATCAAAGGTATCTTTAAAGGTAGCAGGGAATGAAATGGGGTCAAATGCAACTTTAAAGGAAAGTGGAGATGATGGGTCTAAAATAGAGGAAAGTCCATCTAAAGTAGAGGATAATGGTGAACACATAGAAACACAACCAAATTCTACAAATCAAGATGTTGAGACTAGCAAGGGGTCGCAAGTCTCTGTAAAGCATGGAAGAGACAAATTAGGGTCAAAGGCATCTCTTAGGTCTGCGGCACATGATGATGCTGGTATGTTGTTTTTAATGCACCACCCCTTGCTTGAATTGTTTGGTCCAGCATTCTGCAGCTTGTAACCCCAGCCTGCCATCCTTAAGGTAGTGTTAGGTGCAGTAACATCACTCTAAACTCACCATTATCAATAATGACCTTCTTATACACAGATTTATTGTCACCAAGAGCCTTCATTATAAGAATTGGCCTCATTGTCAGAGATAATGAAAACTCCTTGAGTACAGTGGTCAAAATTAGCGCTAGCCCGACAGCAAAATACTAGTAGATTTTCTCGTGGACTAGTAAAAATTCCCATTTTACTAGCCTAATGGGCTTCTAAGATCCTGATTGTTAAAAGATATTTGTACTTTCATTCTTAATTGTAAACTTTTGAGCTGCTTTTTTCATTCGGCAAGCTGTCGCTTGTATCATAAACATGTTAACTGCACTTAACTAATATGCTTACTGTGCAGGAACCACACTGTATTCTGGTTCCCGCATGGCGCATTGTGTTCTATACCAAAGTAAAATCAGCTGGGCCAAAGAACAAAATGGCAGAGAAAATTAAACTGAAACATATTTCTGGTGTAAAATCTGGGGAAAAAACATGAAGTTACCAGGCGATTGATACTTAATAGGTGATTTTTCCATATTTATCTTAGTTTTTTTGGCTTACTTGTAAAATTAAAACAGAATTTAATTCAGGCTAAAGAATTTTCTTTCCGGCTAGTGAAAATTGCTTAGTTACTAGCCTGACTTGCTTGTAAATGCTATGAGTACAATCTCAGTTTTCAGCTTAAATCCTAGCCACCTGACTGGTTAAAGAAACATGCCTTATTAATATTGTACCAAAAACTTAACACATTTTTGGGAATTTTGTTGGGGTTTCAGACTGTGCTCAGGGAAGTTTTGTACTCAGGAATTGTAGAATTTCAGTGAACAGGCCCTTGTGTCAAAAAAGTGTTTAACATTTGAATGCCTATCTAGTTGCTCACTGAATATTTCTTGTTCTACATGAAAAAAAGGAATCGAATGCTGATTGTTTAAAACACTTGCTTACATGTAAAAGTGAGGGCAGTCACCTCAATTTCATGCTATTTTGTGTAAAAATGGCAAGGTTGCTTTCATTTCAATTAGGCAAGGTAACATATGTTTTTAAGTGGCAAGGCTGTCACATTTATTGAAAAAGGTCATGGCTACAGTTGCTTAAAAACTTCTCTTTTATGTAAGGTAGGAAAATTACAGTTAATTTCACATGTCAAGGTAACTTTCATGTTAAACTGGCAAGGCAGTGCAGTAATTTCATGCAATTTAGTTCTTTTTTATGGTTACTTTCATGTTAAAGTGTCACAATAACTTTTAATTAATAGTATAAAGGTTACTTTCAGGTTGATATATAAAGGTTACTCCCATGTAATAGCAAAAGGGTTACACTCAGGTTAAAAAGTCATGATAAGATTTATACAGAAGTGTCAAGGTTACTCTAATGTAGATTTTCAAGGCATTAATTGTCATGTAAACTTGTCAAGACAATCACTACAATGTTTAAGTGGCAATGAAGTCACAATAATGTCAAATTCAGTAAAAAAAAATCATGTGAAAAGGTACAAGTATGTGTACTTTGGCATAAAGGCTTTCTATTTGACATTGTCACATTGTCAGGGTTTCTTTCATGTAAAGTATTAATGTAGTCTTTTTTAATGTGCAAGTTTCAATACAATGGTCTTCATGTAAAAATTTCAAGATCTCCATGATCATGTGTCAGGGCAATCACAGACATGTAAAAGTTTCAAGATCTCCATGATCATATGTCAGGGCAATCACAGACATGTAAAAGTTTCAAGATCTACATGATCATATGTCAGGGCAATCACAGACATGTAAAAGTTTCAAGATCTCCATGATCATATGTAAGGGCAATCATAGACATGTAAAAGTTTCAAGATTTCCATGGTCATATGTCAGGGCAATCACAGACATGTAAAAATTTCTAGATCTCCAGGAACATGTGTCAGGGCAATCACAGACATGTAAAAGTTTCAAAATCTCCATGATCATGTGTCAGGGCAATCACAGACATGTAAAAGTTTCAAGATCTCCATGATTATATGTCAGGGCAATCACAGACATGTAAAAGTTTCAAGATTTCGATGGTTATATGTCAGGGCAATCACAGACATGTAAAAATTTCAAGATCTCCATGATCATGTGTCAGGGCAATCACAGACTTGTAAAAGTTTCAAGATCTCCATGATCATGTGTCAGGGCAATCACAGACATGTAAAAGTTTCAAGATCTCCATGATCATATGTCAGGGCAATCACAGACATGTAAAAGTGTACAGTTTTTGATAATTTATTGTAATCATGTCAAGAAAGTTTCTGTCGAGATAGCAATCAGTACTTTTTTTGTAAAAAATGTCAAAGCAGTCAGTGTCATGTTAAAGTGTCAAGGCTGTCAGTTACATGTAAAAATTTGAATTTGAGAAAAATATTTATAAAAAATTGCAAACTCAAAATGAGTGTGTTTTCAGTATTCTTTGAAGTGACATCATACCCATGCACCCCTACCTTGTGTGAACTTCACTGTATATTAATGTTGTCAAAGAGTGAGTTTTTATAAATTGCATCATCATGTGATCGAAAAATATTTCATCAGATTCTATTTTATTCTTTCAGTAAGTAGCCATTATGAAATTTTTTTCAATCAATATAATTTCCACTGTTACCTATGTAAGAGTTTTCAATGTTAAAAAAGAGGTGACTATATTTTCTTTTACGGTTTAAAAAAAGACCATTTAAACTCTAATGCAGAAAACATAACAAAAATTGTTATTGTACATAGGAGCATTATTATGGTTTGTCAGTTATGAAATGTGTTGCCAGTAAGCTTATTGTAGTTTGCTTTTGCTTGATATATTCTATACACACCATTATCATGATTGCATTGAAATTACTTGAGTATATGTAAAGATTTATTTTACATGTTATTTTTTCATTAATATTTTTTTTATTTTTTTATTATTTTTTTTTGGTAAAGTTGACAATGCTTCAACAAAATCAATGTAAATGTCAACATATTTTATTGACAAAATTAAATACATTTTTTCTCAACAATTTTCACCACAGCATCATGTACATTTCATTTAAGTGAGTTCTCCTTTTTGTCCCTGCAAATTAATTTATATAAATAGGTTTGGAAAACAATTTTTTATATTTTTTTTAAATAATAAAAGTAAAAGATTACAACCCTAGTATTCTCCACCACCCAAGTAAGGTGTGCATAATACATGAGAACGCACAATACACGATATGTAATTGATGATGACAGGTTTTTTTTCCAAATAAATTTTCTGTTTGTGTGATGTTTGTCAGTATACACTTTTCTTTGTTGATGTGTTCTGTCTGCCTTTTTGTCTGTTTGTCCATCTGTCCTTCATGTTGGCAGGTGCATGACAATGTTTCTCTGCTTAAAGCCATTGCTTTATATTTATTTGGAAACTATATCAACAGTGTGTTCAAACATTTCTTTAACCATGTACATGTATCATGCCAATAATTACAACAATTGGTAAGATGTGTTTGCTGTATTTGCATTTATATATTTTTTTTCTTGGCATTTGTATGTCTTATTTTGGAAATTGGTGTTAGTAACATTGATATCTTAATTTTTTATGCTCATTTTATAGTAACTTTTAAGAAGCAAATGATTAAAATTATTTTAATATATATTCAATTTTCTTATACATGTTTCATAAAAAAGCATGTTCAAGAGTAAATTCATTAATTTATATATAAGCTCCAACTTTTAAAGTAGACAGATCATAATTACCAGTATGTAAAGACCATAATTATTTAACGAGAATTTGTACTTTTTGTTAACTAAGGGAAATTACTTTAAGTATTCAACTTGTATTATGTTATCTCCCTTGGTGGAAGGTACTCATACTGTATATAATTATTGTTGTAAACAGTGTGTTCTGGATTTTGGCATTTACAATAAAGGATTTCTTTCATTTTTGAAAAATATGTTTTCCATTAACAAATTAAAAGTTTCTTTTTTATAAATACAAAGTTATATAGTAACATATTTTACATTTATTTTATACTTTTATAAGTAAATAATTGTTGTTTTTTACAAATTCATAGGATTAAGTATTATAGTATTAATATGGAACTGTACTTAAAATAACTTTCTTTCAAAGTATAGTATAAAGGCAGCAACATAAATTGTTAAAATGTTGTTGTTTTTTAAAAATAATTTTGATATCAATTTTATATTTCAGGTAATAAATCTGTCTGTTTACTTTGAATGTCATCAAAGTCATTGTTAAAAGTTCAATGCTTAACAAGGTATCACTGTGACTTTGTTTTGAAAATGTTTTTTTCTTGTAGATGGATTTCAAAAAGTAGCAGAAATCTATTATACATGAATATGCAGCTATAATGTTCTCACCTCCCAGTTATGGTATATTATTCCTTTACTGACCATGGATCAAATCTTCCAGTGTAATGAAACATTAATCTTTTTGATGAACTGGTATAGTGAAAATTGCTAGCTTGTAGTTTTTATAGTGTAAGTGCAAAAGACAAAAACATGAGAACATGAACTAAGTCAAGAATAAGCATAACTCACAAACTGTTATAGGTAAACAAGCATCAGAAAAACCTCCAATGAGTGTACAGGAGTCCAGCCCTAAGAAAAGCCTCAGTAGTTCTAACATTTCTGACACTGTGCCCCCAGCACTAGTTGGTAATGCCAAAAAAATGGAGATGCTTGGTGGGACTGAGCCAATCCTAAAAACTGATGCCCGATCAGATGTGCCACCACTAGCCGCAACTCATTCTGGTCGCAGTAAGTGGCATGTGGCTTGATGTGGCATGATGTGAAGGTGCTGATAAAGCAATAATGCTTCAATGTCCTCTGTGGTTTTGGTTGAGACTCACTGTTCATAAATGTAACAAGTCTTTTTATTAACAAAATATTTTAGAATTGATAGTTTCCATGTGATGTCATAGACACTGATAAGACAGTTATAGGCAGCCATCTTTGAAGGCATAATGCAGGCAGAAATCTGGAAACATGTGCTGTATTAAACTCACCACTTCGATTTTATTTTTCAGTCTATTTCACTGACTTTTATATCCAATTTAACAGCTTTTATGAAGTATTTAAAATATCAAAACTATATTTTGATTGTTTAAAAGGTAAAAAAATATAACCAGAAAAGATAAAACTGATACTTTGTGCATTTACCAATTTTAAAAATATTGCACTCTAAAAATATGAATTTTAAGAGCTTTCCAATGGTAAATAGCCTTTAATTGTTGGACCACAAATGAAGAAATTACAATTTACGTTTCTATAAATTCATCTGAAAATCTCTTGAAGTAGCCATCAGAGATGGCTGCCAAGATAAGGGATCTTTCACTGATGTGGAAACTATCTATCAACTTTCTGATCTGATCTTACCTAATCTTGACCTTCTCAGACATTTGACCTCTCACTTTGTGGGTTCAAGTTTTGGTATGGGCTAAGGAATTACTTTGAAGAGATCTTCCAGGTGACCTGAAGATTCTATTCGTACATTTGTCTTTGGTCTTCCTCTACCAAATAGCTGGATGTTGCTGTAATGAACATGATTTTGTCCCTGTGATGTCTTTCTAAGTCTAAAAAAATATGTTAGTAGTTTGTCTTTAAGAAAGATCACACAGATAGTTACAGTCCTGAGGGTGATGTACAGCTATTATTGGTAGAGGCTGTATCCAGCAGAGCTGAGGAGTATGCCCATATGTGTGTCATTATAACTCTTACCTGACACTGGTTTGGACTTTGTGGTAGCTTAAAAGTATGTGGGGTAACCAGACTGGTGTTGTGGTTTGGTATTCTAATTAAGAAAAATAAATTATAAATTGTTTGAACAGTTTCCTGACATTTCTCACACATGTGTTGTCTGTGTGCTTCAACAACAGCAACTAATGTGCATGCATATAACATGGCACAGTATGAATGTGAGAGTTTGGTCTTGGTGTATAAAGTGGTCTGTGTTTTAAAAAAGTTTTAATTGATCATAGCTATTTGCTGTTTTCATTTGATACATTTCAACTGGTCATCATATCACGTATTATAGATGGTTCATAAAATGTCAGTCAAGACAGTTTACATAACCCCTTTTACCTAATCACTGTAATTTTAAATCATTTGGTAAATGGTTGCCTTTTTTTTATATAAAAGAATGCTTTTGATTGTTTGTGTTAGTGTTTGTAAACACTTGCCTTAGATCAAACTGTCAAAACATTTACACATTGCAGAAATGTTTATTGGGTAGAAAGAGTTTTGCACTAATGAGATTCAGTGGTAACTCTATGCCATTTTTGTTTTGTATCAGGAGTGACATCACTCTTAGCTTCATTTAGCAACCTTGTGGTTAACTTGGGAAGAATCTTTATCTCAGTTAAGTTGGTAGTACATATCTGAAGGTATATTGGTGCCCAAGTTCCATCCCAGGTCATGACCTTAAAATATGGCAGCGGTAAAGCTTTCATAATGTCATAATGATTCTATAGGCAGCCAAGATGTCGTCTTATGATCAACAAAAATTAATATGCTTAACCCAATAACAAGGGTGCCTTCAGAGAAGGCACATATGTTTTATATTATATGCTTTACCATGAGTGCATCACCATTAAGCTCATGCACCTACAAATTTCTAGTTACAAACAAAGATTTAAAAAGATTTTTTTTTTCAAGAATGAACAATGGATTGTCACATGGACTTTATGTGATTTTTCCAGACAGTGAGAAGGGTGTGATGTTTAAGCTTGATTTACCTCAAGGTAATAGTGTAAGGAATGGTTCTGTGTGTTGGTTGTTGGGTCACCGGACTATCTTTATAGACTATTCAAAAGTAGCTTAGTTTTAGCAATTGGAAAGTGAAAAAAGTCTTCCCTACAAAAAGTGCTTACAAGCAGACGAAAGAAAAATCCTTAATGCAAATTGAAAGCAATGATTCCACACATCCATATTTATGACTACAAAATATCTAGATATAATTTTAGGTTGCCAAAGTGGAAAGTGGCTTAAACACTTTTTATTTACCCATTATGTAATGATGTGGTTTAAACATATAGTTTAAATTTATGCATCCTTAAAGTAAGCTTGTAAGCACATTGCAACCATAGCTAAGGATATGTAATGGCCCATTGTGTAGCAGAGTGTATGGCATTAGGTAGCAATCTTTACACTTGTTATTCACTTTTAGTGATGAATATCGTACATACTGTGTGTGTTTTAATAGTAATTAATAAAGAAGGCAAATATTAAGTAATACATAAGAAAGAACCCCAAACCTGTTCAAATGTGAAAGAACTCAATAGAAATAGAATAAAAAAATGCATACCTAAGGTATATATTATAAACCCAGCTGTTTGCTATGTGGCAAGAATTTTCAATATTGGCTAATAAGTCCTAGTATAGTCTTTTTTCCTTTGCATTGACAAATGTAGCAGGTTACAGGCAATAATGAACTGATAATATGCAATAAGAATTGAGAGGAGATAGGTGAACCAAATAACTAAGAGTATGCTCTTTAATCTCTTGGCACATAATATTCTGGTAATAATGGTACTTTCATAGTTGTGCATGGATCATGGATCTAGCAGGCAATGGTGTGTGCTTGGCTTGTTTAAAGATTTTTTTTCTCACAATTTTCATATTGTTACAATAGAAAACTTTTAAAATTATATTGACAAATTATTCAATGGAATGATGTTAAATTCACCTGTTGTGCAATATTGTAAAATATCAGTCATACATATACCCAAATTATTGGCAAGACTTTAAGAATTTGCAAGGCCAAACTGGCCAAAACATGACATGACTTTACAGAATTTTTTGAGAAAAATGAAATTTTGTAGCTTCTAATAAAGATTTAATTAATTTGATGTCTTTGTGAAAATACAATAAGCTTTCACAGTCTTAATACAATTTGTCAAATGTAGACATACAGAAATGTAATTTGTTCAGAACACATAAAAACTGACATCATTTTATTGAAGTGTGCATCAGATATACTCAAGATTTCTAAAATTCCAGGTTAGTTGTCTTAATTATCACTAAAACATATTGAGTTTAGTTTATCTTGTTCAAAATATACTCTGTGATTTTTTATTCAACACATTTGACTAAGAATAGGCCTGGCATATTCTGTAAACTGTTTGCTCCTATGTACCAGAGACCCTGGTTTAAACCTCGACCACAGCACACCAATGTCCTTACCAAAAGTACTGGCTAATGTTCGAGCAAATATAAGTTCCATGACTGGTCAGCCTGGTACCAGGATAATGTGGCCTGGTGTGGTATTATACCATGTGTTTATAGCAGGCAATACACAGTAAAGACAGCTTAATACTTTCATCAAGCAGACACTTCTGACATCTCCTGAACTGAAATAACTGAAATACTGTAGGTAAAAAAAAACACAGAAAAAAACCCAAACAAATAAGCATTTTGACATATTTATAAAAAAATTCAAACTTTCATTGTATATCCTTGGAAAGTTTACACTATTGCAGACAAAATTGCATGATGTTTATATTTGTACCCTTTATTAATATCTTAATTATTGAAATTTCGAAGTAAGTTGCTTAAACGAATCATTAACGCTAGAAGGTTAAAATATATAGTCCAGAACTGTGCATTCTTGCTTAATAAATAGGAGGTAGAATGCATGCTTGCCTGCTAATAGCTTCATATTTTTAATAGATGCTATGCTAGAACAGGTAACTTGTAACTACATTGTATAAAAAAAATTAAATAAAATCTGTAATTAAACATTTCATAGAACAAGAACTTAAGCTATTTTTTATCTTTATTATATTTTAAGCATAAAATAAAAAGTAAATAAACCTACATTTAAGACTTATTAAATTACCTATTTTAAGAACATAAACAAGCATATTTAAACAACTTACAGTGAGTCTATAAAGTAAAGGACCAAACAATATTGTTTTAAATATTTGTATATATATTATAATCATACTGCCAATTTGGTAATTATGTTATAGAATATTTCTCTGTTAAATTTTCATAGGTAAGATATTTAGTTTAATTGGAAGCTTAAGTGAACAGAAACATGAATAATAAGCAAAGTCTGTGAAATTCTCCTGATAAAAGCTGAAGGGCCAAACATTTGGGAAAAAAAGGGATTTTTATTTAAAATGTGTGTTGTTCCCATAAGAAACATAGGTCTGTATTTTGTTCTAAGGAAAATGTTTAAGTTATGAAAAATTTAGCATGACTGAGATTAAAACTTTCTGATTGGTAAAGAGTGTCAGCTGCAGAGACTGGCAGTAATGGGCCAAATCATTGACGATAACCTCTATCCTTGTTAAGAATGCTAGTGTTAAAACTAAGCATGTCAAAGCACAGCATAGTAGGTTTCTTCTACGGCTGGTTGACCCTGTTGCAAGGATATATGACTGGACATTGCAGCAGATTAGAAGTCAACTAGTTGACATGAGATGGTGTCATAGTGCCATGGTATCACAATGTGGTATCACACAATGGTATCAGAACATGGTATCACAATATGGTATCTTAAAGTGGTATCATAATATAGGATCCTAGCATGATAACACAAACATGGTATCACACTGTGATATCACAATATGGTATCACAATAAGTATTTTAAAGTGGTATCATATAGGATCCAAGCATGATAACACAAACATGGTTTTACACTGTAGTATCACAACATGGTGTCATACCATGCTATCACAATATGGTATCACAATATGGTATCTTAAAGTGGTATCATAATATAGGATCTTAGCATGATAATACAAACATGGTATCGTGCCATGCTATCACAATATGGTATCACAATATGGTATCTTAAAGTGGTATCATAATATAGGATCCTAGCATGATAACACAAACATGGTTTCACACTGTAGTATCACAACATGGTATCATACCATGCTATCACAATATGGTATCACAATATGGTATCTTAAAGTGGTATCATAATATAGGATCTTAGCATGATAATACAAACATGGTATCGTGCCATGCTATCACAATATGGTATCACAATATGGTATCTTAAAGTGGTATCTTAGTATAGGATCCTAGCATGATAACACAAACATGGTTTCACACTGCAGTATCACAACATTGTATAATACCATGTCATCATGACATGGTATTTTGATATGATATCATGGTCTGGTGTAATGACATGGTATCGTGTATAGTAATATGGTATCATAAGGTGGTATCCCGACATCACATTTCAAGGTGGTATCATGACAGGGTTTCACAAAGTGGTATCACAGTATCATGTAGGGGAAAAATGAAGTAGTATAATATACTGGACCTATAACAGCAATAGGAAGGCAATTGATTCTAGGTAATGGAGTCTTCCAGTTCAGTACATGTACCAGGCTTTGATATTCCAAAGTTGTTTAAGATGGTAGTGGTTTATCTCCTTTGCTTATGCTCAAACTACTATAATGGAAGTTCCACAACCTGTTGGCTTGTGTCAGGAACATGTGACCGGGTGTGGTATCATGTCAGGTGTTCATGGCATGCTTCACACAGTAAAGGCAAACCTATAACTGCTTTAAGTAGACCCCATGTCCAAATAACTGCAATAATATTGATTGCATGGTAGACCCATTACAAACAAAGATAGCATCTTAAAATAACATCATGAAGGGGTAAAATAATGCAGTATGTCTTCATGGTATCATGGTGTGTTAGAAGAACATGATGTAACAAAATTGGTATAATGATATGGCATCCCTACTTGATATGATAAAGTGGTATAATGCTGTGGATCACAACAGGGTATCATAAAATGGTAAAAGAATGTGATATCACAATATGGTGTTATTGAAGTGGTATCATTATGTGATATCACAACATGGTACCATGACATGATATTAGTGTTACAGCTGCTTTAAGGGTTTTCAGATATATTATTGCTTAACGCAGTAAACCATCTTGTTTCTTGAAGACTCTGCACGGTCAGTAAAGGAGGAGTTAGATTATGATGATGACTCTGATATCGTCAGTACTGGTCGACCAACGCCGAGGGTTGAACTTGCTCCTAGCTTGACACCTAGAGTGTCAGCTCGAGACATTAAAGGTTTGTATCTCTTGATTCTCACCACCACAATCCCTAAGACTTGTGTTTGAAAATGAGTTGGACAAATACCCCCTGTTGATCAGTTTTGACATATTGTTTGCCGCATGGAATTTTTGCAGAATTTTTAGAACGTATTCCTTCCAGATGCGTGTGACAGCTTTATCACATTTGTGTTTGATAAAGCAAATGTTAGCACATGGGGCTTTATGTATCTAATGTCAGAGGTGGTGGCAGGATAAAGTTTGTTTTACACGTTCAAAGAGCTCTCAATGGAGTCATATGGTTATGGGTTTAAGCAATGGCTATTACTTGTCTAAGAAAGAAGAACAGGTATATTAGATCATATTCAAACCATGGCTATATTAACCTCTAAGATTGATAGAGGCTTGAAAGATGTCTGTTGTTTTGGTTTAACAGTTTATATATAAACATTGTCAATAGCAGAAAATTTGTGTGAATTTAGCTAACTTTTTCAGGAAAGACACTATTTGGTTTGATATTGGACAGTCTTTGTTCTGAGATTAATTTTGCCATTGAATGAATATGGTTCTACTGCTTAATTTTAATCCCCACTTAAATTTGACATTTGTATAAGAACTGGAAAGATGGGTATGGCTGTTTGACCTCATGAAACTTGGCATGGATACCATTGTTATGCATAACTGCCTGCATGCTTCTGTAAAAAGTTGTGAATTTTGGTATAATTGGTGACCATCTTTACTGACATCAGAGAACAAAGAGGACAACAAAAAAGCAGACAAAGACACCAAAGAGACAGTAACCAAAGACAAGGATGTCAACGACAAAAACAAAGATACCTATAATGGCAAGTCTGGGAAGGAAGCACCTCCTCAGGATGGAAAGGCTGCTGAAATGAAGGAATCAGAAAAGAAGATAGAGAAGGTGTCAGACTCTGGCAGTCATGAACAGAAGGCAACACTAAAAGCGAAGCTGAGTAAGAGTCCTGCAATGATTGAAGTACCTAGAGTGGCTAGTAACATGGTTCAAGGTTCTGCATGGTTAGCTAGTTTGTTTTTGATCTCACAGATTGTTATGTTATTTCCTTAGTAACACAATGTTACTCACTTTTATCAGGTGGTTGGTTAACTGGTTTGTAAATTAACATTGGTGATTCTTTAGTTCTTAATCTACAAATAAGGCTGTCTCGTCATCATGACTTTTAATAATTACATGCAACTCATCTATAAACAAATGTGGCATATCTTGTTCCCGGAAAAGGCTCACATAGGAGTTGTGTCTTGAGCATGTATGTGTGTGTAATGTCTTCTTGAAGAGATTTGTGACTAACAATGCTGTTACTTCAAAACTTGTTGCCCAAAGACTAGTTAAGGCACAAGCGAAGATGACTTATTTACACTTTTTGTTGTATTCTTTTGATCATTGGTCTTCTAGAATAAAGAACTTTAATTATCTCTGCACTCTTTATTCTTAGGAAGTACCATTACAAATAGCAATGAAACATCATAAGTTTCTAAATTTTATGTGTATATTTTATGTATGTGCTTAAAATATATTAATGTGTCTATTAGGTACTGCCTTGCTATGGACAATGCATGACAGCGTGTTTTGTTCTTTTTCAGGAATTACTTTCTTAATTAAGATTTAACATTTTTATTTGACATCCTTGAAATGTTTAGATATTTTTAGAGTTCCAGATTTCATTATGATATGTATACTTTATAGTCAATAATGTTTCATTTTAATCTTTAATTCCTAAAAAAAACACTATTGCAGTTGATTTTAAATAAAAGTTTTAAAATAAGATGGCACTGATTGTGTGATTTTTACAGTGTGTAAATCTACTTATTTTATATCTTAAAATTGTGAAAAATAAAAGTAAAATATATTGATTCAATGTTAAAAATAACTCTAGCTGGGTTAGTTTTAGCAAAATTTCAATGAAAGATAATTTGTTATAGAATTATTGCTGATGCTGATATTGCTTATGTGTATGTAACATTTATGCATGTATGTTTTCATTTGCATGCATTGTTATCTATGCAAACTGTTTTTATGTGTGTGTACCTCTGTATATGTATGTATAAACTATTTATGCATATGTACAATGTCTTTGTATGTGTACAATATTTATGTGTTTCTCTTCCATGTTTATATATGTGTACCATGTTTATGAATTTGTACAGGGTTCATGTATGTGTACAATATTTATGTGTGCCTCTACCATGTTTATGCATGTGTGCAATGTTTATGTGTGTGTACAATGTTTATGAATGTGTACACTATGTTTGTATATGTGTGTCATGTAGATGTTGTGTGTACCATGTTTTTGATTGAATGTCATGGTTATGTTTGGTTCCAGATGAAAGTATATCAGACTCCAGGACATCTCTACGTTCAGGTAGCATTTATTAACCCTTACACAATCCTAAATGCCTAGAAATTAAATTGTACCCTTTGAAGAAGAAACTTTGAAATTATAAAATAACCTTTTTTTTCTGTGCCCTTTTTCAGGAAATTTCATTTTTTAGAGAGATTTGCTTGTTAACATTTTATATAAGTTTGCACCCGAGTTATGATTAAGAGTGTATAAAGTCTTTATTTGCTTCAAAGTGTCAACTTCAAAAGGTCATAGTTTGAAATTGAAGCACTTCACAGCACTGAGTGATTGTCACTTTCTGGAGCTTCTGTTATCTGATAGACAGTAGGCCTAGGGTGTTAAAAGTGTATAAGTCAACTTCTTGTACATTGATCTCCTTCTTGCACACTTTGCATAGATTTCTTCTGACATATTTTTATGAATACAAGAAAGAAGTAGTAGTACTAATGCGGGTTCCATATTGATTTGAGTTTGATTTTACATGGTATGACCAATAATGAAATTTCTTTCCTGACAACACAATAAGAGATATTTAACCAGTGGCCAGCTTTTATATGTTGAGGAAACATTTGATAAGTTTTTGTTAAACTCCTGCAGGTCAGCTGGAAGACCTACTCTGCAGTCAAGGAAACAGCCTTTCAGTGTTGAAATTAAATTTTGTTTGTACTGTATATAGCGCTGATAATATTATGTAGTAGTTTTATAAACTGTATACTAATTATAAAAAACACACAAGAATTTGCTATTTAAATGTGCTGGTTGTGCTGTGAATAGACTTTCATAATCTTGCACAATGTCACTGATTTGAAATTGTTTTTACTGTTCACTGTTTTTGTGTTTAAAATCACTATGTTTTAGAGTTTGAAATCTTTACATTTGGTGTTTGAAATTACTGTGTTTAGAGTTTGAAATCTCCACATTTGCATTTTTAAAAAATTGTGGTTAGAGCTTTTAATTACTGCCTCTGGTAATCAAGTCACTAGGTTAAATGTTTAAAATCAACCTTTTATTTTGCACTTGCCTCTGATTGCCGGTTATATTGTTACACTAAATGCTGTTAATAAGCATCAGAAGTTATCTGATGTGCAATGTAGATTTATTTTTAGGAGTTGTCAGATCGTTTTATTACAGTTATAATATATATTAATAAAAGTTTTCTAGTAAATAATGGCTAATGGTATTTATATTCATATTATGTGCAAATGATACAGTTTTAATTTTTCAGTGTAATTTTACTTATATGTATTGTGTATTAAGGTCAGAGACATATGGTAGAATAATATATGTCAGTATAATGTTTCCATGTCCTGGCTCAGAAATAGAGTTATTCTTCATTCTTATTTTTTGTGTCTACCTGTATGTAAATGTGTGCAAGCGTGTGAAGTTTTACAACCATGAGTCCTGTCTACACAAAACTCGTATTTTCATTGTGTTATTATTGTGTTATCATCATGTTATAATTGTGTTATCAAGGAGCAACAACTCATAATTGAAAATATTTGAAAATTCTTTCATTGACCATGTAATATGAATATTTCATAAATATGTGTTTGCATAAAATCAGCAATGATTTACATGTGCTTTTTCTTACCACAAAGGGCCTGCTAGAGTGCTATTTATATGACGGCTGTACCAGAAGACTTTCCTCATAATACAGAAGTCTTTGTAATTACCAGATGATAACATGCATGGATAAATTACTTTTTATATTCTACTTTTAGGTTTGTAATATAGGACCATTTGTCAGCTAGCAGTATACATATAAATGTTTCCTTGGCAACCACTTGTCATGGGGCCAACAAGTTGTGAAAATAAAGCGTGTTCATATAAAATACTTAATTGAATAGTTATGAATAATAAAATATACACCAAATAGCATCTGTCTTAAACTATACATTATGATGTTATTCCTTGTAGAAAACAGTAGAAACACTTGTCAAGTGAGATTTTGCATCTGTGTTTCTGAATTTCTGTTGGAAAAAAAATGTAGTCAAAAGAAGTGCCTGAAAAACGTCAAAATTTACTCATCTTTGTGTCCCATCCTAATGTCTAGACAAATCGTCATTGTAATGCAAGTAGGCCTCTAGTACCAGATAAAGTTAATTATTTTGTATATTTGTACCATTGACATGGAGTCTATATCTGACATTGTTGTGTTTCCAGATGATGTTCCTCGCCCCTCTCCGCGAGCTAGAGCCAGCAAGACCAAGTCACCATCCACACGAAGCAGGGACAAACTGCTGGATCCAAGTGAACTCAAGGTTGGACATTTCATAGCTCAGTCTTTAGGTTCTTGCTATGTTTATTTTATAATCATTTAAAAATGTTTTCATTTTTTTTTTTTTTTAGGGGAGATTTTGACAACTTCCATTATTCTTTACACATTGGCCTTGTAGTACAGTAGGTAGAGTCCTTGACTGCAGTTGCAGAAGAATCCATATTCAATCCCCAATCTCAAAATTCTGGAGTAAAAAATAGATTTACTTAGCACCCTTGCTAATGCTCCGCTTTATGGTTGATTTAAAATGAAATTAAGAGGTGTCTGCAGCATTTGAAGCTATTGTATCTGTTCTGATCCCTTAGCCTGCATCATCTGTTAAGTGGTAACATCAGTTTGCTTAAGAATGCTCTGGCGGCCACATTTATGGCCCAGTCATCACCAAACTTAGTCAGAATGTTTGCATGAAACCTTGAAGGAGATATTAACAGCATACTGAAGGCCAGGGTCCTCTGAAGAGCCTTTTATTTTGGCCATACAGGCTCATTGTTTGTCTGTTCAAATCTTAATAAGATCAGAACCACATGGTGTGGAATTAACTCTAGGTCAGGGTAAAAAATTCCATCAAAAAAATCTTCCAGCTGACCTGCAGTGCACCTACGGTTCTACCCAAATGTTTGTTAGGGGATATTCCTTTGCCAAAAAAAAGCTACTTGTTGTCAGTATGAACATATTGGTGTTAGTGCTTTGATATATCAGTCTTACAATTATCAGCTATTCTGTCTATTGTAAAGCTTTGCAATGAAGCGTCATATTAAATATATAATATAAAAATGTAAGTATGTTACCATTTGATACTAAATTTTTACATTGATAAGAAATAGATTTAGGATAACTTAAGTCTACCACTAGGAAATCTGAATGTCAGTAGCAATGTTATACAAAAAAATAAGAATTACCTTACAAATTAAAGAATCTGTTGTGGATAAGCAGGTTTAACTACTAAAGCTGGTCCATGTACAACAACAAAATATATACTTGTATTCTGAAATGATGTTTTCATACAAATGCATAGTTTTATAATAATTTTCTTATAAACAGCTAAATGTATAAAGCTATCGGAAATATGCTACTGCTCTTAATTGCCCGTGGCTTATCTGCTTAATTGGAAACAATAATTGTTAATATATATTTTCAATAAGCATTTGGAAAGCATTGATTTAGTTGTTGAGTTGTTGCTGTAATTTCTTTTGTTAGGTAGTTCTATGTTTATAGTCCATGAAATGTTGTATGAATGGTCTGGTAGACTATCAGAAGGACTAAACAGGATCTGGTAACACAATCAGTAGAGAGTTGGAGGCCCCTAGTTTGATTATGGACCTTGTCATTGAAAATGGTTGTGGTAAAGCTCTCTTGCTGACTCTCAAGCAAATATAAGGGTATATTGGGTACTTCCATGACTGGTTGGTCTGGTGTCAGGATAATGTGACTGGCTGTGGTATCATGCCAGGTGTTCATCCGATTCAAGTGGATTACCATGTCAAAATAACTGAAATATTTTTGATGGGACAGAAGGACTGGTTATGTGTTTAGCTAACCGGTGCTTCGGACCACAGCAAAAATAAGTAAATAAGTTAGTATCTACCACTGCAAGCAACTTTCTATATAATTTGTGTAAACATGAATATGGTGTAATCCTTCTTTTGTGTTGATTGCAGGACTGGCAGCACTACACCAGTAAAGGTTGCTTCTTCTATGAGGAGGAAGAGATAGTTAGCCATGTGTACAGTCTAAAGTTGAACGAGACAAGCAACGTCTATCTGACAGCCAAGCCCATAGATGAACCAGCTTGTTGTAAGTTCTTCAGGAAATGCTGTAAACTTGTTTGCTAAAAGTAAATGACAGTCAGTGGCACCTGCTACAAAATTCAGATTCATAAATTGAAATAAATATTTTATCATAACAAAGAAAATCAACAAAAAAGTCCTTTAATCTGTCAAGAAAATCTCTGTATCTTTGGATAAGCACGCATATGCCTGAGTGAAATATGAACATGTGTGTGCTCCCTTGTACACTTAAAGTAGTATCTAATAGTTTAAACAGGTTTAAAAAAGGGAAACCAGTTTTGCCTATGTGAAAGGAAAAGATTTCCCAGAAAAACTGTATAGAACATGCAACAATAATAATTTTTTACTTTATAAAAAAATCTCCTGTCTGGTTTCAGTGAAACTACCCTCCACTGAGCCTGTTGACACAGCCCTATTTGTGTTGGATGATAGAGGGAAACTGGTCACCTACACTGAGCTCAGAGATGTCGCTGGGGTAATCCATTCTCTCATAGCCATGTTGTATTCCCTTTAACAATTAGACAGTATTTTGAAATTGTTTATATTGTAAAAATAAATTTGTTTCATCATAATGCTCATGTAATACTACTCAATACATGTATTTTTTATATTTAAAGATAGAAGTTAATGATGATGATTATGATGATGATGATTTTTTTAGTTTTTCTATACCAGTTGACCAACATACTTACCCACTGAGGTAACATAACAAACATGGATTTGAGGTGTTGTTTTATTGTTGACAGATGTTTGCTGTACAGTGTGAGCTAAAAGCTGGGGAGTACCAGGTGGTTCCTTACACAACAGGTTGCAGGTTCAAGCAGCGGCCTGCAGACCAGGACCACCAGAAGGAAGCTAAGCTTGTCAAGAAGGACAAGGATGATAATGTGGTCATCACATCAGCTTTTAGGTGAGGGCCATTTGGACATTTATAGACACACGATTTGAGTAAGGTTATGCTGACAAAAGAGGATTCTATAACAATGCAAAATAAGCAGATACAGGCTGAAATTGAGATGAAATTGTAATGAATCAGATTGTGACAGTCCCAGGGTTGTTGTTTGTGTTTTGTACGTACACTTTACTTACTTTATAATTGTGATAGTAGGTGCAGTAAGTAGTCTTTTGATTAATTGATAGTTCTGTTTTCTTTAATTATTGTCACTACTGCAGGCAAGCTCTAGTGGACATATTTGAGCTGTGTGATCTTGACAAGAATGGCACGTTGAGTCGGGACGAGTTTAATTGGTTCAATCTCCGTACCAGCGGGGAGACATTGGATGAGGATGAATGGGAGGTTGTAGAAGGTGAGTTATATACAACTGTCATCAAAAGTTATCTTGCAGAAATAGGCCCATCTATGGACACTACTACTCAGCAGATGGATTTAAGTCCAAGTTAATTCCCCTTGTGTTATGCTGTCAGTTCATTACATTTACCTCTGTCACATACACTGAGTACTTCAGACCATTTGATCCCATATGACGTCAAGTTTGAATTTGACAATAGACGTTTCAAATCAGCTACATACTAAGCTTGCACTCTAAATTTAGGAAGCAGGTGTGTATTTGAGGAAAGGAATGGAAGAGGATGGTTCATCCCTCAATGCATGGGTCAGAATATTACATTTTATGAGGTCTTCCAACTTACCAACTGTTCAGTATACTTTTATCCAGAATATTTATATTCTTGCAGAAAGAATGACCATCGATGTATTGGTCAATTTATGTGGACAGTTAGTCTTCAGCAGGCAAAGCCCTTTATTAGGCAGCTGTTCTTTAATCTGCCTTGATCTGCTTTGTTTTTGTTACATCACACCAACACAATTATGGTCAAATTGGTGACATCCAGCTATTTATTGGTGAAGGAGGAGCCGAACAATAGTCTGGTTAGAACCACTGGCGCATCACAGGTGAAATACCTCCCCACAGGATAGGCCTCACCCTGACCAAGACTTGAACCAAGGCAGTGAGAGGCTGTTGAGTTACAAGTCAGTCACTGTAAATGGTTGGCCACAGGCATTCCTACATCTGTACATGATACTTAGAGTGATGATGTGCTACATTTGTATTGCTCAGAAACAGGCGCCCTCAAATATCAGTACATGATGCTTTGAGTCAAGTGATTATATGCTACATGTCATTTTAATATTCACCAGGCACTGATCAAATGTTTAAATGTACATGACAGACATAAAAACATGGCAAATCTCTATGCCTGCATAGCTTGATGATGTTCTCTGTTATAGGTGCATATTTATAGAGATTAGTTAAAATTTCTTTTAAAAAAAAGAAAACACTATAAATGTAAACATATCATATAATATCATATAATATAATAGTGTGAAAAAAGCACATGCTTTAAGCAAATCATTTATTATGTGTACAAAGAAAGATTATAGAAAAAAAACATCAACCTATAAGCTTTACTGATCATATGTTGAAACTCTTTCTACAAACTTTAGAAAAATATTAAACAAGCAACAAAATATACATGTAAGAGCAAAGCATAGCAGAGACGAAATTTAAACCCAATCCACACTGGTAAGGGCAGTGAATGGGTTAAAAATGCTTAACATGCTTTGTGCATTATAAATGTTAAATGACAAAATAGCATGTACACAACTGTAACCTTAACTGTTACCAGAACATATATATGTGCATATTTTGTACAGTGATATATATTTCTGCTTTGTGAAAAAAAAAAAGTAAAAAAAAATGTAAATCTTGTACCATGATGCTTATTTCTGATAAATAAGCACTTAATAGTCATATAAAAATGAACTGTTTATCATGTGTGTACAGAGAGGACCCCTCTTGAAAATGGGGAGATAACCAAGGCAGGGTTTATTGCGTTGAACGAGATGGAGGCAGAGGATGTCAAAGGGGATGTGGAAGATCTCTGGATTACACTAAGCAGCATGGGCATGAACAAGGCACTCATTATGGATGAGGTAAGACTTGCAGCCTGTTTGTGAAACATTTACTCAGGTTATTGGCAGACTATTCTTACCTTAATCAAGAGCAAAACTATTCTATCTACAAACAATTGCAATAAAATACATCTATTTAACAAAGGTTAAATAACTCTGTACAACAAATGCAAGAAAACATTGTTTCTTTACACTACATGGTTAAACATATGTTAACTACTGATGAAATGGTAAGACTTTACCATCTGTTAAATACAAAGGTTAGAATAGTCTTCTGTTGTCCCATTAATTTCCACTTTCTTGTCATGAAGCTGAATTCCTTGAACATGTCCAATTGGATTATTCTTTATTTTGTATATACCTACTGTAATAAAGTTTGTCATTTTTCTTTTGTTTGTTTTTTGCTTTTTAGGGAACATTTCAGACTGCAGCATGAATATAAGATCGTATATGATGGAGTATAATATTTACATAGTAAAAATGCATGAGTATTCTGAAATTATAAACCAATTTACTACAAATATGTATTTCATCAAATATAAATATGGAAATGCTTCTCACAGGGGAGATAACTCCTATATGTTTTATTTCAAAATGAAAGAATTGGTTTTCCTTGACTATGTATACATCATCTCTAGTGAATTGTCAGTCATCATCTTCAAATTTCTACTTTTAACACCATCATTTAATGAGGTCTTCTGGATGACCTGCAGCTCTTCAGTGGCTCTACCCAGGTATTTGAATCTGAATCATCTGTCCTTTATTATAGCTGGAACGTGCTATATTACCACTGGTATGTCCAGTTGTTCTAAATATAAAAAAAACAGACAGAAATAATTAATATGTTGCCATAATATTACAGGCATGTCCCTTCCAAGTAAATGTCTACGTTGAGCAGGCAAGAAAGAAGCCTTCATTCCAGGTGACAGGGATTGAAAGTCTGAAGAAGGAGGAGTTTGCTGCAGAGATCTGTCAGAATGTCATTGCCAAGGCTGTAAGTAGCTCATACTGAGGTGGCATGCGATTTTACATTGAATAACTGTTGTCCCATACCTAGTATAACGGTGGTAGAATGTCAACTAAAGGATTTTGTACGTACTTAATTATGTTTTTGTGAATTTTCAATTTGTAGAATGTGCAATAATCTTTTGCTTTTAGGATTGTTGGGGGAAAAAGAACCTCAAAATATGTACCATCGAAAAATTGCGATACAATGAATATCCATTGGACCAGCCAAATCCCATAAGATTATAATATAATTATTAGATATTCTGTTTACACAGTTCAGCCATTATTAAGTTGTATATCAATCTTTGCTAGATATTATGCCTTAAATATGTCATAATTTTTTGCAACTTGTATCAAAAATAATACTTAGCCTGGGGTGATTGATGGGTGAATATTTATTGTAAGATACATGTTCATTACTATATAACAATGTGTGACAAGATATAGGTATGTATAATTGGTTACATGGGGACTTAAGTTGACACACCATTAACTTTCTCTACAAATACAATTTACCCTATTAGAAGAGGAAATCTGAGAATGTTGTGTACATGGATTTAGTAGGTCATTTGGTAAAAATTCTAGAAAATGTTATCAACCCAGTGGCCACACTAATGGTCCAATCTTCACCACAGATGTCTGAAGTAAATAACTCTTAATTACTTGATGCAAGATATGAGCCTACTAAAAGCCTGTGTCCTCAGGTGAGTGATTAAGCGCCATCATGGCCCTCTTGTTTAGATTGTTGGCAGTCTTAAATTCATCATATGGTGTTGTAAGGCATGTTTATGTTTTAAATTGATGTATGTTATTGTTTACAGGGTGACCCAACCAAAATCAAAGGGATGAAGGACCTGTATTTGTACACATACAGAAATGATTTCTGGGCTACTGTAGTAGTTGACAACAAGGTAGGCTACCCTTGAGTGCTTCGACAAACAATGCTTTACTTTTTAAACAGATTCATTTATTTTTTTTAATATTTAAACACAAAGTACAAATTTCACTTCTAAGCTACTGTGATTGTAGACAGTAGGGTTAGTAGTCTTAGTAGACATTCAGACAATACTGCATGTCTAAATGTTTCCATTTATTTGAATGCATTCAAGTTTTGCCATAGTTTCAAGTTGGAGAATTGAAAGTTTATTTGGGGCTAATAAGAAGTTTAATATTAAGCTTTTCCTCAGTAGTTGTTCAGTCAATGTTACAAGGCTGCGTATAATTTCTTCGCACACATTGAAGTTTAATTTGCTTAATTAGTTCAAGTATTGTTTTTTTGAATGTTACATTTTCATTGACACTTTCATTAATGCTAAAAATCACAACTAGTTAACATTCATATTTTTTTTCGCTTTTTTTTATTTAGAGATTTTGTATTTGCCTTTGATGCTAATAGTACACCACATAAACCAGTTCACAAAAGGAAATGTACAAATGTTTGTGATACTGACATAGAGAGGAATTTACATAAGTTTTAAAAAATCTTCAATACACCAATTTACAGTGAACGTGGGTCCCATAATATACACTGGCAGGTGCACAGACGTTGAGTAGACATTGAGTAAACTTAAGCGGCACAGTAATTGGTGTAAAGTCTGAATATACATGGAAGTCACCTTTTTTGTTTATTTTGTCAGAAAAAAATGTACAACCAAAATTAAAATCCACAGCATTTTGTTAATTCACAGACAGTGACAAAAGTATCAGTTAAACCTTAAATACACATTCCTGTCAAAAGAAAAATGCTTTTGGAGTGAGTTACTGAGCTAGCTGTATTTGGAAAAAAAAAATATCAATGGGTTTTATTTTACATTTCACTGAACTATTGATTTTCTTTGAAATTTAATAAACAACTTAACAAAACTAATTGCTGATCGTATATACAAGAAATTCAAGTATATATTGTGTAAGTAATTCATAGATGGTTTCTGCTTCAAGTAGAAATGCTGTAGCTGTATACTTTGATGAACTGGTATGATTAATTGAAAACCAAATGTTCAATTTCTTACTTGCATAAATGTATGTCACTACCTGTATGTCCATTACTGTTTGATTATTTGATAATTAACCAAACACTTTGACATGTATGAACAGAGGCCATATGTTCCATGCAATCTGTATTGCTTATAAAATATTTTGTACAGAAATATTTCTTTAATCAACAAAACTTTCACACTGATAATCAGAGAACTACAAAACTTTTAGGTACATTTTGTGACCCGGAAAGAGTAATGTGCATTGTCACAAGCTTTATTAAGGTGGCCTTGGTTACTGTTATAGAGTGGACATACTGAAATTGGCAGGAGGTGGGAGGAGGGTGCCGTATGACAGGCATACAACTTTGATTGGTTAGGAATAACAGCTGATCCTCTTCATTGCACTTTATCATGGCATTTTTATGACTCAAACCCAAACTGTGTAGTTTAAAATAACAATGTCATGTCATCAAAAGATGTTTACACATGTATGTGTCAAGGTCTTTGCCGACCACTCTTTAAAGGTGGTATCTGACATTTTTCCTTCATCAAATACGTGTAAACTTGGTTTGGAGGAATTGGGGTTTTATTTCTTCAAAAAGTCAAATTTAAGTTGAAGAAAAGATGATTTTGAATACTGTCCAAATGGTAAGACTGTATAAATTGTGAAATAAATCAATCTACATGTCCATTTTTTCCTAAACTATAAATAAGCTAAAAACAGACATCAGCGGTGTACCTGAATGATGATATAAAGTAAGAGGTCACGAGGTTCAGAAATAGCTAACTGTGAAACGTGGCTCAGATAGGGAATACCAATTTGTAATGACGAGTGATCTGTTATGCTTCACTTCTCACATAGATGTTGGACATCAATAATCAGCATTTTGCAAGTGTTTTTTTTTTCATACAAAAATTTATTTGGTTCTTTGAGAGAAAAAAAAATCTGGTTCAAACTGTCAGATTCCACCTTTCAGTACAGGGTGCAAAGATACATTTTTATAAATGATAGTATTTTAGTAAAATAAGCAATAACATTATTTTTTCTTCTATTTCCCTTAAATTTTATTCTTTTCTGTCTTTATAAAATTTTCCCTACAACCTTACTCATTTTCCAAATCAGATCACTTTCAAGTATTCAATTCATCCATACTCTTATTCATATTGTAATAGGGGAACTCTGTTTTCTACCATTTTCTAGTCACGAAGTACAGTGAACCTGAGTGTGGATTGTAGTCGAAGCAGGAATGTTGTCAGTAATCAACCAGAACTGAACCATACACTCGATGTGGACCCCCAGTCGGCAGTTGTGAGTAGTGATTTAAGGCCCATGGCCTCAACCATCCTTATTTATACATTTTTAAAGAAATATTACTTGTATTTTAATTCTTTATTAATTTCGGATAATATTGTAGGTCAAGGTCAGTTAGAGCAGACTGGAAACTGTGGTCATTAGTTGCTGTCTATTTAAATATGTCAAGTAATTTATTGATGTAAATAAATTTAGAAAATAACTAGGAAGTAGTGCATTCTTAGCAAATGTAGCAGGGAGATAACTGGTTGGTGAGTATATCCCTATAGGGTTGGCCACTGTAAGTATTACACAGGTGGTGTTTGTTTCAACCTCTCTCCTTTGTGTGGCAGTTAGTGGTGGGCTCAATTCTTTTCTGTATGTGACTTAAATCTAATCTTAACAACAAAAAGAGGAAAACATATTTCTGGAACTTTCGTTTACTCCAAGAACAGTAAATTTGTTATATAATATTATGCTTCACTTCTTTAAAAAATACCTGAAACTAAATAATAATAACAAAAGTCTAGCTCCTTTCAGAATTTAAATAGTGATTTTAAGTCAAAAGTTTAATCATCCCTTGACAGATGTTTAAGAATTTTTTTTTGCCATTATATAATTCTTTTTGTCTAATAATTCCAGATTTATGGTAAGTTTCTGTAAGACTAAATCCCCAGCCAAGTTTGAAGTTTGCACAGAGGTTAATATTGTGTTTAATATGTATTTGTTAAAGAAGATATATTCCCACATACAGTGATAGAAATTATATAATTATTTTAAGCCATTAAGGACCATGAAAACACTATCAAGCTTTAGTAAAAATAGTACCTATATACCAATAACCCATATTTGCATCTATACAGGTTTATGTCATAATATATAATTAAACGATCAGCTGTGTCTACTAGTACACAGTTAATATTTATATAGTGTTTATTTATATTATGCAACCTATGTTCAGAAATACGAAGTGAGTAGGTGTATAAAACCACCTATTGTTAAAAAAAAGCAGTTCAAAGGGTTACAGTAATTAAATCCACCTATATTCACAAATCCACATTTTAAACTTAACCTATTTACATATACGGGCTGTGTTTGCTGTTACAGGTTGCTCACCATCTGATGCCCCGCAGTGAGCTGTCTGAGTGGTCAATAGCCTGTACAGAGAGTATTCACAAATGATCCACTGTGCCAACCTATTCCAAGCCTACACATCCTCACACAGCCAGCAAGGTCCACAACTGTACCACTCACCTAAGCATATAGTCCTGTTCACCAGTGATTCATTTTTACAGCCCTTGTATTTTATCTAAAGACAGAATCCGTCCATGGCATAGGCTGTACCTTACCATACTACTGTGAATGAATGACTGAAATGATAAAGAAAACTTTTCTCTAACCTTATTTATTGTAAATCATGTTTTATCTTTTGTAAGTTTTCACTTTATTGTAAATTTTTAATTTATTTCAAACCAATTAGCAATTTTATATTATTATGTGAGCGTAGTCTGCTTTGTGAAAGCAACCTGCTGAGATCATTCCTCCAAATTTAGAAATGTTATGCATTGCTCATTTAATCATGTCAATCAGCGTATAGCTGTTTAATAAGGAAACTGTTCTATTGCTGAAAATCTCTTACGCAGCACCAGTTGAATGAATTGTTTTTTTTTCTTAGAGACATTACTTTTATCGTGATATTTAGACAAGTAAGCACTTTTTTTTGTATTTGCTTGTTTTTCTTTTTTTTATTTCCAAAGTACATGTAGTTTTAGATGATAGTACTGTGTAAATCACCTGCTCATCTACATATTCATAGAATCATGGGGTTATTTTACTGGCACATGTCTTGTTTGTCATTTGTCCTTGTGGCAGCAATTTGTTTATGACGGCATCTTTTTTGTCTGTGATAATGTTTGTTATTGTTTTAGATTAAAGTTGTTGTAAAGCTCATCATTATTTTTATTTTGAAATCGTTGCAAAGAGCACTGTTATTTATAATCAAATTGTTATAAATAGCATCACATTTGTTTACTAAAATCATTGAGAAAAACACCATTTTTCGGAAATTGTTATGAAGAGCAACATTGTTTTAATTGAAAGTATTGTAAAGAGCATCATATTTATACAAAGTATGTTGTAAAAAGCTTCTTATTTATTTAAAGATTATTGTGAAGTGCAACACTGTTATGCTGAAACTGTTGTGAATGTCAACTGTATACTTAATTGTTGTAGAAGCATCATTAGGTATTTCCCATTTTTGAAAAAAAAATAAAGTTATCTCCCTTGTCTATGGATATTTTCAAATACTTAATGTATGAAATATTCTTAACTTTATTTTTAATTAGCTTTTTTTATACTAACGATCTAGCACTCATACTCTTTCTAATCCTATTGAACATGATACAAATGCATGTGAACACTGTTGTCTGAGGCTTTCTCGATAATTAAAAAAGTTAAAATGCCAATGGTTGTCTTGATAATTTGTCCAAGGAGTTCTAGGGTTCTGGTATATCATGCAAATGCAAATATGTGTGTCTCCAAAAGTATAATGGAAGACACCTTCATTTTTTTAGACATCTGAATTTGGTCTATAAGAGGACAATGTCGTAATTACCATAACTGTGACCATAATTGTGACCATAAATTGTGACCATAATTGTAACTATAATTGTAATGACAATGGTGATGATAAAGTGATCATGGTGCCATGTTAATATTTAACAAAACATAAGCAAAGATTGTACTTTTTAATATTCATTATTTTAATATTTTTTCTATGAAATCTTATATTTATGCAGACTTTCTATTTCAAACATTGAATTATAAAGCTATGCCTATTTGTTTTAACAACAGCAGGTCAACACCTAAGGAGTATTGCATATGTTGCACAGTTATTATGATTAAATTATCTGAAGGGTCTATTGCTGTACTTTAAGTAGATGAATAAGCATCCTGTGGTTCTTTTAATTATGAAATATCATTCTAATTAGTTTATTTTAATTGTAGTTATTAGTACAATAAATGTATTTATAAATCTTTCTCTGTTATTTATCAAAGCTAATCTAATGATATAATGATGAATTAAGGGATTTTGTCATGATTACATCTCTTTACATGAACTTGCCTATTATTGAAGAGTAAAATATGGGGTACAAAATGTCCTGTTCAACTAATATATATATCACATATAATATAATAATGACTAATTATAGCAGAAATTGAAGCTCCCTGATACAATGAATATACATTAAGATTCATAAACCGTTTGCTGACTGACTGTTCCAAGGCTAACTGATGTTTTTTTCTTTTTGTCTGTAATATCTCATCTCCATGTTTTTGTCACTTTTACATTAAGTTGTGTTTGCCTTTGTCTAGTCTAATATTCGTCGCAATTCTCATAGGGCCTTTTTCATATTTTCCAATTCATAAGGTATGTCAGCATCAAGCTGCTATAGATGTCACTCCGTTAGAATAACGTTGGATTTTATAAATTCCTTTTGTCAGGTTTTCTTATATTTTGCATCCAGTGATCATATTTTGATGGTTAAAGATCTTGCTGTATCACCATTTTATGATCCAGCTATCACTCCGTTCAGGTTAACACGCGGTGTATGTAGTAAAATCTGAACACAACGATGTCCGGGTTGACGTTAGTTCTTTTGCTTTTAAAACACAAAATTGTCCGGTTAAGGTTAGCTCGTGTGCTATTAAAATTCACAAGTTAAAAATAGGCAACTGAAATGCACCTTTATTTATAAAAATGTTCAATATTTTCTGGAAACTGAATTGACTTTCTCATAGATAAAATGATATAATAGGTGAAAAATACTTTTCAAAATAGCCAGGCTGGTTTTAAAGTTTATTTGAAACGTTGTGACAAAAAGGCGTAGTCATCAAATGAAAAGCAATGTTCTTATAACGCTCACGACTATAATTTTTTTATTTATTTATTTGGCTTTTACGGCACACCGACACTTAATAGGTCATACGGCGCCGAACTCACGACTATAATAAATTTATAAACCATACAGTAACATAAACATAATTCACCCCAAAATTACAAGAGGCCAGATGTATTCACCTTTAGCAAACATTGTTGGTTTGGTGTTTTATATTAACAAAAGTTCCGGCCTTACAGTTTAAACTTAAATATACATAAGTTTATATTTTTTTTCTTTCGCTAAGAAATCCTTGAAGCACTTATATATCACTGCTTTGACGATAACTCTGCTTAGATGATAACTAAGGCGCTAAAATTCCTTGTGACACCAAGTATACAATAGGCATTTGTAATTTCGAAGGAATTTCCCAGGCTAAAATTTGGATAGAGGTCCTTTACTTCACAAGGGATAAGTCGTACAGCAATGTTTATGTTCAGTTATGTTTCAACATCTCCGGCGGTACATTTGATTTTCTTTTGTCGTCAGGTTATTCATTTTATAAACAGAGCAGCACGACAATATGTCATAGAGTCTCTAACTCCTCTTTTTTTAAATTTGTTTCTGGTAACATCGCACGACAGAATTATGTCCATAATGGCGATAGAGTAACTTATTGAATTATTATAGGAAGACCCCCGACATAAGTCTGGGTAGAAACGCATGTGTACCTTAGGTCAGCTGGAAGACTTACCCGAATGGAAGGCGATGAGGAGTTACAAGTCGGCCACTAACCACCTGGCCATAGATTCTCCACTATTTTTTATGGACTCAGTCAAATATAAAATTTATTGTCCATGCTAGATACTATTTAAAGTTATAAAACGTTTCCGAAATATTTTTATTCCGACTTTGCGGAGTCTTCTAACTATACGAGCCATTGTTGAAACCAATACTTTGTGTACGAAGCAGAACTTTTAAGCACTGAATCTGGTGGCATCGACCTTTTGGTCGACATAAAGATTTTTTTTATTCACTAGTTATACCGATACTTTTGAATGAAGGAGAGCTTTTTGGCGTCGAATATTCTATCCAGATATGAGTTAGTCTATTAAAATTGAAACAAACGTCTAGATATATCGACAAAGAATGGCTTAAGTATAGACAAGTGCGGTGAACTTGTACTTGTAAGATTCTACTTAAAAAGCTGTATACTTTTTCACGTCATTAGTCAGCTGGTCGACGTCTTGGAGAGTGGGTGTTAAATTATGCTTAAATATCAAAAAGCATAAATTATACGATCATAAAGACAAAAGTTGTACGTGTATCCTGTTTGTTTGATGCTTTGTCTTTTGCGCAGCAACGTGTAAGATAAAATGTTTTGGGGCGATGGAGCACAGATCTTGATTGTTTAGACAATCTTAATATGTACGTGGTACATAGAAACTCGTTTTAGCATTTTTTTCAAACTTTTTAATGAAAGGCCAAAAATAGTCTGGGGAAGATACAAGCATAAAATGGAAACAAAAACTATTAAAAGAAGCAACATTTTAATAACTTTTAAGTTTTAACCCACATATTGATAAAACGTTGTTGATATATGATTAAACTGCATTATTAAGCTATTGCAACAATTTCATCAATAGATGTGATTATTGATTAATAAGTAAATCAGTTTGTAACGCATCTTTTCAAGGTGAACAAATTAGGAAGAATCATCTGCCAGAAACGAGGCGGTTGAGAGAATTCACGTACACAAATGTAACTGTTGTTAATTTTCTTACAACAGCGGGCCAGTTTGAAAAATATTGAGAGAAAAGTTGGACATTTGGAAATGAACCCTATTTGATAAATGTGGCCACTGATTGTGGGGGAAGATTGTGGAAATTGTAATGCTTAGCATCAATATCCAGCGAGAACGTGGCCGAGGAGCTCGAACTTGGGTTTTGTACAACTACAACAGTGGTGCCGTCAGTGTTCACGAACGCCGCTGTCTGCAGCTGGTCCCAGCCTGGATCATTGGATTCGAGTCTGACCGCCCCGGGTTTCACGAACTTGCTCATGTGACCTATGGAGTAGTACTCGACGTTCCGAGTGTAGGGTCCTCCGTTAGAGGGCACAGTTATCACGCCGCGACAATTGGCGCAGCCACCAACACCGACCTAGGGATAGAAATGTGTTTATCGTTATCGTACCTTTAATAGATAACATTTATTTTTGCTTGTATTTACACATTAAAATTACAATTATATTTATAAATCAGGATATGTAAACCATGCAGTTTAGTATGGCAGTGTGGTAACATTTTCTTTATTGAATACCAACCCAGTACACTCTATTTACAATTCTGACCCACAATCTGTTACGCACAGGGTCTGCTTTTGTAACATTTTCATATTTAAAAGACCATGCTACCGGCACCGGCTGCCTTACAGCAGCTAAGTCATCTCTCTGTAAGTCCTTACGGAGTTTTGATTGGGATAAAATAACCTTCATCTTACAGGTAAGTCTAGCTTGGCTTACAGTTAATGGTGTACCAATAATTAGCCATTTGCTAATGACGCATTAGTCTATCTACATGTATCTATCTAAAGAGAAGTTACAAATTGACCACCTGACTGTGACATTTGTCAGACCAATCTAACTAATTATATCACGTGAAGCGAGAATGGGACATTAAAGATGACAATGATATAGATTACTAAGAGCAACGCAACCATGAACGTCATAAACTTTATGATATTTTTCTATTGTAGACAGAGTATCAACAGTTCTTATTTTAACGCCTCTATTTTAGATCTTGCGATCTGAATCAATGCAGACAATAGGGATGTACACCACCCGCTTGAGATGATGTCCCTTGCTAGCCGAAGTATGTTTACTTTTGATCATAATCAATACACAAATGAAAGAGTAATTTAATACAAATTAATTATGAAAAGCAGGTGCTTTGAAATTAAGACAAAAATATGAAAAACCGTTGTTCAGCTCACTTTTGGTCCGTGGTTCTCGTCCAGGGCAATGTTCCAGAGTAGAACCACCTCGGCCCAGTTACGTGTCTGACCTATGAATATGATACGCGTGTTCCACGTGAGGCTACTGGCAAAGTTCGTGTCCCAGTCACCACCAGAGATCTCAGTGAAGTACATGGCTGTGTGGAATGCAAGTACAATTAAGGTAAATCGTAGGGTTCACTTATATTTACACATACTGTATATCTACTTTACCACAAGAAAAGAACTGATGAAGGGCATTCAATTTTAAAATTAATTGTGCTATCTTTTACACGACCGGTTAGAAAAAAACCTTGCTTTACCCACGTGTTTTTAAGCTGCCAAAAAAATCGGTGTGTAATATACGAGGTGCAAAGTTGAAGAGGTGCGAAACTGAGACACCTACAATCAATGCGCGTTACTTTAGTAAAATTGCTATCATATAGAAAGAAGTGTATGCTTAATAGAATAGTTGCTATTATGTGTTGTAACGTTTTTTTTCCATTGTATAATGTATATTTTAAGACGTGGTGCTGAAGACATGTCTGCTTTCCAAACTTAAACTGCGCTTTGATTGTTTTGGCACTTCAGTTCAGGTCATATAAATAGTGGCTAAATGTAACGCAGGATCAATCCTTCGAGGCTTCAAAGTTCAGCTTTCTCATAACTCTGGACTTAGTCGGTAGCGACACCGCCAAAACACCTAAACACGTCGGTCATAATTACAAAACGACATGTCCGGATACTCCCAAGTATTACGATTTGACTGATAGCAACAATCACTGATTAAAATCATATCCTGAAAACCGCTTCACTATCAGGATCTGACGACGAGTCAATAAAACCTTCCCAACCAATCAGATTGTCGCCTACCTAATCGCAAAAGTGCGCCCATTTACAAAGAAATATAAACATGGACACTCTGCGCAAGACTTATGTCACTGAAGACAGGTACACTGTAAGTGGTATCTCATTTGTTTCAACACCAGTAACATCTTCAGGTCGAAAGTTAACTAACAAGCAGTTGCAGAACACACTTAAACTGAGTGACGAAAAACTAAATGATATGTGGCAATTGTTGCATCGATCGTGGTCATTTTGCGACTCTTACCGAAAGCGTTATGCATTACGCTCTCTGATTGGCTGTTAAAAAATAGTAATCAGGGAAAACTATTCTTGTTTATAGACGGTATTTGCGGACCGTCATCAGATCTTACATCTTGAAAGATCTTACTTTAGTGTGATAGAGCAAAAACAGACCATGGACAAATTTCAAATGCATTTCATAAATGGCGCCGCACTTCAGCTTGGGCGCCAATCATAAATACACAGGGGCATCTGAGATCTAGATTCTAGAGTCGTCGATTTGTAAGTCAACTACGGCCCCCTGCTGTGTAGGATCGAGCTCAGAACGAGGCGAACCCTTTAAGGTGGAGAGCTTTTTTTCTAAGAATATATGACAAAGTCCTATGAGCATTGCAACATATACCAAACTCTGAAAAGGCAAATAACAAAGGTATTTCACATGCAAGCCAAGCGAAAAGTAAGAACAAATTTATGATGAGTCATTTAACGAAAAGAGCAAACCCGACAGTTACCGCCTTGGAACGGTCAGTCGGCAATATGGACCGACTGGGGTGCTTAAACCGGTTTTACAGAGCTCTAACCTCGCACCTCGTGACGAGTTTCTCAAATGCAAGCAATGATCTAAGAAAAAACGACCCATTTGAATACAAAATGTCCAAGCGCTGATATTTTCTATAATAAGTTATTACGAAAGTAGTGACGTCATTGAAAAATAATGTCCGCATAGTGTTTAGAAAAGAATATGGTATTATTTCGATTTGAAAAAATACACAAAATGGTTGACTATAAAACAAATTAACTTTTTGAATCATGAACAAACACTGCGGGCAGAGATGTTGCGAAAGCATTCCACATAGTGCAAACAGAAGTGCTACAACGATCTTTCTTTTTACTGGATCTGGATCATAGACAAGACTGAAATACTAAAAATGCTACAGCACGTACCCTTGTTCGGATGCGAGTTGTGGAAAGATCCGGGAGTATCATGGCGTCCGGCGTACCCGTGCCAGGCCACACCGGTCACGTACTGGCTTGCACCACCTACAACAGCAAGAAGTTAAGAAGTCATGGTCAATGATTATGCTTGGAAGTGTCACTGAGATCAGAGAAGGTTCAGAAATTGCCTCAATATTGCCCCGACACATAAAAGCGCATATACATCAATTCCAGAATAACTGTTCATACGTTGCTGGAAAGCTACCTCAAAACAGATAAACATGACTCTAAAGTCAGGCGGTTAGGAGATTGTTTTACAATTGTCCAGACACAGATAAGCGCGAGCTCACTACGCTCCGGGTCAAGTTGATCGGAAGTTGTCTGCACGTTGTCAGACAGAGATGAGAGTCTAAACAATAAATACAAGAATACAGGATTAAATTATCCGTTTCAACATAAAATTTAAGTTTATTAACGTTTGTCTGAGTGAAAAAAATGTACAAAACATCTGAAACCAAACATGATGAGCCCATGCCGCTTAAGCGCATAGAAATGCGCATGCTTTTATTATTAATTCATTTGCAGGTGGTATCCGGTAGTTTGGACAAGATATTTTTTCTGTCAAATAGCCATAATCAAACAACAACCAAAATTATTGTTCCCTGGTAATATTTTGCAAAATGGCGTTCATTAATGTCAGGACTTCATCTGTGTGAAAAGTAGAACACATCACCACAATTGTCGTTACGAACATTTATTTCCTATTTGAGCCACGCTGCGCATGTAGCTATTTTTAAACAAAGAAATCCGCGTCACCACTTACACGTGTGAACTCGTTTTATCATCCGGGTAGTTCGGTCTGACATCGGTGTATACATTATATTTTAGCAGAAATTCTCATCGTGCTTATTTATAGATTTGGAAAGGATTAAAGTTAAGCGTGAAATCTTCACGATCTGTTCTGTCCAACAATTTAGGTAGTGTTCATAATCGTCTATATTAAGACCAAAGCATGAGAGTTTACAGACATTATGCCCAAGTTTCTCCAAACTGGAGTAATGTTTTGTTAATTGTATATGATATAGACAAACTATCGGATATAACATTTAAGGAGACATTTAGATACCATATTGACTTGATAGCAGCTTTTAAACGAGTGGGATCTAGATTTAATAACAAATATGTTATAAATGCGGTTTTTACATTACTTGCTTCCATAAAATGATTATTTTATAAATCCAGCTTAGCCTTTAAAATGAGATTGAAGACAATCGTATTAGCAGGAATATTTCAATAAATGTTTCTGTTAATGTTAATCCTCCTTCCGCTCGCTTGCAGCTAGCATAAAATAATCCGACAGGCATTTATTATTTGTCTATCAATTACAATCAAATCCGACGTGTAAACGTGTTGGATTGGGCCAAATTTGCAGTTTTAATAGTAAAGCTTTGTTGAACCATAAGCAGGAATAGAGCAAAATAGTTATAACATCTGAATGCAAGCCTATATATGCAATATGTTGTCATACAAATCATTGTACGTGGTGTATTAAGGTAGAATCAACAGCGTCGCGACGATATTCAACTATTTCAGCTGTTTAAGCTCAGCTACCTGGTATTTCTCCGAACTGTGAACTATATACGCCATATGCATGTCAACAATGAACAATACGTTGATTGGCTCAATAGTTATTACGTGAATACATTACACCTATTTGATTAAAAATGGCATAATCGACTTTTATTCAGTATACATATCGCAAACGTTGCTAAACCTGTTTCGTACCTTGTTGCAATATCGAAATGTGGTGATGTTACAAATGTATGTTGTGTAAATAGACACAATGCCTCTATTTATGGCAACGTCAATATTACAATACATCAGCTGCATAGCTTAGTGGTAAAGCATCCGGTTGAGGATCGGAAGGCCGCGGGTTCATTTCCTGCGTCATAAAATGGTAGTAATGCCGTCCTATTTCAGGGTTAGCATTTTGACTGATTAGTCGGTGTTAAGACAATGTGGTGGGCCGGGTTCAGTTCCAGCTGCACCTCATAAATTCCCTAAGAAGTGGTGGCTGTTCACGTAGAAGATAATTTAATAATGTTACTTTGTTGGCTAAACTAGCATGAAAAACATCCCATATAAACAAGTGTGATATTACAACAAAGCATGGTGATTGTGATACCACAATTTATGCACACTGACAAGTTGAAAATCAAATTTTAACAACTCTATCTGTTGAAGTTTTTATTCCTTGGAGTATACTAGTTATGTTTTGTTTTTGAATTACATTGCAGCAATTAATTGTGATCATTATAGCGACGTCCAGCTATTTTGGCGGAGATAGACCTGAAATAAATGCATGGGTAGAACCTCCGGCGCACCACAGGACAACAGGAAGACCTCCTAGATTAACTCCTTCGTCCCGAATGGGACTCGAATCCACGTCGTAAGGGCTAAGCAGACAGGGTAGTTACAAATCGGCTTCTCTATCGCTACATCACGGGCGCGTCCTCAGGATATTAGTAACGACTTAAGACAATGAACCAGGCTTTTAGAATAATGCGTATACATGTTACAAATGCCATCGGTTTTAGAATTAAAATGCATTAAGATAAGCCTTTGTATTCCAAAGAATTAGTAGGGCCATTAGAAGTAATGTGAATGCTCTTTCATAACTAGGAGGCTTATCTTAACCGGTGCGTGCAACTTGCAGACGAGAAATAAGTGACAGTGAAATGAAATTGCTGCAGGCGATTCGACCATCCTTAGTCTCCGCTAATTTGTCTTCTCCACTAATCTGTCTTAATTCTCCCTTAATCTGTCGGCGCAGATACAAACACGCACAAGCATACATGTTATTTTATAAATCGAATTTCACAATGCTTTCCGTATATTGTTATCCCAATATTTAGAACAGGGGTGTGCATACATATCAACAGCTCGTGGCATAGTCTACAAGTGAAAGTCTTCTCGAGAGGTATATATTGTTGTTTTTACGAAGAATTTGTATACAAGTGACAAGTGTACCGAAGCTTAGTTATAAACCAAGTTTTCAAAGCTCCTAACGCATAGCGTTTTTAATGTTTTATTACTTTCATACGCATGGCAATACTTTTTTTCTGATTGATTTTGTGTGATTTTTCGTTCACAAAAATACCGGTTCTTTCTCAACACTTAACTTGTTTGCAAAAATAAACAGACCCATCTACATAAAGAAATATGCCAGAATGGGGAGCAGATTTGAAATAAATGTTGTCAGAATTATTGTGATAATAAAAAATATAATTTTGTAAATATGTAACATTTTTATTTAATTTGATTATATTTTCTTATATTGTTTTATTAAGAACTATTTTAACCTGAATATTCGTAAAATAAAGTGAAACAGAAGAGAAAAACTGACATAGAATCCTCGAACCAGACTTGATCTACGGGTCTTTCGGATCCAACGCATTGCTTCTAACACTGCAACATATGTTCTGCGTGATTTTTATATTGCAATTAACTATTAATATAGCAAATTCCCCAACCCACCTCTAAATTCTGGAAGAAATGAGGTCACTTAAAATGTGAACATTATCGTTTTATGCTTAAAATATTTGTCGAGTAAAAACACGGGTTTAATTATTTGGCAACTTTAAAATGGCACCCATGCATATTGGGAGGTTTCCGAGCACGGTTAACAAACTGTTTAAAGAACTACAATTTCCGGTCGTGGGTTTATCTAAAATATGAAATCTCTAAGTTTTGGAGATTACATTCTAGACATCGAATAAGTGCCAGTTCAATGTTGCCATGTTATACCATCGCTTAGTATCTGTTCCGGATAGGATGGCACATCCCAGTTGTGATCATATACTAGGATCTTGGTGGCGATATTGTTGCTGCGGAACAGCGGACCCACGTGGTCGCGGATGAATACTTTTTGCGTATCTGCGGACATCTTCATCGAAGGGTACTCGTTTGTAGCGTATAATGGCTCGTTCTGCAGTGTCACGGCGTCAATATGAACTCCCTCGGCTGCGTAAGCTTTAATGAACTTGACAAAATAGTTGGCGTAAGTCCTCAGAGACTGGTAGTCTGTTTTCATCTCCCCGCCGTTCAGCTGGTGGTTGGTCTTGAGCCACCGAGGAGCAGACCACGGTGTGGCCATGATCTTAAGGCCCGGGTTGATTGACAGCGCTTCTTTCAGGATAGGAAGAAAGAAAGTTCGATCCTTGTCGATGGAAAAGTGGTCGAGGTTGTAGTCATTGTCAGTGTCGTCGTATGTGTAGGGTGTCACAGCCTGGAAGTCTGATCCGCCCATTGTCATTCTAACGTAGCTCATGCCTGGAGGAGATATAGGGACTAATATTGATAGGTCAGTGGAACATTATTGATTTATAAATAGTTATCCAAGATCATCGGGTTTACTTCATAAACATATGCCCAGCATTTCATGAAACAATCGCTAAACACAATATAGCATGCTTATAACATGTTTGTCTGGTTTACTGCCATTTTGAAATTATCTAAAGAAAGAAAAATAAATGTATAAGCGCTGGCATTGATTTAAAAAATAAAAAAACATCTACTGACATCAAATGAGATCTTCTTAGCATTTCGTTCATATGTATGAGATAATACATATATGCCAAAAAAGAGAAGAAGAAAAAATAAACAAAATAACTCGCCTTCTTTTATTCTGGTAACTTGATTATGCACTTCGACTTACCTAGCTGATCCTGACCATTTCCAAACAGGTCCCTCATGATTTGATGCCTGTGTGGGCTGTTGAATATAACTGAGGCTGCGGCATTGGTGAAGGCAGCGCCAAATCCACGAATTGTCTGTCGTCGTTTGTTCCGGTCTACCCAGACGCTGTAACCTACCGAATTGGCCTGCAGTGTTGCCGGTGACCAGCCGGCATTCAGTTTATTTTGCTGGTCCCCGGTCGTTACATATGCCTTATACTCGTCGGCTGTCCCCAGCAAAAAACTGGTACTCAGCTTTGTCCCGATCACTGTCATAAGGCACACGGCTAGAAAGTGGATGCTGACACCTGAGGCAAACACACAATTAAACATTAGCAGATGTGTAACAAAAAAACTGTTTAATATTATATAAACAGCATATGGCTGCTAGGATGATAGAATATTATTTCAACCAGAGAACTACAATATACTCAATAATTAAATGAAACGTAGGGCAATTACCTTATCGGTAACATTTTTAAATGGTTCATGGCTTAAAATTAAAACTTTAAACTAATTCCTACACACAATTTAGAAGCAATTAATATGAAAGGAGAAGAAAACAAAAACAAAACAAACACTAATAAAGCCAATATAATGGAACCTATGACGTCCTGTTCAGGGATCTAATAATGGAGCATGTGAATTTTCACACATAGCTTATTGTGCATTGCGAAAAGACCAATGTTTAATTTCAAATTTCAACATCATCTACATTATGCTTACAAATAGTTTCATCTGGCGCTTATCACTTCATATTGATTAAAGTCGGGCTAAATTAGAGGCCAATCGCTGTTGTTTTGGTCAGTCTTCTGGCTCTTAAAATAGTGATTTTTCAAAAATCAATATATTTAAACGTCTTACCCCTCAAATGTGTTCCATTTGATGAGAAAACACTTTGGGGAAAGTTTAAACAATATATTTTAATATTTAGAGGTAGCTCAACGACCTTGAAATTCAGAAAAATAGTAAAAAAAAAATAAAAAAAATGTCTATATTTGATATATATGATTTATTTTCAACTGTACATCACTTTTTGTTCAATCAGTTTACAATACTTTAGTCTAAAAGTTTCCACCAAAAGTTTTAGGGCACATTAGTGTTTGTTTCCTGCTATCCGGATATAATCTCCGGTGTTCCTCAAAGACTTGCAGTAGGAACTGCAGTTGAGTTTCATTTTTGGTTAACAGTCCACTATACTCCCGAATCAGAGCAACACCACGCTTAGCTTGATCATATACAACTCTTAGAGACTCCAGTGCTTCTCTTGCTTGTTTGTAATCGTCTCTATCATGCCACGCATCTGGGTCAATATTGAAAAGTCATGCAGAATATCCATCATTTGAAACAGTTGTATAGACTTTGGTGTAACAAAGTCCTGTAGGTTGTTGCCTGGGAGTGATTTAAGATCAACTGATACTTTCTTGGCATGGTCATGTTGTTCATCTTGGTCACCGTCCATCTTTAACGCCTCAATTATACTTCGTTTTGTTGCGGAGCTGACATCACAATAAAAAACACCAGGCCGACAAGTTCTGGAGACAGGTACCATAAGTGGTTGGATAATTTCCGTGCTGTTGCCTTCGAGATGTTTTCATGAATTGATTTGTACTCAAGAGGTTCAATAATTGTGAGTCATTAAAAGTTGCACATACTGCCTGAGGTGATGAGAACCACGCTTTCAAGTAGACACGAACTACAAACGCACACACGTCAAGCAATCCTCATTCTTCTGCAGGGGTAAGCTTGAACTGAGAGTTTACTTCCAGATTTTGAGACTGTATATAACCATGGACATCCAACGTGCATGGTGCATTGCACCTGGTGACAGGGATGACACTCCACGTGCAGGAGCTGAACCAAGAAACACGATCACAAGTTTCAGGAATTCTTTATAGTCGTCCATTGGCAGCTTCTGTTCAATATACGTGCTAGCATAATGTATGGTGCTTTGTCGTATGTCTTCCACAAGACTTGACACATCAGAATTTGCAATGCCTGGTTCATACTTGTTTGTGTCAACAGATGTCCAGTGTTCCTGGAAGCGTTTGAAAAGAGGAACTTCCGACGAAGATGAGCTCCCCATGCACACTTGGAACATTGCTCCTATTATAAGTTCCATAATGTGATGCCTACAAGCCAGCGACAAAAGCTCTTTCCCAAGCTTTTGTTCTCGAAGAACACAGGCACCAGCAAGTCTACCAGTGTTGGAGCTAGTGGTGTCGAAACACATGACTTGAACCCTGTTGCCAATTTCCCAGTCTTCAATTGCCTCAAATACAGCAGCAGCCTGGGCTGCACCAGTCAGTCAGTAGTTGTGAAACATTTTTTCCTGTCACTAACACTAGGAGGCGGTCAACCTTATCCTTTCCAGTCAAATCTTTTATAAGCTTTCCATCACAGTGAACTACAAAAGGAACAAGCCTCTGTCTTTTTTCTCCTTTATTTCTGCAGTTCTCTTTTGTCGGGAGTTCGATCTGTTTCTTCTTATTGTGAATCTGTTAATAGCAAGTTCATAACATTTTGGCCCAAGCTTTTTGCTGTTTCGAAAACCACCATTGTTGCCTTTTTTCATCCAATGTGTCACAGTCTTCTGTTGAGCTGGTATATGTTGTATCAGATCTTGAAGAAATAAGCTCAGCTGTTGAACAACTTGCTTGCTGACTATCTTCCATTTTGTGTCTTCTTGTCGGCATTCCTATTTTTCTTTCTTTGTGTTGCCCTTTTCTCCTTATCAGCTAGCGCTTGATCTATGACCATTGGTCCTCTTCTTCCTTTTTCACGCTGGGCTAGCAAAAAAATCCTCATCTTCTCGTAATACTGATGGACTGGTAAGAGCGTTGGCATGAGCACCATCAAAAAGATCATCAAGCTTGGAAACAAAGTCTGCCTCTTTTGCAAGTTGAGTTGGTGGATCGGTTTCCACTCTTCAAACACTTTCTCAAGCTTAGTTTGACAGTTCTGGTGATCCTTTATTGGAAGTCTATCTTTCAACCAAAACTTTGCTATTTCGGTAATAGTAACTGCTGATGATTGTCTTATTGTTTGTTAGATGCAATGATGGTAGCTTGCTGCCCGTTAAAACGGTTACTGGTTCTACAAGAAGATACAACTTAGTTTTGGATCTTGTTGCCTTTGCCATTGTTTATATCTGAAAGTTATGTACATTACAGATAAAAGTTCTTCATTCTGAATATTTTATTGACACTTAATTGTGTGTATTATTATTATTATTATTATTATTATTATTATTATTGTTATTATTATCATTATTAAAAAATCATTATCAAAATATTGTTATCTGAAACTTTTAATATACTATTTTGTTCAACATTCAAGTTAACTTGCAAAAAAAAGGTTGTTTACAAGACATTTAGAAGTAAATTACATTATACTTGCTTGGTAAGCATCAGCTCAGAATCCACATTCCTTTCCTGATCATTAACAAAGCATCATTGTGCCATAATTTTAAATAATTTTTAATTTGTTCACACTGATAAATGTTTTTATATTTAAAGCTTACTAAAGATAACTCATGTATAATCTTTGCTTTCAGTGCTCTGTTGCTTTTCTGTTATGAGTCACCACTGAAACTGGTGGTGTTCGTAACTTGATCTCTCTCATTCTCTGTTATCAAACCATAATTAAATAATAACAATGTGTGTTATTCAAGTTGTAGGAAATGTCAATTCTGCAAGCAGTTTGCAATATAAACAAAATCTAAACCACTAAAGCTTCACATAATAATATCCTGATTTTTTCAACTAAAAACAAGAAAACCTAAAATTTCAATGTCATTGAGCTACCTCTAAATATTGTTTAATTGTGCTTAAATTTGGCCAGATATGTTTTTTTACATAATGGAACACAATTAGAGGGTAAGAAACTAAAAAATCAAAAGTCGCAAAATAAGGACCACCCTAATACTTATTGTTTTGATTTTTTATCAATTTTATTTTTGGAGAAATTAGTGCTTTTAAGATCTTAACCGGGAAGTCTTCTATTAAAGTTATATTATATAAATACCACACCCAACGGAGTAAGATAGCACATGCAAATAATGACAAGGATTGCCAATGTCGTACGAGGTGTAATCCGAAGTTGACAATACCATAGCGAAGATTGGCAATACGTGCTAATGAAACTCCGTTGGATGGGATATGATTTTTTTTTGTATTCAGTGCTACAGCACTTAATACTTAGCAACCATAATTTTCCAGCCGAACGATTTTTTAGCGAGAAACGTTTACTGCTTCCTGAAAGTGCCTCCGCTACAAAATTAGTGCTGACAAACTTCAGGCTTTCCTCTGTAAGAGTGCATGCTTCACCATATTATCTGATTAGTCTGCTTGCTGTCAGTCATGTTCACTTAAAACAAAAACAAAAACAAAAAACAAAATTAAAAATGATTGTGATCATTTTGCTATATTGTGTAATAAAACGCGCAAGGATATACACCTCCGAAGCGAAAACTTTCCCCTAAGTGGGGTAGGATTGGTGTATTTTAAAAAAAAGACGAGTTCAACGACTGCGATTTGTGAGGCTGAGAACGAAAGGCCATACGTTTGAGCTATGTATGCCGTAGCGGTACAGCAATATAAACCTTGGTAGTATACAATATTGCTCTATCATGAACGTATGAATTATCTTTAAACTAGATATGTGGTTGCGGATTTGTGCAAAACATAAGCTATTTGGTTATGTGAGGTCAACAAATCAATCGGAACTCCTCGGCGTTCAGTGATTAGGTAAAGTAGATTCTCATGCGTTGTCGCGTTGTTCGCAAAACTTGCACATGTTTAAAAATCATTCCCCCAAGCATAACTAATATTTTTAAAACATTGATATAAATAGAACGTTCATAAGTTACATAAATTTGAACTTTACAACAGAAATGTGCATAATTATGGCGCATGCATACACAGACCCTACACTCAACTAATGAACACAGAACAATAACAGAGGAAACATGCATCGGTATATAGTAAACGAAACAACAATACTGTTTTGAAGTTTGTTTTTTATATCTTATAAACAAATGTTTAATTGTGTTCGTTGTGTTCTTTGTACTTTGACTTTAAGATTTTAAGTCTTTTTTTGTTGAATATAAAGCTATCTCTACGAAGGAAATGAAACGTTTACAAAATGACTTATTCCTTTGAACTTATTTAGTATTTAAGAAAATTCTGTATAAAATGCTTAAAAAGACACAATGTGAACCTAGCCTTATAATGTTATTGAGTTTTCTTCTTATAACATGTCTCTTAAGTTTCTAACTAAACCTTTGACATTATTAAACAATCAAAAATAGTAATAACTGGCGTATGATTGGTAAACATATATACAAAATTATATTATAAGGAAAAGTTTAAAGAGATTGTACCCACCCTGTGCACACTAACTATTACGTTATGCTATATCCTATTAACTGCTTGCCGTTCTGTTTATGTTTGAACAGTGTGTGTGACGCTCAACTTGTATGACCTAAATGTTTCCATAAAGGTTTATATACATTGAATGTTATGACAGACAAATCTAATGCCATTTAATTGTACATTTAATTATTAAATTTCTTGCGAACATTGAATATTGCAATGCTTAAAGAAAGCGTGTTAACCCTGTGTTGAACGTTGGATATTCCCTGTCAGGGTTACTTGAAGGGCTATTGATATTTAAAGGAAAAACATGAAATGTGATATAATAAAAACTTTTATTTATCATAACTGACCAAGCCTTTTCAGAAAATGTATTTTCAAGCAAGATTTATCGCCAGACGAAACAAAAGAGTAGCAATTTATAGCTTCAACCTAGAGACAAAACATACAAAACCACTCATCTCATTAACTAAACTTAACAACACATCAATAGTTGTATATATAACTTACAAGGCCAGGCAGGATACCGGGCAGAAATTACAACTTTATGCTATACAATGTAGATCCTGATAAGTATAGTATGTTTTTTGTTATCGTTGGTAACTCTATTAATATTAAGATTTAAAACTTCTTCGAACAAAGAGATTTTTGTGCTCAAAGCAAAAGGTAAAAGGTTTATATAGCCCTTGTGTGTAGAATCGCTGACTTGTGACTTCTCTCGTATTATAGCCTTTCATCGTGAGGGTACGAGTCCCTACTGGGGCGAATACTTTCATATGGGTAGATTTTAGCCGATCTGCGGTGCGCTTTAGTTATACCCAGACGTTTTCTAGGATTTACCTCAGTCAATAATAGATAGACGTTGCTATAATGAGATTGAATATGTCGCTGTGGTGTCTCTAACAATAACAACTAGTCAAAAAACTAGTCACGTCATAAATGGTCATAGACGCACAAAATTGTATTTGCGTGACAACCTTAACTGTTTTATTTAAGGTCCAAGCATGTTTCTTTTTCTGACCAAATCAGTAATAATCGACACGATATATCAAATACGACAAAACACGCCATGGCGCTCTATACGGCACTTCCTCGAAGCGAAGAAATACGTATATGAACAATGAAGATAAACATAATTACTACACGCACAAGTATTAAACACTGAAACCTGGGTACGAAAGTGACGTTGTCGCAGTTTTGCGTAGGTACACATTAAGCACACGATCCGCCCTGTGACAAGTATTTTAATTAATGCGCCACTATCGAGCTAATCAATCTATTGATGGGTAGCGTGTTCATATATCTTATGATCAGAAATACCATAACGTAACATAAATCCCCTAATGTCATTGAAAACAGGTATTTCCTATCTGAGCCACACTGCAGAGATAGCTATATTTAAAGTAAGAAAACCACGTGACAACTTACAGCCAGATATCATTGCGTTATATATGTAGTCATCCAGTTTATCCGCTGTGACGTCGATATCCATTTTTAGCAGAGCTCAGATTCGTGCTTATTTATAGATTTAGAAAGAATAAACCTTGATAGTGCTTATTTTCACGATTTTCCCTGTGTAACAATATAGGTTGTTTTAAAACCGTCATTACTTAGAAATAAATTATGAGTTTGTATAAAAAAAAGATGTTCTAATTCCATAAAACAGAGGCAAGACATTTCTACGTGTATGTGATTTAGGCAAACAGTCGGATACCACCATCAAAGAACAACTATTTAAACTGCGCATATTGATATAATAATATAATACACACTACTTATCCTACATATATATGCATCATTATACGTAGCGAAGAACATAGTTGGTGGGATACTGGAAAGGAAAATGATAATAAAATATGCGATCTTTTAAAATTCAATATCACGTGTAATTAACGATAAGATGCAGATAGGCACAATGATGACATTTCTTACCTTGCATTGTTGCGTACTTTCCTTCTGGCGAACCTACCAGCTAAAGGTCAGTGTGTTGTTTTGGTGTATTTATACAAAGTGATACGTCGTGTCGACACGTCGAAGATAAGGTGGCGGGCAGAATGTAGCTAACACAAACCTGCAGACAGAATACACAGACAAGAGAGCATCCAACCATTAATCTTACCTAACTCAAATACTACTTGCGTAACAAGTTATTGTATAACAGTTTAAGTGTTCTATATATGGCCGGGGTCACGAAAAAGAGCCCTGCTGACTTTTGTTTGGTGAATGTGAGTTTTTTTTTTTATATCAAATTGTTTTCTGAATATATTTTTTTAACATTAGATGATATTTTGTAAACAACTATAATTCGAGCGAAGCCACTAATTGTGAAACAATGACGTTGTTTCGCAGTAACGTGTACGTTGTAACGGCAGAATTGAGTAGTTAGCAATGACAAGGTCTTCTACAATTATAAATTTAAGCACCGCCTTCTTGGAAAATCCAAAAATTCTTACTTTCAATTTGGCCCCCATTGTCTACTAGAATATTTTACAATGGAGCCCCGTTTAGCGTATTGATTTTTCTACCGTCTGAAATTTATACCGCTTCTACGATCCGAATTAATACGGAAAGTGGCGTACCGCAGAGGTAGAATTGTTGACGCCACCAAGGGTCATATGTAGTATCTTATCACTAGCATATTTAAGAAATGCAGAACTCCTCGGTATTATCGCGGTGGTCTTTTGTTTTCTGCAATGTATTTCAAATGCTAACAACGTCAAGAAATACTTTAGGAATGTTTAGCAAAAACAAATACCAGTACAGCAGGCAATTGTCGAAAATATAAATTTTAACACCAAAGATATTTCATTATACTGATCTCTTATTTACAAAACGTATGTAAACTTATTTATGTTTATAATAATTATTAAATACTGTTTATAATTAGTGTACGCCGGTTTGAAGAAAGCCCGTGTTCAGATATATAGCATTTAAACCTACCCAAGACTTTGCCTTGATCGCATAAAATACAATGCTTTACTGTAGGATTTCAAAACAAAACTTAATGCAAAATAGCAACACTTACATTGAAGTCCATTAAATTAACAAATGATTAATGATTCAAATGGTATTTCATAAGTAATTAATCACCCGCTCGATTTGACATGATATACATGTATTTGAACTTCCCAAAAATAAAATATAGAATGTTTTATAAATGAAACATATTGTATGTGTTAAAAGATACCAGGATCACTTGAAAAATTTAAAGGGACTTAGGACCAGTGGAAATAATTTTTAAGTATATTTTCTTGTCTCTTGAAAATATATTATACCTTATTCAAAATATTTTATGCTTATGTTTGGCTATCTACCTTTTTGAGCAGATGATAATACTTTTAAAATCTCTGTTTTCTTCATTTGCCAATCTACTGACACATTAATGCATGAATGGACGCGTGTAAAATAGAATTTAAAGTCAAATGCATATACACATCTATCAATAAATTCCATCAATAAAGTACGGCATTTACAGATATGTCAGTTTTGTTACTATTTTTTTGTTACAAAACTCTGTTTTCTAAAACCTTTGCATTATTGGTCCGTAACATATGATTTTAAAATCAGCATAAGTAGTTCGGCTCTTTTATCTCACAAAACTTTCAATCTCTCAAAATATCCTACGATCTAACAGCCCGGAACGTTGTTACACAACATTAATTCAGATGTACTTTACAAGAAAGAGCACGGATGTGTGACATACCAGGCGTTGTTAAGAGCATGTACTTTAAACAAGAAGATGACTATCATGGCAAATAAAAATCTCTTAAACTGTCGATTCATTACAAAATAGATGAGAGAAACAAACCTAAACTCTAATGGAAACTAGACTGTCTGCTACATCGGTAATAAACCTGCATCGTTAACATCGACATACTCGGTTTCTTTTGTTAATCATAACAACGCCAAACAGCTGCAAATTCTTATTAATGCCTGCTTTCTTTTTTATATTTGCATGCTACGCATTGTTGCAAGCTACACTGGTAGAAATTGGAATGCACGGTTCTTTTGTCTGTCTCTGAGAAAAGGTGTCACAGAACAGCTGCGATTAACCTGTTAGTGTCTGCTACACTATCATCCCCATAGAAATGCGTTCAATCAGAGGCCCTAGTGTGATTTCTAAGATAAGCCGAAAATTGGGAAAATATATTCGCGCCATTTTGGCGACAATTGGTCTGGCATACGTTCCCAGAATAAAACATAACTTTTACCGTTTGCCGTCTCTTCTATCAATTTTAAAATTCCCTTTAAGGGCGCAAATTTTTATCGTTTTTGCGCGGCTGTGCAGGCTTTGTAAATTTGTTTATGGACGCGTGTTTGCAAATTTTGCACAAAAATACGTTTTATTTTGTAACAAGAAAATGCACTTTCGTCGATAAAATAAAATTTGTTGCCATTCGATTTGTATCATTATTTGCTTTAAGACACTAAAACGTCGTGCTGAATATAATTAAATCTAACGCATTCTTAATAATGCCTAGATTATAAATATGAATGTTATCGGACATAAGGAGGCAGTTTTTCATCCCGTTGAGACGCATGTGCGGAAGTATATGACAGCGGCTTGGGCTTGAGCTAATTTGTGGAAGTGAAAACTAATACATGTACTACAATTGCAGTCACGAAATCACATAAGGGTTGCTCTCGCCTTTGTGATTGCAAGCTAGAATGTAAGCTGTCAAAATATCGTCGATAATTGAACAAATAAGCACTACTTCAACGGCTAATTACGGTATTTCGTGTTTTACGAAAGTATGAGACATTTTGTACTAACAATGCTAATAAACTAATAAGCAATCAAACTAATTAGTGTTTTTCGGAAGTTGTATTCACTGTTTAGTAAAAATCGTTTCCTTTTTATTATCGTTTTATTTGTCCCATAGCTCAGTACTCTACTGAAGAAGATCTTACCTTACATACAACAGCCTTCGATGTGTGTTTAAATATCTAAAATATACTCTAATATGTACAATTCATAAAGTTTGTTTGCATTACTTATCCTTATCAAGACACTTACGACCCCCACCCACTCTCCCCTAAGTTGCTTCCGAACAGAACTGATTGATACGGACATTGCAACTGACCATAGAGGGATTTATTATAAAAAGGGACATTACGACATTCAGCATCAAGAAGTCGATTGCAATGTCCGTTCCAATTAGCATAAACGGCCGCTTTAAAAGTTAGCAAAGTTGTTAAGCGTGCAAAAACACCAGTTCTTGCAAAACAATATGATCAGAAAAATAATTTAAAAACAAAAACAAAAAATGTTTAAGGCGCAATAAATGAACAACACAATACCGACTGGCATCTGCCTATGTGCAACTTTAATTCGGATTAACTGATAAGAACTGGTAGAAACCTTTCAAAGTCATAAATATAGGTTATGTTGAAAGCTGTAACTAAACATTGTGCCAGTCATGATGTATAAGCAAATTGCATCAACACTGAGAAACACAGTATCGCTGGCGGATATGGTAGAATGATTTCCATGCAAGAGATTACCGGTTCGAATCCCACAAAAAAATCATTTTCCTTTATACACGTTTGTCTTTTTCTTCCATTTCCACTGTCTAGTACAAACACAGCTTTTAAATTTTCCAAGAATCCGTTTTCTAGCAGTTTTTAAACCAGAGACAGATTATCTATCCATTAATGGAGAAGTCATGGCTAATGTGAGTATGCATTTAACGTTCTACTTACATGTACGTCAGGCCACAACCGCGGCATGAGGTGATATGAAACGTATTTCGAAATGAAAATGTCAAATACATGAATACATTGTTCACATCGTTTATGGAAATCAGTCTTAATATGGACGTACCATTTGTATAAAAAATATTTAATTAATAGCAATATGTTATAATAACGCGTTATGATGTGTGTTTGAATTCGTTTGATCCAGACGTAGACATATTTGTTTCTTTAAGGACTCAAATGAGCTTTACTGACTTTCTTAAACTACTCCAGAGAGTACGTTACTAAGCCAAACTAATAAATGCTGTCAATTCGATAGCTCAGCTTGGAGCATTTTATTTTGTTATGATTATTTGTATAAGTATATGATAATTATGTGAAGTAAACTTATTTACCTTCTTATGATTGCCTCTTGCCTTGCCTCTTATTCGTTAACCTAATTCGCATTGCTTGAAGATTCTTTAATCAAGAGGCAAAGTGTACTTTTACTCGATTTATATTGAAGCCACATTTCTGCAATCAATCTCTGTTCTGTCGCTATGTCAACAGTTGATCATGTAACCGTGGGGATAAAATAAACCCAGTTTATTAAGGTTACAAATGAAATAGATTTCGAAACATCAATTTATGCTTAAATTTTCACTTTTTACTTTTTCATAGTTCCTACATTTATTTTTGTTTATGTAGTAGTTCTTTAGAAGTCACAAATGAAACAGAACACTGTAGATAAATGTAACAATGCGTTCGTTAACAGCTGAAGCAGAATAACAATTTCTGTTTAAAAAATACCACCGCTTCTTAAAAGCTGTGTCGTTACCCTATAGGTATTTTCCGAAAGCTATTATAAATATAGGGTCGCCGTTCTCGGTGACTCAATAATTCAAAACATAACAAATCCGTTTCTCATTTTGGCATCTTGTATGCCAATTGAACATTATTTCCAAAAAATCCCATTTATGCATAAAATCAAACGTAACGGACTTGTAACTCCCTAGCATCTCTCAGCGTGGGTTCGAGTCCCAGGGGAGGACTTCCAGCTGACATGTGATGCGCCGGTGACTCTTCCAGGATATTTTCCCGTTGTCGTCATCAACCAATAATTAGAAAGCCGTCGCCCACTCTTATGAGCGTTGCCAATAATCAACAAATGGTTTCTAATCAAGCGCAAACCGTCTTCGGATTTTTTCGCGCTAATTAGACACACTCGTTCCTCTTCGTCTGAATGATTGATTACAAGAGTCAGTTCAATCGGCTGTGTTTCTGGCTGGTTGTACATTTACTTGGCTTTTACATTTTAATCCATGACACAAGATTGAAAACGTTATTCATGTGTGGTTTCATGTTACTTAAATGACGTTTAAATGCAAAAACTAATTCTAGATAATTTATACCGTAGGTTCGCAATAAGAGACATATAAAATGACCACTGTTAAACTTTTCACACTTACAAGGTGTACATGTGTGAATCTCTTTAACTCTGAATAAACAGGATAAACATTAAGTAGGTCGAAAAAGTACGCTGAGATTACGGACATTATCCGATTTGGCTCTCATTACAATAATTCTCTAAAAGGTATTTTTCAAGAAGACCTTTAGCTAATGGTACAGGCAAACGTTCCCGTTTAGAGTAAAACGTAAATTCTTCGGTGAACAAAGCTTGCATACTTATGGTGTCATTTGTTCAGTTATTTAGCCGACCTCTCATTGTTGCAAGCCAATATAATGTCACCGGCTTGTAAACATCGTGTTAATGGCAGTTTTATAAGAGTACAATGACAAAAGGTCGGTTGTCGATAGCCTAAACTACAGGTAAAGAGTTAACATAAAATGTCAACTCTCGCTTCCAGGAATGTATGTCTTAACAGCTCTTACAGCTTTTAAGGGTTTAACTGTAAAAATCTAAGATCGTCATTGTTGCATATTCGTACATCAGCATCAGGTAGCGAAAGCATACTCATCGTCGATTGCATTTACTTACATGTAAAGGGCATTTCAATGAAAAAGAAAATTGCAACCACTAAAAATACTGACATTTTGTTCTGATGGTACACTATTTCCTTACATATCATGTGCCTCATAAAACAATTAATTCAATATCGGTTTAATATCAAATGCAGGTATAAATCTCAATTATGTCTAAACCGATGTTACTAATATTACACAATATCTAGATGCAATAAATAATTTTAACGTTGTAGTTATTTCCTCGTTATGAGACTTTAAGCTTATAATTAATATCGAATATTCAAGTGATAAATTGTATTTTTTAACTTTGTTTTTTATAATGGCACGCCGACATTTGATAGGTCGAGGATAAAAGCTTTACTCGTGTTTTTGACAATAAACACACTGCTGCTTATAGAAGCTCCTCTGGTGATAGCCATTGATATTTAAAGTCATGTCGATGCTGTGAGGATGTTTCCACAAGTTGTTAGAATGGAAACACGGAGCAGGATAAAGTACGCCTTTCTGTGATGACGTTTTCCTCTGACCATTAGGGCTATTCTTAAAAAGGGAGTCGATTAACTTTATGTCAATGTTGCCGCACAAATATCAGCCTCTTAAGACTGCCATGGTAACAAAGCATTACAAAGATAACAAAAGACAACAAAAGGAGAAGATACAAAACGACTGTAACGCAGGCCGGCGCTCCCCAACGGTCACCCATCCGTACACCGGCCACGGTAACCGTTGCTTAACCGCGCACATCGGGAAGCCGCTTAAACCACGTCGCTAAAGAGTTAACCCAGCAGCGAGGCTGGTTTGAAGCGCTTATATTTATACCCCTGCGGTCGTTACATTACTCCCCCCTCCGAGAAGTCTCGTCCCGAGACTTGGCCTGGGAAGTTCCGTGGGCGCGCAACTCCAGTCCGGCAGTTGACTATCCCACCGCTGCCACCAATGTAACGCAGGCCGGCGCTCCCCAACGGTCACCCATCCGTACACCGGCCACGGTAACCGTTGCTTAACCGCGCACATCGGGAAGCCGCTTAAACCACGTCGCTAAAGAGTTAACCCAGCAGCGAGGCTGGTTTGAAGCGCTTATATTTCTACCTCTGCGGTCGTTACACGACCACCACGTTACAGAGACGTAAATGTAAATACAAATTAAAATACAAAACATCACCATGTTAAGAAACAACAACCAGGAAGCACTAATACAATATCAGTTGTTGTTGTTGCTGAATTTGTGATTTTAACTCGGCAAAACTTTAAATTAGAGAGTTTTAGCAGGAAAATGACAAAATCAATGTCTGAGCAGAGGTACGAAAATGTATAATAGACCTATGTATATTTCTTTAATTGTTGTGTAAATATAAAATTGTTCTTTTGCAAAAATAAAAAATAAAAAATAACAACAACAATATCATGGATAGTGAAAATTTCTAGAAATTGTATTTTTCTAGTCCACTATACATGCTTATATGGTTCTATAAAACTTTAGTACGCTAATGTCAATGAACTTTTGAATGCCCTCTCCGACACCGAACATCAACCATTAATAAATTGGCGTCATATATTTTCTGTTAGGCATTTTTGGCCCTTGACACAATAAAAAGCAATTATCGTGTCGTACTAGTTCGCAGTGGAAAGTTGTCACTTGCTACGTTTCGTACAGGCTTTAGTTGGTATCTTTCGTGGTCAAAACATCTTGCCAATTTTGAGAAGAATATGTATATGTAGGCGTACAAGTTCCTACGTTTATGTAACTGACATTGGGTATAATCGTAACGGTACTTTTTGACATTTAAATGTATTTTTTTGTTATCCTAATTCACTTAATGGAATATTGTTGGTGGCTATGGATTCTTAGTGAACAAGAGAAAAATAAACAAAAAATGGGTGTTTATTTATTCTTGTTCTGTGTATATGTACTTTTTTATGTACAATTGTAGTTGTTACAATGGTTGATAAGACTCTTGAAAGGTTTCCACAGCTCATTATGTTCGACTGATAACATGTAACTACTCTTAAATATATAGTATTTGGCTTTTATAAGAATACATTAGTTAGTTTTGTAAATGTCTTAAAGATAATATCTGTTGTTGTTATTTTCAAGTTTACATTGGAGCATTGAGTATTGATAAGTGCTTCTAATTTTGTCTATTTTTATATATATTTATTGTCATCAAATGGATGTAAAATAGTTCCTTCCTCTACTTTGCAATAGGAACAGAAACTGTTACTGACTTTGTTCATTTTTGCCCAATTAGTAATTAGTATTCAAAATTCGGTGGCATATTTTTGATGGAAACCACTGTAGGTGAGTATTTTTTGGAACAAATGAAAAGTACGTGTATCTTATCAATTATGACTATTTTCTGTATATTTTTTTCAGTTCTTGTATCCGTTTAATTATCGAAATTGAATTAAGAGTACAATGTTTTACAAGTCAATCATATATATTTCTACATCCTTTCTAGCTTTTTAGTAAGATTGAAATTAACCATCATATATTTGGCTATATAGACTATATTAATTTTTTAAATGAATTTTAATTGCTTTGAGTAGGCCTCTGTATTCTACAAAAGATAAATAAGACAAGGTCCTATAAAAATTTCTACAGATATTTAAATTGTATATACCATTAGACAAAGGCAAACGAGGTAAATGTAACTGTGACGAAAACACAGAGACGAGACATTACACACATAAAGAAAAACCACCAATTACCGCCTTGGAACATTACCAAATTTGTTACATTGCCATGCATCTCTATAATAACGGCCACCATCTTTAAGACTGACATTTATAATAAACAACCCTTTGTTTAAAAACTATTTTTCTACATAGTGTTTCCTCCGGCTTTAATATTGTTAATGTAAAATTTATTGTCTAGATTTGCTTCATTATTGTTACTTGGGACTACTGCACTTCTAAATCAATATAAGAGTTAAATACATCTCTCCAAAAGGGATTTACTATATGGTCTATCTTTTGTTTCATGAATTATGTGCCTATTTTTTGATAATTGAATAAGATATCATAAAAAGCGATAATAGTCCCAATTATTTACTACACCCTACAATCAGTTTTCTTGTCCATATAGTTTTAATGCAACTATGGAGTTATCTAGGTTAATCATTCTTAAGCCTCCAGTAATGTCTTTTTTTATTTTATCCGGTTTCCCATCCCACAGGAATTTGAGGAACACATTTTGGATTGTTTCCATTATTTCTATTTCATGGTATGGTAAAGAAGATATGAGATGCATAATTTTCGATAATTTGAGATTTTTACTTACAACTGTTTTTCCTAAAGGAGAGAGAATTATTTAAGTCCACGAAGAGAATAATTCTTTTAACTCTGTATTTTTTGTTCATTATTTATTTTAGTTATTGTTTCAAGTATAGTAGAAAAAGTGTATACCAAGCATTGTTAATAGTGTGTCCCAGCTTAGCTTATGGCGTGGTAATACATTGTAATGTATACTTGTTACTTTTAAAGGTTCTTACCCATACAATACTTTTTTCAACATTTATGCAAAGCCCGGAGTGGTCACCATTAGTTTTAAAATTTCAGAGCCATCAAGAATTAAAGTAGTATCATAAGCAAATTGTGAGATCTTAAATTCGAATTTTGTTATTCTTTTTCTGAGTGATGTCTTACTGTTTGGTATTTATATCTTACTGTTTCTCATTCGCATCACCGTTTCTTATGCGTAACTCACTGGTTCTTGCTGTTAACTTATATATGTACGTCTTCATATTCATGATTCATATTGAAACATTGCCTCCTTTTCTTGGGTTTTGTCTGGCTTCTGAGGCTTCTTGTTTGCATATTTTTGTTGTCTTACAGTTTCATAATGGTACCATACGTTTTGTAACTGTATTTTACTGGTTTTATTTTGGTATCTCACATGCTTCGTATTGGTAACTTACCGATGCGTATTGATATCGTACTGTTTCTTATTGGTATCTAACAGATTTTTACTTGTTCTTTTTGCTATCTTACAGTTTCCGAATGGCACAACTACGTTTTGACGGTATTGTAGAGTTTTTGAATGTAAGCCCTAGACAATTATTGTCCTTTCTTATTTTTTGTACAAAAAGCAGCCTGTACTGTTTGATGTTAGAACATGTCCAGACAAGAGTTGTCAATACGTATACACGAAAAAGTGCCGTTTTGATGTATTGAATTCGTTGTTTAGTATTCATAACACATAAAAAACGTCGTATAGACAACCACAAATACAAACTGCATTCTAAGAATGTTTGACACAATATCAGTGGCAGAATTCAAAGAGACTCTGGTATTGAAAAGCATATATTGTATAAGACGCATATTTACAAGGTGGGAGTAGTTTTGGCGGTATAATGACGTTCATGTTCACGCAGGTTGTTTAAAATCTCATTTCCGTGACTAGCTCTTCATGAACTTAAGCACCTAATGTATATATAAGAGTATTTCCAGTGCACTGAGTTTCTGTGATGTCCACTATCTGTATAACTTGAAGAACGCAATTACGACGATGTCGTCAAAGATCTAATGCCTTTGAAAGCAAAGTGTCTTGCTTAACATTTATTAAATGGAGATAAGCGCGGACCTTTATTCAAGCGAAATTGAATGAGTTTCGATGAAAGATCTCAATCTAGATATTCAAATTTATTTTCCAATACGCGTTCAGCTCAAAGAAACAGCGGTTTACTCGCGTCCTAATTTTCAGTGAATGGTATATTTTGGCACATGGTACTCTTGTCAAATTATACCGTCATAATTATTTGTTAACATCTGTTAGTATCTTCAATAAGGTTGCTAGAGATGTATTTCTATTGACATCAAATAACAAATGACCCCTGTACAAGACAATACATTATTTTCTCATAAATTGTTGGGAATTTACAAGCACGCTGTTAATATTGCTTTAATAAATAATGAATAAACTACATACATTTAAGTATGTTTTGATAAACAACAAAGTTAATGATAAAAGGCTAAAACTGAAGATTGATGACATGTTAACAAAAATATCACATACTCTCAAAGCTGTACATTGTAGAATCTCAAAAGTTTCGTTTGAAAATTATTATTATTAAACGCTAAATAATATCATGCAATCACATGATTCCCTTACATGTAAAAAATGACATAACGTAATCATGTTTATTCAATCTCATGGAGACTAGCTTACTTAACGCAAAATGAGTTTTTGTTAATGACACTTGACCTACTAATCAACAGAAACGGTGTACCGTTACGTCACCGTCTATTCAGTTACAGACTGACTGAGAAAACTTACCGTGATCTTCAATAGGTAAATAAGAAAAGGTCCTATCAAAATTTTCACAGATATTTAAATTTTATCTACCTGTAGACAAAGGCACAGACTCCATTGTTTGCCTTTCAGAAAAGTAACAAAAACAATGAAAATAATGTACAAGAAAAACAACCGAAATTCAGGAAGAATGATACAATGTGTTCCTTGCTCTCGCCTGTTGCACACGGACATCCTTATGTCCGCACACGGTCTGCCTGGCTCTTCTACCATCTAGCCTGACAGAAGAAATTGTCTACTGATCAACGTATACATAGACTAAACATCATTGACAGTAAGACTTGTTATTTCAAACATTCGTTTGATGTTGTTTTCCCCATAATGCAACAATATGATTACCAAAAGTCACCGCATTTTGAATGTAGACGACTGGGAACTGAAAGGCTGGAATAGACAAAGTGGCGACACTTCATGTGATAATGATTGCATTGACATTCTCTTCAAAGGGGACTTAAATGGGGATTCTACTAGATGGCAGATGGAAACATATCTGAAATGCGACCATAGAGATATCACAAGAAGAGTTTCAAGCCGATTATTTTCCCTTACCTTGGACCAAAACTATATTGCATAGCTTGCAAGATTATCAAACCCGCACGTCTGTGCTTCCAATATGGTCAGATCAGCGATGGAGCCAGTCTTCTTAATTCCATATTTATATAACATTTAGTCTCATAAAAATGGTTCTTGATATAATTGTTATGCAGAATGCATCTTATAATACAATGAGTCAACTTGTTTTAAAATCACATTTCCGCAAACACCAACACAAAAGAAAAATAGGATAACTAGGCAAGGTTCGGAAACGCTAAGATACACGAGTCATCCTACAGATACCTCCCCATGGTGAGTGCTACAATAGAAATGATGTTTGCCGTTGTTGACATCTTTACAATCAGGACTTTGCTGTAGCAATATATCTCATCGACTGTCAACGTTCAGGTCGGCAATATGTGATGTGTTTGAGGTGACAGCCTTATTATTAAAATCAATTGCCAAATAAGATAGTTAACCGTTCGTAGCTGTATTTGTGTACTTGTTCTTCGCAATCGCACTGTCCGCACACATTAAAAAGAAGGACATTTCTTATATAAAGTAGATAAAAATACTTCGCAACTAGAAGATACTTATATATTACTTTCATTTTTAAAAAAGGGATTAAACCAAAAACAATAACAAAATATCCTCGTTGAGGCTGTTCCAAAAATCCTTTGCTTTCTAATTGGAACTTTCAGTGTTTATTTAAGCGAAACTCAAAACAGTCAAAAATAAGCGAATAAACATGAACGCTAAACCTTTGCCGATAAAATAGTAGACGTGGTATCCTTTTTCGTTACATAAGAGATGCATTATTCTTCTTTATATTAGTTCCAGTTATTAACGTGACATTTAGGATCCCATAACTCGTCAATTTGCAAAGTATTACTCTCCAAATTTATTCCTTATTTCTATCGCAAAAAGCTCCATTTCTTTGTATTATAGCCGACGCAATCAAAAGGCTTTCTTAAAGACCTACCAAAGTTCCTATTAAAAGGAAAGCCCGTATCCAATCGGACAAAGCCTTATTGCAACTTTCATCATCATGCAATCTTCGTCATAGATGAGGGAACTAATGCGCGAATTTCTCTGTTCGGTTTTCAACGAAAATGCGTCTTGTATGAAAGTGAATGTCATGTTAACCCTTAAGCATAACTATATGTATATCAAATATACACCCAGATGCTTACCGATAAGTGTCACTTAAACGATTTTCGAATAAAGAACATAGACATAATGTTTGTGACTGTTTTTCATTCTGAAGTACCTACCTGTGTCACACAATTAGGTTTGCTAAAATCATTATATGTACAATGTATCACATATTTCTTATACAACAATCGTTCCTTGGTTAACGGCAATTTTTGTCGCTGTTCCCTGTTCCCACAAAGAAATATCCAAGAATATTGCGCTTAGTTGCTCGGCGAGTTAACGAGGGAAGTAAACAATTATCCAGCTTGAGTAATAGAAAATCTGTGGAGAGATTTTCGTTTCCTACACCATTCAAACATACATAAGAAATAGAAGACTTTATTTCGACGTCTGATTAATAAAAAAGTTACAACGAAGAACCTTTTAATATTGTTTGAATCCTTTATCATTAATATCCCTAGTGTATGGCTAGTTCTACGACTAGTTGGTCCGGTGTCAGGATAATGTGACTGGGTGTGGTATCATGTCAAGTAGTGAAGGCAGCAATATCTCTGCTTCAAGTGGACGCCTTCTCAAAATAACTGAAATTCTGTTGGTGGGATTATAAACCCAATAAACAAACTATAACAAATATAGAAAAATGAAACTAAAAATGTAAACCTGAACAGAGACACGTACACATTTGATGTTAATACAACATGTCAACACCAGGCTTTAGGTATTGCAAAGTTAAGATGTTAAGGTGACGAAAACACTGAAACCCAACATCATATAAGTGAAAAACAGCAGATACCATTTTTAATCGGCCAATCTTTGATTGGACCGACGGCGGTTCTCTTTCATGCTATTCTTAATTTAAACTTACTTGAAACAACATATTTAGCAGAAATAATATGTTATCTTTATTTATAGTTAGAATGTCGGTTGAGAGCTCTATTACTGGTGTTAAATGGCCAATAACCAGAAGACAGCAACACAGTTGCTTATTATTGCTTTAAATGTCTCCATGAGGTATTTACAAGGTTTCCACTTTGTTTATAACACAGACATGTTTAAACCTTAGCTTGATACATTTCTTTAAATTAATTTTAAGTCACTAATGACCTATGCGACCTTTGAATGGACACTGGAAGTAAAAATGAAGCAATTATTACTAATTTAAATGATACAATTTGGTTTTGATAATCCTCTAATAAACTAGAAACTCAATTTAGTCATAAAACATTTAAATTGCAGGTGTACGATTCTTGTACAATAGAAATCAGCCAAGAATGAGACTGCTCAATCACTTAAAGAAATTCAGCATTTTAGTTCTATCTATGCGATTGATACATTTAATGCCAAGGATGTTAAAGTATAGCTGCAAGGTTAAATTACTTCCCTTTTTGTGTGTAAATCTTCATATTTTTGCACCCATATTCCTTATTGTATACAAGACAATACCACTCGTAAATCTGCGGCGAGTTTGCGTTGTTAGTCTTTTCTCTGATTAACTAAATTCTAAGTTAAAACTGCTGTAAAAGATGTAATTATGTAAAAGTAACCAAATCCACAGAGCAAACATATGTTTAAGATGAATGATACTGGTTCAAATTATGCATAATGGAGATAAGAGACGATACATGTGGTTTCAGAGTACGGATTTTATTAAATGATCTGTTAACTTAAGAAATTAGAGTAAGTATTACAATTTACAAAATTATTATTTTTATTATGACAGTTTCGACATGAAATACATCGTTAAAAATACCTATTACAATTTTAAAGGAAAGTTCTTTTAATAAATAAACGATGTATAACAACAAACGGTATGTAACACTTTTGATTTCCACATGAATATAACTTTTCTTATTAATCAGGCAATACAGTTAGTAAGATGCAAAACAATAATTGGACTCCATTAAGCGATGACGTTGTACTTCCATGTTCTGGTAGTATAGCCCATATAGATTAAAGAATAAAAGAAACTACTATACATTGATTTCAGACATTTTATATTAATTTAAATATGAATGTTATTCAATTTACATATTTTCCTTCTCTCTGAGCAAACAATAGCTATTTTGACACGACATTTCTTGTGAGAAAACTTTTATAGAGAGATGAAATTGTCATGAAGAATTTATATTCAAATAGTAAATGAATTGTTTTAAAACGTAATGTTCGGATGATAAAATGGCAAAGTGAGACCAATAAGCTTAAGATGTAGAATGCAAATATATCGTGAATATACTCTGGTTAAGTGCAATGTCAAGACCATGCTAGGCAGCATCGTTCAGAGATAATTATTTTAAATATATTATTTAATGTTAACCTCCTCCATTACATACCATAAGTATTCAGCTTTAATGTTAACATTCACGATTACATACACTATGTTTTTAAATTTAATGTAAATATTTGGGATGACATGCAATATGCATTCAAATTTAATGTTAACATTCGCGATTACCTAAAATATATATTAAGATCTAACGTGAGCATTCGGAATGACATACAATATGCATTCACATTCAATAAAGCATTCGCGATTACGTAGAGTATGTATTCAAATTTAATGTTAACATTCGCAATTTCACACAATATGTATTAAAATTTTAGTCATA